>JANBXA010000600.1:0-575000 GCA_030556225.1 Cricetiscus sungorus | reverse complement strand
TTTTTATTCCCTTCCTCTTACATGGCATTTGTCTAAAATTTAAAGCTCTTAAGAATTAAGAATTGAAGTATTGAGATTGTCAGGAAGAAATGAATAAAAATATTGATTGTCCCATTTATCACTGATAATTTATTCTTTTAACTCTGTTTCAAAGTATACCATTACTATCATTTTCACTTGAAAGGTTAAAAAATTCTATTAAACTATTGACATTATTAAACTTCTAAGCAGGGGATAATTTCTACACACCGATCCAAAACATCAGAATTTGTTTGAATTTCAGCTCTAGTTTCATTCCTTATTCCCTCAAAATTTCCAGGTACTCATTGTCCAAAAAAAAAGAATATGGATAAATTGCTGAAAGAGAAAAATCAGTTTTCAGTCCTTCAGGATTTTTGTTTTTGTTTGATATTTCAAGACAGGGTTTCTGTGTGTAGCTTTGGAGCTTATCCTGGAACTTAGGTTGTAGACCAAACTGGCCTTGAACTCACAGAGATCAGCCTACTTCTGTGTCCTGGTTGCTGAGATTAAAGGCGGCTTCTGTGAACTAACTTACTTTTACACTAATTTATTTTAATAAAATTGACTACTTTATGTTTATATAAGTTTTGAACTCTAGTAAAAACACAAGCACCACAAGACTCAGGAGGATGTAGAGAGGTTGGGGTGGGAAGTGGAATGACCTTAGTACCAGTGAGTCAATTTTTATGGGCTTACCGCCCAGGAGACTGTATATTTGGTGGTGGCATTCATGGCTCTACTTTCTTAATCCAGGTATAGGAGATCCATGTTATAATGGCAGCTACCTCTACAGCCATAGCAGCTCCTTTATGGACATAGGAAGGAGAGAATCACCATGTAAAGTCCTCTCTAAGTTGGTTTTAGCATCGCCTTTGACTACCCATTTTAACCAGACAGTATCACCAGGTTTGAACAAAAGGAAATAGGTGGTAGACCTAGGGTTCAGCTAGGTCTCTCAGGTAATCTGAGGAAAAGCCTTTATAGAGGGAGGACTGGTGAGTGTGTAGTAGATAATGGAATGATTAGAGTACTACAAACTCCTGGTCTGTGAGCCTGGGAAACAATGTCATACATAATCTAACAGGAGATAGATCATGCCCTACATGGGGTGGAGCTGGCCTGAAGCAAAGCAGAAAAGAGGAGGTCTATCCACCCGGTTATTCTTATTGTTACTATTATCATTACTGTTATTATAATAAATATTCTTGGGTATCTACCAGAGATGACTACTCAGCCAACAGGAAGTCTTTATTAGTGAACTGGCAACTATCTTCGGTGCCAGGAACCCTATGTAGCTCTGAGTCATTCTAAGAGTGAACTACCAAGCATCAAAACCATATGCTGGGTTGACATACTTCATTTAACAAGAATAGTTAGCCAGAAGCAGAGCTGCAGAAGCCAAAAGCAAGGTAAATGTATGTAGAGACTTTGCTAGACTATGAACTTTGATAGATTACGGTTTTGTTTTTGTTTTGGCAACCGGTGCTGTCTATGCTGTTTTGTTGCCTCAATGGTACTTCTATCTTGAAGTCAGTTTAGTTGAGATCTGGGGTCTATTAATCTGGGGGCTGTTATAGTTAGGACTGATTTCTTATTAATATCCCATTTATTTTTATAACCTTCCCAGAACACTAAGATCTAAATGCACAATGAAGTTTTAAATATATGCCTAAAACTTTAGCTGTTAATCTCTAGGTTTTGACTATGAAAGCTAAACCATATTCCCATCCTATTGCTAAAGTGAGACCAAATCTGGAGACAATTTGGTGGAGGAAATTTTTAGCTATCATTTGAGAAGTTTGAGTCCAGGTTAGAAATGCTTCTCCCTGCGAGGAAAAGATATGTACAAAAACTATCAAGTACTTGTATGCTTCCTTGTCAGGACAGATCTCAGTAAAGCTGAATTACCACAGTTTGTCTGGGTGTTGACCTCTCTTTATGACCCATTCCTGGGAAAAAGCTCTCTTTTTTTTAATTTACTAGAACACAAAGCTACTATTTGTTTAAGACATCCCCTGACAGGCTGTCCAGTCTAGATATAACCTACCTTGGTTTGAACAACTCAGAAAGGTTTGTGGATTCCAGGTGATTACACGGGGGAAGGTCAGTTACCAGATACTCACAAATTGTTACAGGGAGAACAATATTTCCCACTTTTATCCTCCACACACTTATGACTTCAAGCATGTCTATTTCTTTTTTTATAATCTTGTTTTCTCTTGATTGTATCATGGAATCACAGACATTTGATGTTACCATACTATCAACAGGCATTTATGGGCAGTCAGATGAGTGGCCCAATTATCACTTGCCTCAGGGGAGTCAATGTTTTATTTTATGGAAAATTTTTATTTTCTAAAAATTATTTTTAAAGATAATTTTGCAAAGAAATTCACTTCACTTTGGAGTTAAACATCTGAGCTTTATAGTTGAAGAGATGCATGTGGTATTTCTGTTTGTCATCAAGACAAGTGCAATGGGACATATAGTAGACGGTGATAAGAAAGGGTTATAGGAATAACAGACATTTTATCCCCAAAGACTCTGTTTAAAACTGTTATACCCGTGTTGCAGAAATCACCACAAGATCACAGGGAGCCAGAGTTAATGAACTCACTCAAGGGTCTTTTACATTTCTAAGTTAACTTTGGTCCTCAAAACTCCGCACTCTGGAACAGAGGAGGGAGGGAGAGTCATTTCTTCTGATGGACTATTCCCCAACAGTAAGCAGCCCTCTTTTACTATAGATCATACCATAGACATGTACAATATCTTATGTTTTTTTGAAAAACCTGGTAAGTTTCCTGCTGTAAGATCCTACTGTGTCTGTCCATTCAAAGCAGAAGATGGGCTCATTCACTTTTGCCAATGAGGCTAAAGAGTGCACAGGTAAACACTGTGCACCTGTTTATCCAGAAGAATCAACTTATGAGGTTAAATCACTCTTTTGTCCAATGGTGTTTCTCCGTGCAGGCAAACTGGCCTTTCTCCAATGCTGGCATACTTGTTTTCTGGCCTCCTCACCTGTTGGACCAGACTGGTATGTCACCTTATCTTTACTATAGGGTCACCACATGGTTCTGTTATCCTTCTGGCTCTCTAAGACAGAAAACTCCCCTTTGCATCTTAGATCTGTTTCTCCAATCAAGAGAAGTGGGAGAGGCACACAGCATAGACAACCAAAAGTGGCCACCATAAATTCACACACCTGAACAGACCAGAGGAGACCAGAAAACAGAAAGTACCAAAGGGAGTTTATAATGAACAAATTACCTGGACCAGCTTGCCTAAGAACTTAAACATATTTTATCTATCCAAGGTGGAGCAAAGCAAAGAAAGGATTGTGTCCAGCTTTATATTGTTATGGTGTGATTGCTTCTCATTTTTGTCAACTGGACTACATCTGAAATTAACTAAAACCTAAGCGATTGGGTAGTGGGGGAAGATTCTTGTGAGGTGGTAAGATCCACCTTAAATCCGGTCACATCTTATGGTGACATAATAATGTTAAAATGGAAGCTTCCATGGTTTCTCTCCCCTAAACAAAAAAAATTGCAGACAGTTAATGAATGTAGGAAGAAGAAAAATTAACCTCTCTTGGGTATTGGCCCCTTGGTTAGTTGTCCTAGGTATTCATTGTGACCTTATCCACACCAAAAGTGTATATACCAGGTTGATATATATGCTAATACTATATATTATATATATTATATAATATTACATATATATATAATATTAGCATAAACACACATAAAACTAACATAGTAATAAAAATGGCTTTAATTGAGAGTGAGTGGACTGGATTGGTTTAATGAACAGCCTGGAGGATCTAGAGGGAGAAAAGGGAGATGGAAAAATGACATAATTCTTTTTTAATTAAAAATATTTAAAACTTTATTGCAAAATTTAACAAACACTGAATGAAAGTACATATAGAAGTGAGTCTGTCAGTTTTATCCAATCATCTGCAAATCAGTTTACAAGATAATGAAGGTCAGTCTTTGAAGGTTGACCAGCAATTAGCTTATAAAATAGTAGTTATAGCTATCAGTGGCATAAATAGAAAGGTATCGTAGCATGTGTGTTTGCACAGTCTGTAATAAACAGAATAGAAAGTTTAGGTTTCACCAGTCAGTTATCAAATTGAAGTTATGTGGATTCCAAGCTTGTCTTTTAACTTCCTTCACAAGAGACCTGTACATGCGGTTTATATTGACAACAGGGAGTCAAGCGGGTGATTCCACTATGAAATTCTTCCCCCTCTTCTCCATGTCTTCTTCCTTTTGTTCCTACCTTTACCAAATGTTCACTAACTATTGCCTTTTTGCTACATAATATATTATATGAGAAATTTCAAGGCCCTATCATCATAAGCATCTTGTTTGATGAAGAGAAGAAAGTTGATAACTGAAGGTACATAAGAATGGCTAATAATTATTCTAACTTCTTGTATTCATTTTAAATTAACCCTACCTATATTGAGATGCTACTTCAAGGAATTTGGAAACAAGAATTGAAGTAAGATAAACATATTTTTATGATTTTAAAGGTCTTAAACACATCATTCTTTTAAATTTCTTGATGGCTTTATATGTGATTGTGACAATTAGTAAAAATATGTAAATATTAAATTAGTTTTCTAAAAACAATGAACCCACATTGAATCATATACTGAGTGGTTCAGTGATTACATTCCAAACTCAAACACAAATGTATCTAAACATCATATTTTCCATGTCTGATGATTTACAAATCATATAATACATTATAATAATCAACAGTAAGAGTAAAAGGCCACTGCCAATAATTTTAAGGAAGAAATGTAACTAACTAATCAAGGGACAGAATGAGAAACCAATAGTGCTTACATTTTATATGAATTCAATCAGCATAATAGGATAGAGAGAATGACTAAATCATATATACTGCATAGAATTGTTTTGTGTAAATAGAACTTCTGCATCTTAAAGTCAATTATGGACAAAATGTATTAAAATTAATTAACACAATTTGGGTATATTTTTAGCAACAATTCTTATGGAAGCATTAGTTTCTTTTGTGCCTATCTGTCTTATTATTATTATTGTTGTTATTATTATTATTACTATGAATGTGGCCACTCTGCCAGCAGTGGCATGATGGCAGTGTGGTTCCATCTTCGCTCAATTTTCTCCTCCATTTAATGTTTCTATTTCTTTCCCTAGATTCCATCTTGATCTTTAATTACGGCTCTGTAATTGTCCCTGCGGGGAAACATCTGTTATTTCCTATCCATTTGTTCATGTTTTGTGTCAGATTCCCTGTGGACTGGTGGACTGTATTATATCTCATTGACACTGAATTTTTTAGTTGCCTTTGATGATTTTCTACCCTGAAGATATCACAGAATTTAGTGGATTCATAACCTATGGCAACTTACATAATATTTCTATTGTAAATACTGCATTATTAAATTCAGACAATGACTTCAGTAAATGAAAGCTATTAATTTTTTTACATTAACATTCTGTGCTGTTAGTAATTTCAAAACTCTAAGTTTCAAATATGGTGTCTGTTATATTTGTTTTTAAGCATTCAAATTGTCACATGTCCTTTATAATTAATATTACATAAATTGTTTTTATATTTAAATTATATTTTCTAAATATAATCATATTTTTCAATGTTATAGTCTTTCATTTTAAAAATATCTAAATTTTTTTATCACATAAGTATATCATAATTATTTCTGAGACTATAAAAGGATGATATCCTTTTATTTATATTGACTATAAAGTCTGTGATTTGTTTTATTCAAATGTATGTTTTGTATTATCATATTATTTGTATTTTGAAGTTTCATTTACATTGTTAAAATATTCACACTGTTTATTAATATGCAAAATTCAAATTTTGATTGTGAGATTGTACTCATTTTAATAATATGTATATAAGATACTCTATTATATCATGTTACTCATCAGTATTATATTCCACAAAATAACTTTGTACAAGTATTTAAAATCATAACTTAACAATTATTTTAAGTATAGATGATATATTTATTGTTATACCATTAATTTTCCAGAAGAATTTTGTATTTTTTTTGCTTTACTTCTGGGGAAATTTTGTTTGTTTTGATACAGATTCTTACTATTTATCTTGGTTGGCCTGGTACTCACCATGAAAGTTGTTTTCCAGAAGGCACACCAGGTTTCATGACCTTTATAAATACAGTTATTCACAATAATACTGAACTTGAAATTCCTCATTAAGGCTAAATATCTATATGAAAATGTATGTGCTCTAAATGGAATGAACTTTTCTTTGGCTTCATGGGAGCATTCACATAGAGACCCTATCTCCCCAGGGTACACCCTTACACAATGATTCTGTAATCAGCAGATCTTCCTGCACAGTCACTGAGAATTCACATCTTTAACTTCATACATATTTATAAAACTAAGTTAAAATGGCCTTTTTAATCTACAGTTTGTATATTAGAAAGTACCTTATTACCTGACTTATTTTCTAGGTTAAAATTAATTCTTGATTTGTGCATTTGGTAATACTAACTTTTCTTTTACACAGATAAATTAAATGAGACCAGTTATTCTAGTGATTCTATTTAGTTTGCTCATTTGTAATAAAAATATCCTGCCTCAAATTTACATCTTGACAATACATGTGCATAAATTTCCTTTTCACAAACTATTCTTCTCATCAATAGTTATTGAATACTTAAAAATATTTTATATTTAAATAATTATTAAGCAGGTTATTTCAAAATTTGACAGCTGTTGCTGAATGTTTTCTAATCCAACCAGGTCCTGCCACCCTTCTCAGCCCCAAATAAGCACACAAAGACATATTAATTATTAATTGCTGGGCAATGACTAGGGCTTCTTATTGGCTGGCTCTCTTTTAATTATTACCCATTTCTATTAATCTATGTATTTCCATGGGGTCTTATCTTACTGGAGAATGCTTGGTATGTCTTTTTTTTTTAAACCAGTATTTATATGACAACTACTTGTTGTCTCCTTCTAGTGAGCTTTCTCTGCTTGCCTTTCCCAGGAATCTCCTTGTTTTCTAGTACCACCTATTTCCCTGCCGCTATTGGTCAGTGTTTTATTCATCAACCAATAAGCGAAACATGTAACAGAAGGATATCCCCATCAAATTGCAGATGTATGTGTGTGCTTATGTATATACATATCAATATATATATGTGACTAAATATATACATATATGCAAAATCAATATTGTACTTTCATTATTTTACCTTGTTTTACAATTTAATGTATGTACTCAACAAATAGAAATATGTAGGGAATTTCATGTTTACCAGTTTTAGGTTTTGTTATTGCCAAGAGTAAGAGATATTTTTACAAGTGACTAACAAGCTTATTTCTTCTCTCTGGTATTTTTTTTTCCTTTTGTTAAAAATTTAAATTTGAAACAAGTTTGTTTTACATGTTAATCCCAGTTCCCTTTTCTGCACATCCTATCTTCTGACCCCTAACCCCCATCGCATCCCCTTTCTGCTACCCAGGGAGGGTTAGGCCTTCTATAGGGGATCTTCAAAGTCTATCATATCTTTTGGAGCAGGGCCTCCCCCTTATGCTTAGGCTGAGAGAGTATCTTTCTATGTTAAATGGACTCCCAGGGTCCATTTGTATAATAGGCATAAATAATGATCCACTACTAGAGGCCACAAAGATTGTCCAGTTCTAATTAACACCCATGTTCATGGGGCCTGGGTCAGTCCTGTGCTGGTTTCCTAGCTATCAGACTGGGGTCCATGTGCTCCTCCTTGTTCAGGTCAGTTGTTACTGTAGGTTTCTCCAGCCCGTTCTTGCTACCTTTGCTCATCACTCCTCCCTCTCTGCCACTAGATTCCAGGAGTTCAGCTCAGTGTTTAGCTGCAGGTGTCTGTGTCTGCTTCCATCAGCTACTGGATATAGGTTCTAGGATGGCATATAAGGTAGTCATCAATCTCATTATCAGGGAAGGGCATTTAAGGTAACCATTCCATTATTGTTTAGATTATTAGTTGGGGTCATCCTTATAGTATAGATCTCTGGACATTTCCTTAGTGCCAGATTTTTTGTTAAACCTATAATTACTCATGCTATCATGGTGTTTCTTTTCTTTCTCTCCTCTGTTCTTTCCCCCAAAGCAATCTTCCTGCTCCCTCATATCCTCCTATCCTCTCCTCTTCTCCCTTCCTTTGTATCCTAACTTCCTCTCCCCTCCCCCCACGCTGCCAATTTGCTCTGGAGATCTATTCCCTTTCCCCATCTCCAGGGGACCTGAATGTTTCATTTATTGTCCTTGTTTCCTAGGTTTCCTAGCCATGTGGACCGTTGACTGGTAATCATTTGTTCTCTGTCTAAAATCCATATATGAGTGAGTACATACCATTTTTGTCTTTTTTGTGTCTGGGTTACCTGACTGAGGATGGTTTCTTCTAGTTGCATCAATTGACTACAAATTTCAAGATTCCATTTTTTTGTTTGTTTGTTCATTTGTTTGTTTTGTTTTTTTTTCTGCTGAGTAGTATTCCATTGTGTAAATGTACCACATTTTCTCCTCCCCTTCTTCAATTGATGGGCATTTAAATTACTTCCAGGTTCTGGCTATTGCAAATAATGCTGCTATGAACATAGTTGAACAGATATCCTTGTTGAATGAATGTGTATATTTTGGGTATATGCTAAAGGGTGGATTCACTGGATCTTTTGATAGACTGATTCCTATTTTCTTGAGGAACAGCTATACTGATTTCTAAAGTGGCTGTATGAGTTTGCACTCCCACCAGAAGTGCAGGGGAGGAGTGTTCCCCTTTCTTCACATCCTCTCCAGCAAAAACTGTTGTTAGTTTTTTGATTTTAGCCATTCTGACATAGTAAGATGGTATCTCAGAGTTGTTTTGATTTGAGTTTTAGTAATGTTTTTTTTTTAAGAATGTGGGTGATGGGAGATGTTATTCTGTAAATATGTTTCTCATACTGGTTAATGAATAAAGCACTGTGTTCAATGAGAAAGCATGATAGGTAGGGCTAGGAGTCAGGGAGGAAAGAGGAAATAGGAAGGAGGAGTCAGCATGTAGAGCCTGGAGAAAGCAATGACCACGTGGAAATACTTAGATAAGTACAAATGTGTTAATAATTAAGACAGAGCTAGCCATAAACAATAATAGTTACTGGCCAACAGAATTTTATCAAATACAGAGTCTCTGAGTGTTACTGGGGGCTGGTGTGGTAGCAGGGCAGCATGACCAGACCAGCGGGGAAAACGTGCTCATAACATGTGGGTGCCTTTGTATTTGATTTAATAATTGGCAAAATAAAACATAAAATAATCAGAATAATAAAATGTAAGGTGTAGGAAAAGGTGCATGAGGGGAGGTGAAGAAAAAAAATAACACAGAAAAAATTGAGGAAGTATAGAAAAGAAATTCAGATGATATTCTTCAGAATAGCATCTCTTAAAATTTCTTAAATAACTTTAATCTGTGTTCTAGTTCCTTTTAGCAGAAAAAACCCTGACATTTTTGTAGCATATACTCACAACTGTGTTTATTATCTAGCATCTAAAGTAACACTGAAATTTTAATCTTTGAAATTTGGTAGTGTGATCATAAATTTAAGTTTTTAAAATTTCAATCTTTTAAATATTGTAAACTTTTACTTAAAAGCCCCTAAAACAGTTATTGGAAACTGTTAGTAGTCATTCATAAAAATATATCTTTGTGTATATTCAAAAGTATTACTAAATTAATATATGCCCATATGATAAAACATGGGATTTATATTTATTGCAACACATACTCATATAAACACAACACATACTCATATTACTATAATGTAATATATGCCCAAATTTTAAGAGAACAAAAGATTGTAAATGTATCATCTATAGCTTTATATTGTTTGAATACTAACAGTGAAATATTTCTTCTTAACACATCAAAAAGAGATAAACACCTGTCATATATTTATTTTGCTAGCTAAATTAATTGATTGATTAATTAGATATTTTCAATTATAATGCAAAGTGTTTTATATTTATCCACTCCCTCATTATTCCATTAATTCTCCTCTCTTCTCTATGCATCCAATTTTTTTTCATTTTTTATGATCTTTCCAGACCTATTTTTACTATTCAAATATTTTTTCATGTATAGTCTTCCTTTAGAAATGGTTGATTTATAAGGAATTAACACTCTAAAATAACATGTATTTTTTTCTCTCTCAGTGTCTAAAAAATACTGATAGTCTAAGATTTGAGTTAGGTTTGTTGTTTAACTCCTTTCTTGCTGCAATTTGGTATGGCTTGGGCATGCACAGATTTTCCACATACTGTTGAAACAGTTCATATATGGAGCTGACCTATTATATCCAAAGATTTTTCCTTGTATCTATCCATGCCTCTATCTCATGTACTAATTTACTTTCTGTTCCACAATGATCCCTGAGCATTGGGTGGAGGTTGTAGTATATGTGTTTCCTTTATAACTCAGCAACCTGTAGTCCTCTATTCTCTGCCCTTTGGCTAGATATGGATTACTTTATTATTGACCATTTACGGAAAATACAATTTTCACATATGAATATTAGAGATGTATTAACCCCTGCCATTGTAATAAGCCATTAAGAGTCATTTTAATACTATGTCTGTTTAGCACCACAGTTACAGTAGGTTGCACCCTAGGGTATATAATCTGTCTATCTGTATGTTCTTAGTCCAATAATGATGGAACGTATGGGTTTCAACCTGAGAAACAGGATTTGTTTCCCAGAAAATGTGGCTGGTTACTTCCATGATGTTCATGCAATTTTTGCACTAGAGTGATTATATTTTCATAACAATCAGCATTGTATATTAAAGAGTTTATATCTTTGTAATTTGGCTTTAGACTCCTTTGTCAAAGAATATTTCTTTTACTAAAAATGGAAATCATCACAGGAAACTAGAACTGAGTCAATGCAGATTTCGATGTATTATGTGAAGTCAACCATGATAGACATATTTGTAGCATAGCTTCTCCAGAATAGATCAGGGAACATCATGGAAAAAGGATGGGAATGACTATAAGGGCCAGAATACCAAAAGGTATGAAACAATCTCTCATAAAAATACCTGTATAATCAAGATGGAATTATGCCAATTTAATCTGGAAGGTAGAAAGCTACAAGTATCTGTGGTATAAGAATAAGTTTTATAAAACATTGAAGAATGATCTTAGTCCAGAAAATGTAAGTAGACATTATTTTTCAATATTTATAATTGCAGTAGCCCTAAGAATATGGTCAGTTTTCTAGAAGTAGGCATGCTTTAATTTCTGTTTTCAAAAACAAAACGCTAACACCAGTAGTGAAATGATAAAAGAGTCCAACCTAAATATCACTCTTACATGCTTTTCAGATACAAGCATAGACCCTTCCATTTAGTTATTTGTCTGATTTTTTTTAAATTATTATTGTTTTGACCTCAAACTCATCACATAGCCCAGGGTGGCCTTGAACTCCAGCCCCTTCTGTTTGAATCTCCTTCAAATTTTAAAAATTATGGTCATGAATCACCATGCTTGGCTTAAAGACTCTTCAATTTATAGGTAATCAATTTTCATATTTGTTGTTACATCAAATTTCTCTTTATCAGCTTTATTATAGGTAGTATAACTATAGTAGACTATATAGTCAATATATTAATATTTTTCATAAATTCATCTCTAGTTTGCTGTGTAATAGATTACATTTGGTGAGCAAAATATAAGAAATTAGAAGTAAAATTGGAATATATTCCCTTGTAGACATGACTTATCATTAATTAAGCTATGGCTAAGATGAAACAGTATAAATGTGTAAGATTATTGATCAACTGTGAACTTCCACTGTGAAAGACAGTATTTTCTATTAAGTATAATACTTATAGTAGGAAAAGAGAAGGGTAAACATAGAAAAATTAATCTGGATAATTACAGTGGAAACATTCATTTCTTTTTCAGTCACTTACTTTTATTACTGAGTTTTAGCCAGTAGTTGCAAACCGTTGTAAGTTTTCTCATTAAAAATCACTTTCAGATCTAATATGTATCAAAACACTTGTGATTGACTTAAATACTTTAATATAATTAAGCTAAACTTGCATATTTATGATTTTATTACATTTCATAAAATAACATTTTATATTTTTTCCACTGCAGTAATACATCTATATCAAATTTGTATTGAAAATTCAAGACTAATTTAAACTTCAAATATGCAATGAATCTTGGCTAGTTGCATAAGTAGATTCATTAATTGACTGAATATTACAAACACGTATAAATCTTTTCTTTTCACCATGACTGTGGAAAGCACTAAGAAAAGACAATGGCATTCAATTGCCATAATTAACTTTGTATTAATATGTTACCCTTCATTAATTCTGTGCTGTGTGGATGTAATTTAATTAGAAATATAATCTAATACTTAAAAGAAATGCTTTACTCAGTAGAATTTTACAGATAAATAAATGAAACAAGAACAACAGCAAAATGTATACATACCACAAATAAAATCTCCTCTGAAATAATTTGTTTTGGTGACACAAAAATTACTATAAACCTTATTTCAGCAAAACTCCAGTGGGTACAGTTGCTTGGAATTAGATGTTAAAAAATAAGATAAGAAATGAAAAGTTCTTCTCCTGACACTGCATGCTTTTCAAGAATTAAGTTATTTTTTTCAAGGACTTGGAAGAAAATAGTGTTAACATATAAGAAATTAAAGTCTGCTAGAACTATGAGCTCAACACAGGATCTCAAATTCTATTTGAGACCTCCATACTAATTTTAAACAAACGTTTAGTATGAATTTCACTAATTGAAGTGAATGGTAGAATATGACCTGAAAATTAATTAATTTGCAGAGGTGTTTCACAACTCAGCTCTGGGTGTCTTGTAACTCGTTATGTAAACCAGGCAAACCATGAAATCACAGAGAACAAGTACTGGGATTAAAGGTATGTACAACTACACCTAATAGGAAAATATCTTATAAAGAAAAATAGACTAGTTAAAAGAAACACCTTAAATGCCAACATAGTAATCCTTGTTGAGTCTATTAAGAATTATTGAAAATGTATAATTGTCATCATTAGAGTGATAGAAACATTTAAATGTCACGTTTGTTAATACGTTGGTGCTGATAATTTTATGTCATTTAATTACTTATTTATGCAAATACAGTTGCATAGTCATCTTTGTACAGATGTATTCTGAGTGTATGCATGTGTAACCATGCACTTGTGGCCTGGGTTCTACCTTGAATGTTGTTCTTCATGCACTATTCACCTTACTTTTAAAGCAGGGTTACTCATGTCCCTGGAACTGATTAGACTCATATCACTTACAGTGAACTACACTCATCTAACTGATTGATTCTGGATTACATAAGGTCTGGATTACAAGGGAGCAACATTAGAGCCTGGCTTTTTGTTTACTATGACAATACTGCAAAGAGTTCACCAGCTTGACTTTGCTTCGTTTCTATTATAAAATAATGTTAATATTAATATTCCTCTAATTATATATCTTCCTAACATTTTTAAGTTTTTGTCATTGTCATTATGAAAATTAGGATATAGTTATAACTCTTGTAATTGGTGCAGCTTTATATTTCAACAGAATATATGTTATCTCCATAAAATAATGAAGAGATACAGTCCAAAACTCCTTCATGCTATGCTTTCAGACTTTTCACTCTACCTTTCCAGTCCTCAGAGTTCAATTCAGAGCTTTTTGTATAATATAAGAGTATACTTCCACTGAGCTACATATGCACACTTTTCATAGATACATGATCTCACTGTAGAATGAAGGTTGCCCTTGAACCCATAATAATCCTTCCTTCACTTCCAAGTACTATAGATACAGACCTGCTTACCATGCCAAAGTTCAATATTTCCTTAAGCTGTCAACTTTACACAATACCTGAGTCAGGATGCAAAATAATTGGTTTAGGGACACACAGTCCAATATTCATGAACAATCGAATTTCTTAAACTCTTTGCCTTGGTTATGATATGAGAGATTATCATCCACGTCCAAGAGAAAAGCAGTAAAAATTGGTTCATTTTACAAGTTCTATTTGTATATATGAAAGTAACTCAGTATTAGAGGGAGGGAAGAAATATCTAAAATCTTTCAAATAACATATTTTACTTATCCATCACACTATTAAATATTGTTTAATATTTTTGGCTATAACTATAAAACATGCATTTATTAACACTGAATATACAATAAAAATTCATGCTGTATTAACACACACACACACACACACACACACACACACACACATATATATATATATATATATACATATATATATATATATATTGTGTAGATTGGGTGGTAAACTCTTACAGGCACTACCAGGTACTTTTTTGAATTAGAACAGAGCTGTGGAACAATTTCCTAGAGAAGCTCCATAGTACAGAGGGCAAATAACTCCCTATCTGAAGCTGACCAGATTCACTAAGCCCCTGCCTCCCAAATTAACAAAGACAACCGAGGGTTAGGCTGAGGGTCATTTTTGGATAAGCAAAGCTTCAGAGACGGCTTTGACTAAACCAGATGCCTGCAAGAGGTTTACAGCAATTACATCAATTGGAAAGGAAACTATCTAACCCACTGAGCTGCTTGCATTCTGTAAAATTGTGCTAAGTTCTCAGTTTTTGTCAACTGTCACCCATGGTGGGGTGGGCTTCAGTGATGCCTCTGTCTTTAAGTCATTTCTGCTCTGTAAGCAACTGCTTATCTATATCCCTGTAAGTAACGCTAATAACACTCATTGGTTTACCAGGTTGGACTTCAGCGTGTCACAGTCTCTCTGTCTGGGGTGAGTAAACATGTGTTGCCTCTCCTCAGGAAATATCTTCTCACAGAACAAAGAGCAGGCCACAAAAAACAATAATGCTGTCATAGTATCTGAAACCTTGAAGATTCCTTCAATAGCCACTGCCTATTGAACTAATCATATCAAGGTTACAGAATGCCACATCTTACTCAAATGTGAAAACATTATATTGGAAGTTGACTCTTTTTCTAGGTCACAACCATAAATGCTATTCCTAAATCACTGTTTCCTACTGCTTAAGCAGAGTTTATTTACCTATTTCTATTTTCAACTTTTCAACTTCTTTTACTTCATACATTTTATGCATCCATGAGTATAAAACATAAAGAATATAAAATTACAGTCATTTGTATATTGATAATGGATCATAAACATATATATTTTTAAAAAAACTAATTTATAAAATTTTATAATATTTTAAATATGACATTTAACTTGGATAGTACTTAGATGTGTTTGCTTATTTTTACATAAAGAATTAAATCTTGGCCAATATCTGACACATAACATTGTTAATATTATTCAGTGTTACATCAACATTTTAATTCTTTGCTACTTCTACTATTATTTTAATGTTGTAGTGTGTTTATGGTATGTGTGTGTGTTGTTGTTGTTGTTGTTGTTGTTTTTAAGCACATGTGTTACAACACACAGGAAGAAATCAGAGGAGGATATTCGGTGGGAGATCCCAGGATTGGCTTAAAGCAACTCAACAACTCTGGAACTTTAGATATCCAAGAGCACACACCTGAAAAAAAAAAAAGCAATTTCCTTCATTAACAGTCATAAATTACTAATAATTCCTCAGATTCTAATGAAACTTCATGAATCTCTTCCTTATCTTGCTGACACTATAGATGGTTTGATTTTGTACATGCCCCATGCATGCATTTCCAATTGCTGTGAGCATGAGTGCCAATGTATTTAATCACCTTTCAAGGCAAATTCTTCTCTCTCCTGATCTTGAGTTTTCTCCTCCCCTTTACCATGATGATGTCTGAGCCTTGCAGATAGGGAGTGTAATCTAGATGGCACATTGACACTGAGTACCTCATAGTTTCGAATTCGTCCATGTTGGCCAATATTGACTGTCTGTATTGGTTTATATTTAGGCAAAGGGAGAAAGAAGGATTCTTTGATGAAGGTTGAGTTCTGCAATGAGCTATGGAAATAAAAAAGTAAGAAGTTATAAGTTAGTTTATTAGGATGCCCATTTAGTAATAGGTTTTCCCTTAGGGCTTGTGACCTAGAAAGCTACTGATAATATTAACTTTTCTTAAGGCAGTCTTTACATCCAATCATAAAGTGGTTATTTACTTCATAACATTGGTACCCATACCACTATGTCATCAGTTGTGATATATTTCCAGGCCAGTCCTTCATATATATATTCAATCAAGTTTCAATACTAATACCACAGATTTTAGATTTTGACGACACTTCTACATGAAATATTATTTTCAGTGGAGGTGCCCTGCACAGCTGAATAATGCTGCTTCCAGTAGTAACAGTAATTCTGCTAAATGAAAATCTCAGTGTTAGGTGCAAAATATCTGTACTTGTGTGTATTTGCTCAGAGATACCCTAGAAGCTCCCAAAGAAACAAAGGCCATTACCCTTTCTCTTGAATGACCACCAGAAATAAAAGATAAGACTCTCTTGCTGAATTTATCACACAGTTTTGTTGAAGGGTATCGTAAATTAAGGTGGAACTAGTCTGGAAGCTCTATCCTTGCTGGCCAGAACTTATAAGTCTATAGCGGTGGGCAATGCTATCCGACCTACTGGCATAGAAAGCTCAATAGTAATCTTATACAGCTGTGTACCCTTCACTTAATAATACCAATCTTCCAAGCAAGAAATACACACTGGTATAACAAAAATATGACTGCTTAGAGGTTAAGCAACATCTGCTGATTGGATCAAAGGGCCACTCCTAGGAAGGAAAATCATATCTAGAGCTATATACTTAGTCTAGAACTTAAAGCTACGTAGATATAGACCTAAATAGTAACATACAACTGCTGTTTCAGTAAATAGACGTTATCAATCTGTTTTCTAAATATTTTATATTATAGTTTATAAATATAGATTACTGATGATCTTAGCCCTGGGCAGAGAGGTATCTCTTCACTTTGGGTGGTGGCTAATAAAGTAACACATAACTATATACATAACCAAATATAGTGTGTGTTTGATCTTTTGACTTTTTGACCTTTTGGGGGGCCCACCACCCATCTTCCAAATAAATCACATAGAAGGGTTATTCTTAGTTATGAATGCCCAGCCTTAGCTTGACTTGTTAATAGGTAATTTTTTTAATCTTAAATTAAACTGTCTACTGATTCCTCCTGGGCTTTTATCTTTTTCACTTCTGTATAACTTACTTTTTTGGCTGTCTGGGTGGCTGGGTAGCTAGATTACTGTGTGGCTGTCCCCTGATGTCTCCTCTGCTTGTTTTTTCATTACTACACCTCCTCATTTCTCCTTCTATTATTATGTCTGTTTGTCTGCCGGCCTATCCTTGCCCCTGCCTTGCTATTGGTCATTCAGTTCTTTATTAGACCAGCAGGTGTTTTAGACAAACAAACAAACAAACAAATCACTATTGATGATTAATAAGGATAAGGAAACACAAATAGTTCGAATAGATGTTTGTTCAGGGAGAAATAACTCACAACATAGACAGATAAACACCAGCAGGTTCCTGGTCCCAAGGATGCCTCCGGATGTACTCCTGTCCCTGTGCTGCAAACAAAAGAACTCCCCAAGCCTCCTCCTCAGCCTTAGTTCCTCCAGGTAATGTCTGGCCCTGTCTCCACCCGCAATGGGCATTGCCACAGGTGTGGACAAGGTGAATATCTCACTACAATTCCCCTTTTAGTCTAAAGGAAAGATTTGGGCTAGATACAAAAATGATATACAAAACAGTGAATAACAATTGTGCTCTAAGGAAAATCAAGAACATGTAAACTTAATACCTAACTATCTAGTCCTAGAGTAAAGTCAAAATGTGGTTTACAATAGAGTTGTCCTAAGCTGTAAAACTTAATTCTAGTACCTAATATATCTAACTAGGAAGAGAATAATAGTTGTGACAATTTATTCTTCAACTTCATCAAAGACAGGAGAAGGGAAATAATAATATCATGGTAGGCAGGAAGTGCAGATAGGCAACTTCAAAAAGGTGCAGCAAGGACATAAATAGCATGCTACCTGGACCATCACCCAAGGTCTCACAGCAATGTTGGCACAGCCAGTTTTGGCTAAGGCCTAGAGTACCTGACAGACCACAACAAAGCAGGGAGGTAAAAAGTCTGTCTTACCCTGACTTGGCAGGGTTCAGAAGTCTTCTATGTTTGTTTCTTACAAGCACATAGGACCACATGTCCAAATCAATGGTTGAGGTGGGGGCAGTTTTTTGCCCAAGAAGCCATAGCTGAAGCAAGGATGGACTCCAGAAGGAGCGACAACAGTGTCCAACATTTTTTGGGAAGGTGTATGGTGCTGTCAGGAGCAATAGTGTCTCATGTCAGTGGAGTACTTATATTAAAACATTTAAATGTCATGTTCTGCAGGTCTATAAAGTCTTTGAAGATTAAGCATCTATTTCTGACTAATCTCATAGGCATAGGAAACATGGGTGAAGATGACCTGTAATACTCAGGAACCTAGCTATAACATTGATTGAAACTTCCCTGAGTAAAGCAGGGACAAATACCTAAGTAATGTAACTATGTATGTGTATATATATATATATATATATATATATATATATATATATATATTTCCCTAAAGCAGAGGTGGAGTAGAAATGTCTAGATCAGAAGTAGAACTATAAAGTGCAGCATGATAAAATATCCTAAATGTTATCAATATACAAAATTGTTTTGAACATTAGTAAATGTATGCATACATAGAGTATGGTAAGGATATTGTGTAAAAACATAACTGGAGAGATTTTGCAATATGACAAAATATACAGTTTATATAAAATCTTGGGAAGGGAATAAACTTAATTTTACATAGGTTACTAAGTATAAGTATCTATAACCATGTAAGCTGTATGATACTAATATCTCACTATTACTAAAATAATTCACAAGAGGATAGATTAATCTACCCATATCCCATCTAAACCATAGCTTTCCCAACCATACCCTATCCTTGTCTAAAAGAGATATCTGAGTCTAAGCATTACCTTCCATACCCAACCCTAAGAAGATGAATATTATCCCTAAATGCCTAGAGTAGGCAAAGGGGGCATTGTTATCTTAAGATTACTTCCTGGTGAACTGGGATGCTGATTGCTCCATGGGATCCTGCAGGAAGAAAATTTTTAGCAACAAAATTTTGACAGCACCGTCTGTAACATGTGTAGCTAGTCACTGTGTGGCAGGAAATGCTTGACTGTAGTTCTATTTGAAATTTTGGCCAGGGTGAAATAAGTAGGTGCACCATAACAGCTAGCTAGTCAGGAGTTGTCTTAAGCAAAACAGTCTCAAACTGGTTTTAAGATGATGTTGTTAGTCCAAATGCATCAGTTTGAGTCAAGTGGAAATGACAAAGTGGGGCCCCATCTTCTTTCTGGAGAGTTAAAGGATTGATGTTAGGAACTGTTATTGTTCCTCATGGAAGACTTAATCCTTGTTACTAACTCACTTATGGTTTGTATAATTCCTTATTGTTTTCTCTAATCTCAAACCATTTCTTTAAAAATATTATAATAATGATAAAACCCATAATTATTACAAAAAATGTATATATTGGTTAAGTCATGATTTTCTTCTGTTAAAATTCCTTCTATACATGAAGTAAAAGAATTCCTAAAGTCCTGCATTGTAAGATTATCCGCCATAGGTGTGGGACAATTGATCTCAGATATTATATATACTTAAATTGCAAAGAATGTTGTAATTACCTTAGGTGTAATTCAACTGTTCTGGAACTTTGATGCTTTTAGTTGTAGATCTCAACTTAAGGTGGTTACAGCTGGAGATGTCCCACCAAATAGTGTCTGGCAGCAGATGTTCCTTCTGATCTTGGTGCCTGTAGAATAGCTTTTGACAAACTATGACAAGCAAATGTTGTTAAATGAATGAGTAAAAGGAGCCTTGTGCAATCGCTGGGACCACAGGGCTAACAGGTGTTGCTGGCACTGCTGGGCCACAGGAAACACACAAGCAGGATGGGTGCAGCATGATGCAATT
Source organism: Cricetiscus sungorus (assembly GCA_030556225.1). NCBI lineage: Eukaryota > Metazoa > Chordata > Mammalia > Rodentia > Cricetidae > Cricetiscus > Cricetiscus sungorus. The sequence goes on along the minus strand of JANBXA010000600.1, from coordinate 554,878 downwards.
ACAAAGTGGGGAAATGGGCGAAAAATTAGAAGCAGTGAGTGCTTTCTCAGGGCTGCTGTGAAGGAAAATGAGTTGTAGGGCATAGGCAAACATCCCACAGCAGTGGGATGTCCACCTGGTTAGGCAAGGGACCTTGCCTGGTCGAGGATGGTGGAGGAAGGGAGTGGCATTTGCTGCTTGGGTCAATACCAGGTCCTGTGAAAATCCAGATCCCACTTCTGACACCAGATATTGATGTTTAATAAGGATCGGGAGAAAAAAATAGGCCGAATAGGTGTTTATTCAGGGAGAAATAACTCACAACACAGACATTTGAACAACAGCAGGTTCTTGGTCGGAAGGATGCCTCCAGAGAGAGCTCCACAGTCCCCCTCCTCAGCCTTAGTTCCCCTAGATCATATCTGGCCCTGTCTCCACCCCAGTGTGTGTGGTCTATGCCACAGGTGCCTACAAGGTGAATATCTCACTATAAATCACAGCTTCACTGAGTTAAACAAATGCAGCAAAAACAAAAGTTCCCTGACGGCATAACTGTCAATCTGATGGTGAGTGCATGCTGTACCCTAGAAGGGACACATATCCCCCCAGGCTTACATACCAATTCAAAAGAGGGTTAAGAAAACTGTAAAATCTGCATAACGAAGAGACATGCTGTAAATTGTTGTTTTTCTGATGTAGCATAGCTGCTGGTGGCATGAAGAAATAGCAGTATGGATACCTGCTGCCATTCAGCATTCTGCATTGCTGGGTACAGTGTTCATGACAGCTTATCCACCCTGAATAGCTATTGGAAGTTAATGGTTGCCAGGGGAGAGGTGTTATTTTCTCCACTGGGATAAATGCTTTTGCTTATGCTCTAATAAGTAATTCTCTATCCATGCTTAGATAAAGGACAGTAATAAAGCTTAGTTGGTCAGCAAGAATAAATCACACACACACACACACACACACATACACACACACACACACACACACACACACCAAACAGAAAAAATAATAAAAAGAAGAAAATGAAGGACAGAACGAAGGAATGATGAAAGGAAGGAAAGAAAGAAAGAAGAAAAGAAGAAAAGAAGGAAAGAAGGAAAGAAAAACACTAATTGCCTTCAAGAGTGGGAGGGTAAGATAGGGAAATCAGAGAGTATGATCATTCAACTTACAAATGTGTATGCATTTTCTAATTAATATTGAAAGACAAGTTGCAATTACATTTGATATTTTTAAAAATGTAGTCCTGTAATTTTTGTCTATTTGAATGCTCGGTAGACATTTTTAAATATTTACAGAAACATGAATTAATTTTTAAATTGTTAGAACAGAGTATGTATCACTGAAGGGTCTATTTTGTAAACATCTGCCATAGTCAATTAAGAAGTCATACCCACACATGGAAACTATTGTCTGGTAGACCATTTAAGAGAATTTTATTTTCACTAGTCATTTATACTGGTAAAATTAGATTTTCAAATATAGACTAAACTTACATTTTGCATAGTAATTTACAGAGCAAACAGTAATGCTGCTTCATGTGGGTGCTGAGACCTTAACTGAACTTGGTCCTCTAGAAAAACACCAAGAGTTCTTAACCACTGAGCAATATTCCCAGCAAAACTACAGGTTCTTTAAACATAAGTAGTTATGGAAAATAATAACCAAATTCAGGCATATTTGTTTATAATAAATAAAATCTTAAAAATTTGAAATTGCAATGTGCTCTTGATCATTTTAATTTGTTTGTAGTTTCATTACTTTGTTGGGACTTGAAGAATGGCTGGATTCAATAGACCCATGTTGATTTTTTTTTTATTTTACAACTTAAATAGTAATAAAAATTGATCAGAAGAAACTTACAGACTGATGCCTGCCTAGATAGGTGCGATATTTTGTAGTACAGTCGAATGTTATTAACAAAATCTAAAGGTTGTCTATCATTCCCTAAGGTTAGCATAGGCTTTGGTATTGTACCTACCTCTGAGCCTCTGAAAATCTGGGTGACATAACACAATGTGGTCATTCTTACAAAGAAATCCAATTGTGGAATGGGCTGAAACTGGAGGTTCCCTGAAACACCACAGCTCCAGAATCTGATTGTATGTCAGACTTCATTAATGTTATGTCAGTAGGAACTACTATCTCTCACCTTTTTTCAGAACTTTGGGAGACTGTTATTTGCCACTCTTAGGATTAGCCTAAAATACATATTGTATTCATGCTTTAACATGGCATTTTTCACAAAATAAAATTGCTAGAAACTATATTCTTATATGTGAAGTGATAATTTAGCATTATGTATTAAACACTTATATAAAAAGGTACCAATTTAACAGCAAATTTAGTTTAATGCTGAGGTGTGAAATGTAAAAGGTCCTTGCAATCACTTGTAATCAGAAAACTTTAGCAACATTACAGGGAATTGATCCAACAACTTCAATATTATTGATTAAGAACATATCATAACAGTGTTGGATGTGAAACTGATATATTTAAGTTGAATAATTATATCTCAATATTTACTTTAAGAATAGTCATATGATATTGTATGACCTGACTACTAGTGGCACTGAACTCATCCTTATTCCATAGTGATATGGACTGCCAAGAGACAGGTACCTACAATTGAAAAGTTTTTTTTTTCTACTTTTCCTCAAAGTGATTCTAAAATTGGGTGGAAACACTAAAACTCTCATAAGAAGCAGATATTAGACAGCCATGGATCTAGGCTAAAATCAAATCCTCCAGGCACAAAAACAAACGAAAACTGCAAAAATGACTCCTAATAACGTTCTGCTATACTCATAGATCAGTGCCTTCCTGAGCCACCATCAGAAAAGCTTCCTCCTGCCTCAGATTGGTACAAATACAATGCCCCACATTATGCAGAAAGTGAACGACCTTAGAACATTCAGCACTAAATGGTATTTTTATGTAGTCAAATTCCTCCCCTCAGAGGAAAAGGTAGAAAGAATGTAAGAAGGAGGGGATAGAGGATACCAAGAAAACAAGACCCATTAAATCAATATAATCAAATCTCATATAAACTCAGGAAAAATAAGGCAGTATGCACAGGGCCTTCACAAATTTTTGTACCTTCTGTGACATTCTATTATTCATATTACCTTACACTAAAAATGATGGCCTAGATACAAATGTAAGGCCAAAATATACTGCCTTTGCTCATCAAACATGTTGTTACACTTTCTACAACAAAGCATAAAAATTCTCTGATTCACACCTCCTGTGTAAATGTAATTGTTCTTATTTATAGGAAAATGTTAATAACAGGCTCTAAATGAATGATACTTCTCCCAAATGTACTCCAGTAAATGAGAAATTATAAATAGCACAGATGATCATAACATGTGTAACCTTATTTTAAAAATGAGGTGTAAACATTTAGATAAAACGAGATATATTTTAAATTAATGTATTCAAATGAAGAATTTTATTTTCTACTGTAACCTATTTTTTTTTCTATTTGATTGGTTGGTTTCGGTGATGGAGATTGAACAAAGGGTTGCAGAAGTTAGGAAAGCAACTTGTCAATGAACTATATATTCAACCTGCAGAGTTTGGATGTTGACAGGATCCTACAGCTCAAATTATGCTTTACCTCAATATTTTTTGTCTCTCTGTCTTCACACTGATCATATAATAGACTGAGATCACCATTCCAGACTAGTGTCCTTTGCTACTTTTGATAAAAATGTACATCCATCTATACACACATTATAGGTCATACTCCTTATTGCTTAAGGTTAGAAAACATGTATTATCCACTTAGGTGTAAACAGGTGGACTGAGATATTTTTTTTCTTTTTTTTATTAATAACATAATTTAAAAATTTTACATGTGGATCCCAGTTTCCTCTCCCTTCCACCTCCTTCTCACCCACTTTCCCCTGTGACATGCACCCTGGCCACCCTACCCTCCCATCCCCCCACCCCCATTCCACTTGTAGGACTATGCTATCCAGGTTGGGTCATATAAATCTGTCAAGTCATTTGAAGTAGGGGCTAGGACTTCTCACCTGTCTCTAGGTTAAGCAAGGTCCTTTTGTGCAACAGGAATAGATCCTGGTTCTACTGTCTGAGGCCCCCCAAACTGCTCAGTCCTTCTAGTTGAGACCCATATTCAGGGAGCCTGAGTCAGTCCCATGCTGGATTCCCAGCTATCAGTTGGGGGGGAGGGGAAGCATTAGCTCCTCCTTGTTCAGGTCAGCTGTCTTTATGTGTTTCTGCAACCTGGTCTTGTCTCTTCTCTTTGCATCTGGTTTCTAGTTCGACTCAGTGTTTGGTTATGGGTGTTTGCTTCTGTTTCCAACAGGTACTAAATAAGGGCTACATGATGGTGGATAATTTAGTTGATGATCTTACTATCAGGGAAGGGCATTTATGGTAGCTTTTCCATGGTTGCTCAAATTATTTATTGGAGTTGGTCTTGTAGTTCTCTAGACCTTTCTTTAGGTTCAGTTTTTTCTTCAAACCAATAATGGCTCCCTCTTTTACATTCCCCTCTCTCACCCTGACTCAATCTATCTAGGCACACAAGTTTTCCTCTCCTCCCCTTATCTTTCTCCTTGTTCTCTCTCCATTGACTGTGTCCCCCATTTTTCATGTGCTCTGGGGGACTTGTCCCTACCCCCTTGTGTGAGGGACCATATATGAATCTCTTAGAATACACCTTGTATCCCAGTTCATCTGGTGGTTTGTATTATAGGATGGAGTTCCTTCCCTCTACATCTAAAATCCATATATGAGCAAGTACATACCCTGTTCCTCTTTTTGTGACTGAGCTACCTCATTCAGGATTGTTTATTCAAGTTCCATCCACTTGCCTGTGAATTTCAAGATTCTGTTATTTTCTTCTGCAGAGTAGTATTCCATTGTGTAGATGTACCACATCTTCTTTATCAATTCTTCAGTTGAGGGGCATGTAGGTAGCTTCCAGGTTCTTGCTATTACAAATAATGTTCCTATGAACATAGTTGAGCACATATCTTTGTTGCATGGATGTGGATCATTTGGGTATATACCTAAGAGTGGAATTGCTGGTTCCTGTGGTAAGCTAATTCCCATTTTCTTAAGGAACTGCAATAATGATCTCCAAAATGGCTGTACGAGTTTGCACTCCCACCAGCAGTGAAGGAGTGTTCCCCTTTCTCCACATGCTCTCCAGCGTAAGTTATCATTGGTGTTTCTAATTTTAGCCATTCTGGCAGGAGTAAGAGGGTATCTCAATGTTGTTTTCATTTGCATTTCCCTGATAACTAAGGATGTTGAACACTTTCTTAAGTGTCTTTCAGCCTCTTTGATTTTCTCTATTGAGAATTTATTCTTCAATTCTGTAACCAATTTTTTAATAGGGTTATTTGGTGTGTTGTTGACTAGTTTCTTGAGTTCTTTGTGTATTTTGGAGATCATCCATTGTCAGATGTAGGATTGGTAAAAATTTTTTCCCAGTCTGTGGGCTGCCGTTTGGTCTTATCAACTGTGCCCTTTGCCTTACAGAAGCGTCTAAGTTTGAAGAAGTCCCACTTATTAATTGTTGATCTCAGTGTCTGTGCTACTAGCGTTATGTTCAGGAAGCGGTCTCCTATACCAATTTGTTCATCTGTACCTCCTACTTTCTCTTCTAAGAGGTTCAGTGTGGCTGGATTTATGTTGAGGTCTTTGATCCATTTGGACTTGAGTTTTGTGCATGGCGATAGACATGGGTCTATCTGCAGTCTTCTAAACACCATCATCAAATTGTGCCAGCACCATTTATTGAAGATGCTTTCCTCCCCACCCATTGTATTTTTTTAGCTGTTTTGTCAAAAATCAGGTGTTCATAGGTGTGTGGATTAATATCGGGATTTTTCATTTGATTCCATTGGTCTACCTGTCTATTTGTGTGCCAATTCCAGGCTATTTTCAGAACTATAGCTCTGTAGTAGAGCTTAAAGTCAGGGATGGTGATGCCTCCTAAAGTTCTTTTATTGTACAGGGTTGTTTTGGCTATCCTGGGTGTTTTGTTTTTTCATACAAAGTTGATTATTATCCTATCAAGGACAGTAAAGAATTGTGCTGGGATTTTAATGGGGATTGCATTGAATCTGTAGATTGCTTTTGGCAAGAGTGCCATTTACTACATTTATCCTTCCAATCCAAGAGCATGGGAGATCTTTCCATTTTGTGGTACCTTCTTTAATTTCTTTCTTTAAAGACACAAAGTTCTTATTGTATAGGTCTTTCACATGTTTGGTAAGCATTACCCTGAGATATTTTATGTTGTTTGTGGCTATTGTAAAGGGTGATCTTTCTCTGATTTCTTTCTCAGCCTCTTTGTCTTCTGAATAAATAGGGCTACTGATTTTTTTTTGAGTTTATCTTGTATCCTCCTAGTTTGCTGAAGGTGTTTATCAGCTGTGGAAGATCCCTGGTAGAGTTTATTGGGTCGCTTATGTAAACTGTGATATCATCTGGCAATAGAGTCAGTTTGACTTCTTTCTTTCCAATTTGGATCCCCTTGATCGCCTTTTGTTGTTTTATAGCTTTAGCTAGAACTTCAAGTACAATATTGAAGATATATGGAGAGAGAGGATGGCCTTGTCTTGTTCCTGATTTTAGAGGAATTGCCTTAAGCTTCTCTCCATTCAGTTTGATGTTGGCTGTTGGTTTACTGTATATTGCTTTTATTATGTTTAGGTATGTTCCTGTTATCCCTGATATCTCCAAGACCTTTATCATGAAATGGTGTTGAATTTTGTCGAAGGCTTTTTTAGCATCTAGGGAGATGATCATATGGTTTTTCTTTTTCAGTTTGTTTATATGGTGGATCATGTTGATAGATTTTCGTATGTTAAACCATCCTTGCTACCCAGGGGTGAAGGCTACTTGGTCATGGTGGATGATTTTTCTGATGTATTCTTGGATTCGGATTGCCAGTATTTTATTGAGTATTTTTGCAGCGATGTTTATTAGGGATATTGGTCTGTAGTTTTCTTTCTTAGTTTTACCTTTGTGAGGCTTGGGTACCAAGGTGATTGTGGCCTGGTAGAAAGAGTTTGGTAATGATTCTTCTGTCTCTATTATGTAGAACAATTTGAGGTGTATTGGATTTAGCTCTTCCTTGAATTTCTGTTAGAATTCTGCACTGAAGCCATCTGGCCCTGGGCTTTTTCTGGTTGGAAGGCTTTCGATGACTGTTTAGATTTCATTGGGGGTTATAGGTTTATTTCAGTTGTTTGTCTGTTCTTGGTTTAATTTTGATAAGTGATAGTTATTCAGAAATTCGTCCATTTCTTTGAATTTTCAAATTCTGTAGAGTACAGGTTTTCAAAGTATGACCTGAAAGTTGTCTGGGTTTTCTTTGTGTCCATTGTTATGTCCCCCTTTTTATTTCTGATTTTGTTAATTTGCATGATCTCCCTCTGCTTTTTCATTAGTTTGGATAAAGGTTTTTCTATCTTGTTGATTTTGTCGAAAACCCAACTCTTTGTTGCATTGATTTTTTGTGTTGTTTTCCGGGTTTCTATTTTATTGATTTCAGCCCTCAAATTGATTATTTCCTGGTGTCTACTCCTCCTGGGTGAGTTTGCTTTTTTTTTTTTTCCAACACTTTCAGTTGCGCTGTTGTCTAATGTGACTATCCTATGTTTTCTTAATATGGGCACTCAGTGCAATGAACTTCCCTCCTAACAATGCTTTCAAGGTGTCCCATGAGGTTGGATATGTTGTGTCTTCATTCTCATTGAATTTTAGGAGGTCCTTAATTTCTTTCTTTATTTCTTCTTTGACCCAGTTCTGGTACAATTGCACATTGTTCAGTTTCCATGAGTTTGTAGAGTTTCTGCGATTTGTGCTGTTGTTGAATCCAATTTTAAAGCATGCTGGTCTGATAAGATACAGGGGACTATTCCAATTCTTTTTTATCTGTTGAGGTTTGTTATGCCACCTAATATGTAATCGATTTTAGAGACGGTTCCATGTGGAGCAGAGAATAAGGTATATTCTTTTGTGTTGGGATAGAATGTTCTATAGATGTCTGTTAAACCCAGTTGAGACATAACTTTTGTTAGTTCTTTTGTTTCTTTGTTGAGTTTCTGATTGGTGGTCCTGTCTATTGGTGAGAGTGGTGTGTTGAAGTCTCCTACTATAAGTGCGTGGGGTTTTATGTGAGCTTTGAATTTTAGTAGTCGTTGTTTTATGAATGTGGGTACCTTTGTATTTGGGGCATAGATGTTCAGGATCAGGATTGAGATGGATTTCTCCTGTAATGAATATGAAATGACCATCTTCATCTCTGTTGATTAATTTTGGTTTGAAGTCTAACTTGTTACATATTAGGATAGCCACACCAGCTTGCTTCTTGGGTGCATTTGATTGGTAGATCTTTTCCCAGCCCTTTACCCTGAGGTAATGTCTATCTTTGTAGCTTAGTTGTGTTTCTTGTATGCAGCAGAAGGATGGGTTATGCCTTAGTATCTATTCTGTTAGCCTGTGTATTTTTATAGGCGTGTTTAGACCATAAATGTTGAGGGAGAGTAAGGACCATTGATTGTTAATGTTTGTTTGTTTTAGATTTGCTTTGGCAGTGGTATTGTGAATTCATTTGTCCTTCTTTACCCTTGGTTTCTGGTGAAGTGGGATTATCTGTTGCCTATGTCTTTGTGAACATATTTAACTTCCTTGGGTTGGAGTTTTTCTTCCAAAATTTTCTGTAGGGCTGGATTTGTAGATATGTATTGTGAAAATCTGGCTTTGTCATTAAATATCTTGTTTTCTCAATCTATAGTGATTGAGACTTTTGCTGGGTATAGAAGCCTGGGCTGGCATCCGTGGACTCTTAGTACTTGTAGAACATCTATCTATCAAGGACCTTCTGGCCTTGAGGGTTTCCATGGAGAAGTCTGGCGTAATTTTGATAGGTCTGCTTTTATATGTTACCTGTATTTTTTCCTTCACTGCTCTTAATATTCTTTCTTTATTCTGTATGTTAGGTGTTTTGATTATTATATGTCGATGTCTTTTTTCTTTGGTCGTCTATTTGGTGTTTAGTATGCTTCTTGTACTTTTATGGGCATGTCCTTCTTCAGATTGGGAAAGCTTTCCTCATTGATTTTGTTGATATGTTTTCAGCCCCTTTGAGCTGGGCTTCCTCACCTTCCTCTATGCCTATCATTCTTAGGTTTGGCCTTTTCACAGTGTCCTACATTTCCTGGATGTTTTGTGTTAAGGATTGGTTGGATTTAAGATTTTCTTTGGTCAATGAAACTATTTCCTCTAGTTTATCTTCAGCACCTGAGATTCTCTCTTCCATCTCTTGAATTCTGTTGGTTATGCTTGTGTCTGCAGTTCCTGATCATTTGCCCAGTTTTTCTATTTCCAACATTCCTTCTGTTTGTGTTTTCTTTATTGTCTCCCTTTCTGTTTTCAAGTCTTGAACTGTTTCCTTCACCTGTTTAATTGTTTCTTCTTGGCTTTCTATACTTTCTTTAAGAAATTTATTCATTTCTTCCAATTTTTTGTTTGTTTTATCTTCCACTTCTTTAAGAGATTTTCTCACATCTTCTTTGAGGGTTTCTATCATTTTATTGATGATAATTTTTAGGTTGTTTTCTTCAGATTCATTTGCTTTGTTGTGCTCTGGTCTAGTTGGTGTAGCTTCCCTAGATTCTGGTGATGTTATGCTTGTCTTTCTGATGTTAGGTGTTTTCTTGTATTGCCGTCTTCCCATAGTTTCTTACAGTAGGTGTTGGTGGGGTTTCTCCCTCTCTCTATGGATTTAGGTGGGTCAGAGGTTTGAGGTCTGTATTTAGAGACAGGGTTTTTTGGTGTAAATTTTATCTGTCCTGGAATTCACTCTGCATACCGGGTTCACTTTGAAATTACAGAGATCTGTTTGCCTCTGCCTCCAAGTGCTGGGATTAAAGGCATGTGCCACCACACCCAGCCACACTCCATCTTTTTAAAACCACTTTAATTTTTTTCTTTCCAAAGCCTACTTACATTTTAGAACACAGTGTAAACCTTTAGCACTTTTTCTTAATGTGAATCTGTCTTTACTTTAATATGTATCTTTTTCTGGCCATGAGTCTTTTATATCCTAAACAACATTCCTAAAATGAAAGCCACAGTTTTAGCTGTGGTCTATTCAAGATGGCGGCGACTGTTATTTTACCACCAGCATTGAGAGCTGTGCTCACCGCCTTGGTCTATGGTGCATCCAGCAGCATGCTGCCAGCTTGGAGATATGATCACTGCCATTGCCAGTGCTCATACACACCAATGAATTGTTATCAGAGCTCTTTAAAATCAGTGCAGTTTTTTGCCGCTTATGCTGTGTCAGGAAACCTCCCTTAAAGGAGCCCCCCAAATCTTTGTCTGTCTCTAGCAATGAAAGCCTCCCGAAGGGAGACCCTCACTCAAATCTCGGGTATAGCACGCACTCAGTGAGCCCCAAGACTGGACTTGCTGCAATCACGAGGAAGTTTATTGAAAACAGAATTGAATGAGATCTCAGGCCAGCATGCTGGGGTCGAGACTCATACACCACGCAGGGGTAGAGGAGTTCGACCCCTACCCAAACTTGTGACAAGCTTATAAAGGCAAAAACCGCAAAAGAGGGGGAGGACTGAGGAGGAAATAGGGGAAGTCTGGAGTCACACATTTACTCATCAGCTGACTGGGGAGGAGATAGGGGAAGTCTGGAGTCACACATTTACTCATTGGTTAAACTATGTATTGTATTAAGCAAGACAGCTGGAGCATTGGAACATTCCACAGAGGTCGTTGGGACAACCTGTGGTTATCACGGGAACTATTTTTCTCAAGAGAGTTCAGGGAGTGGCCACCTACAGGGGACGGGGGCCCTAGGGTGGCGAGTCCATGTCCTTACAGACAGCTAGTAACTTTTACTCTTCACCAAAACAGAATACAACCCAGAAAAATGCTGCTACCAAGAAGCCCTGCTTGTCTCTGTTCTTTTGTTTCTAAAAACTGTTTTTTAAGCTTTTGTTAAGTTTTATTTAAGTGAAAGTTCTCAGTTCCATTTCTGACACCATTATGTTACGAGTTGGGTTTTACCCCTGCCACCAGTCTGGTCCCGCCACCAGTTTTGTAGTTCCAGATTTGAGAAAACATAAATGGATAAAAGCTCAGTTATTACCTGGGTGTTTTTTTCCTGGCTTATCAAGCTGACTTGGGATTTATACAGTTAGAAGTGATCTAAGTATGGGAATTCATGGTGACACCAGGAACTAGTATAATAGAAACCAAAGCAACCTAAGTAGAGTTTTAAAAATAAAACTAAATTCTATAAAAGAGCACAGAATTTTCTATATGATTTTTTTTATTATTTTTTCAAGAGTTTCAATAGTCAAACACAGAGGTCTGGTTCATTTCAGCTCCTTTACCACCAAACCAGGGTACAGGATGTTTTAAACTTCTTTTTGTCTGTGATGACCAGGGTGTAAAGGTACTTGCTGCAGCAAACCTTGAACTTCACATTATCCATGTTCTTCAGGATCTTGACAGATTTTCCATTCTTATACTGTTAGGATAGAAAAATTTAGCCTAATTCCCCAGTGAACCCAAGAAGCTGGAAGTCTTAAATTTCAAGCTGATGGTCACCTACTTTAAAGTTTACAGTAGTGAATGAACACCCAGAAACCTGTATGAAAGCAGACTTCCTGGGCTAAGGACGAGGTTGGATACTTTAAAGTAATTGCTCGCGCACTGGATGTTATGAGGTGATTGGTTCCTCGTGTTCAGGCTTTGTTGTAACCCTATAAAAGCTGTCTCAACTCTGTGCTAGAGGTCGCTGAGCCCTCTACCCTGCATGGCATATGGCTGACGGCCCCAGTATACTGGAATATAAAGAACCTTATGCATTTGCATCAAGACTGCTTCTCGTGAATGATTTCGGGGGAACGCCTTTCCTGAGTGGGAGTGCGAGGGACTATGTTCTTGCGGGTCTTACACTGCCAGGCTGGGAGCAGACAGTCCTTGATCTTGTCAATTTTCCAAGGCATGGTGATGGGCACTCAGTGCTGAGACCGCACCCAAATACAATGATGAGAATCTAAGAGAACAGAAAAAGAACCCTATATGTCCTCTCTGTCAGTGGAGAATGAAATTATTTTCTAATTTCCCAAAATCACGGTCTTCCCTATTGCATTGGCACCAACATAATCTAATGATGACTGTTCTTATGACCCAAAGATTGCTATTTGGATTCTGTTACCTAAAGTAAGTTGATAAAATCAACTGTCCAAATATGAGCTGAACAAGAACACCACGACTAGATGTGTCAGAGGAGAAAAGCTCATGAGGATTCAAGCACAAATAAAGAACTATAAGGAATTAAAAACTAATAGTAACATAAGGACTCTTAGCTAATGAAAATCACAATTGGTCACCCACAGCCAAACAGTCATCTCTGAAAACATTTCTACATGTAATGTTATGTGGGCTGAAAAGGTTATATTTTGTAACACATATGTATATACATATGTGTATGCAATAATAATTAGTGAAAGAAGATACCATGAGTTTGAAGGCAAGCAGGCAGTGGTATATGGTAGAATTTGATGGAGGAAAGAAGTGAGAAACATTGCAATTATATTTAATTTTAGAATTAAAATTAGTATACTTGGTTAAAACATAATGGAAATCAGTCAGGAATTACAGACAACACAGCAAATTATGAATCCTGTTCAAATGTATGCATTATGGATAGAAGTAGATAAATATAACCAATGTATAAAAAAATGATGTTATGAAATGTAGGTTTGACAAGTGATAAGAATTATGGTAGCTACTGAAATGATTCAGCATCATTACTACTTCAAGCTAATATTATTCAAAATAGATAAAAATTTTTGTAAGACCTCGTCTTCTTTTTTGAAACCCATATCATTTTCATTCCTGCTTATGTTTTGCTGCAGTAGAGGGTTGTCTTTTTTGGGCCTGTTTTTACTATTATCTGCCAGGATTATTAAAATGTCATAGGAAGGTCATTTATCTACATTATGCTGCTTCATTACACAAATATAAATGCTGCTTGAACAAGTTTAATCATTGTGCCTGTAACCTGGTACATGTCTGCAAAAATATTCATTCTGGCACATAATACACTAATGATACCAAATGCAAGCATGGGCAAAAACAATGCTAATAAAGCATTCATCGTCATTCATGGAAAATGATAGTGAAAATATGAAACATATTAGTGTTTATTTTCCCAACCAGACACAAGCAAGGCTGCTGAATCTATACAGAGAAATTTTGTACCAAGCCTTATACCTTGTTCTTGGGACTCAAATAACTGAGACATTATGACCTCACGACCCTTAAGAATTCAGGAAACAAGTTTTTACACAGTGTCTGTTATTTCATATTATAGAAATTCTCAATAAAATGTGTTTATGGAAATGCCATAGTGAACCCACTATTATTTATGTTCACTTAAAATTGCAATTTAAAAACGCATGCTTTTATTACTGCCAAATTGAAAAAGTAATATGTAAAAATGACATACTTGACACTTTAGTCTCAGGAATAATGGCTAAGAACCAGACAATATGAAAATACAAGTAATGAAGATACCCTTATTTTCTTTAATACTGTGTATAGAAAGCTGTTTTATTTATATGAATAATAAATTAGGATAGTCACAAATCTTCAATTTTAAATGTTGATGGCATTAAATATTTTGTATAATAATTGACCTTCCCAAACACATATGCATATAGTGTCTGCATATGTCTAGTATATGTTTAAGTGAATGGGGCAGATATGATGGCCAGAGGTGAGAATGGGGGTATGCTGCTTATCATCCTCCAATTTTCTTAAAACAGGGTTTATTCATACATCCTGGAGTGAGGAAAGTGCCAAGGAACCTCCTGTTTTTACACTCCAAATTGCTCGATTTAGAGATGTATGTGGTAACCAAGAGCTTTTTATATGGATCTTAGATTTGAACTTAGGTCCTCATGCAGTCACAGTAACCACTGTTACATACTGAGCCTTCTTCCCGTGCAAACATAATCTCAAACTCACACGTGCGTGTGCACAGACACACACACACACACACACACACACACACTATTGTTTTAGAGGCACTAAATATTCATTATGTATTCCATTCATACATTTTTTATTATTAAACACAATATTTTGAATCATATATTTGAAATTATATTTTTTCACTTATATGAATGTGTTGTATTTTTTTTTAGAAATAGATTATAGATTTCATTTTTGGTTCTGGAGAGATGGCTTTGTTTATAAAAACATTGGCTCCACCTCATGAGGATCCAGGTTCCATTCCCAGCACCCATCCCATCCGGAAACTTAAAACTGTCTGTAACAACTATCTGTAGCTCTAGTTCTAGGGATATAACACCCTCAAACAGACATATATACAGGCAAAACTCTAATTTACACAAAATAAAAATAAACTATTAAAAAATGATTTTCTCTTTTTTGGGGAGTGACTTGGTATTTTATAAAGATATAATATTTCATTTGTTTTTAACCAAAACTATATTAGTGTAGTATTAAAAATAATTATCAATGATATATATATATATATATACATATGTATGTACATATATTTAAAAGGAAATTTATATTTGTAAAAGGAAATGAATATATTGTATATTTATTAAATGTTTTATATGATTATATGTTATATTATATATTTCTGTTGTCCAAAGTTATATTATGATTTGAAATAACAAATTATTTTAATTCAATTATATATAAATTTCATTGCAAATTTAGTTACTTGGCATGATTATTATGTTACTTTTCTGCAAATAAATAAAATTTAAAAATTAATTAATATACTCATATAGAGTTATTACTGAAGTTAAAAATTTCTTACCTGGCAATTATGGTCAGTTTTATGAAACATTTTCTCATAATATCAAATATAATAATGAAAAGCTGTAATTTCAATATTTTTTATATTAAGAAGGTTCTTATTTAATTTTATTTTATTCTGGGGGCTGACATATTCCCCAGCACCAGATGGAGGAGGGGGAAGCCAAGGGGAGCAGTTAGTCATCTCAGGTCCAAGAACCCAGTTATGGGGCTTGCAGGGGGCCTGACCCAAGATTGCAGAGAGCAAAGGCACACCTTGCCTCAGTAAGCCTGTTTTTCAGTTCCTGAGGTTACAGCTTCCTGCTCTGAGGGCAGCAGGGGTAAGTGAATTCTTAGCCAAGGTCTTAATTCCTACAATTCCCTCTTTTTTATTTTCTATGAGAGACCCCTGGCTTAGGTCGTGTATGGTGTGCCACCCATTACCCGTCCTCGGGGGACCTGCAACCCCATGTCTTAGTAGGTGGTGGGGGTGGTGGTTTCCTACAAGTTGCCCATAATGGGGGACCCTCATTTCTGCAGCATCTGTAACCAGACCTCATGCTTGTCGGGAGAGATTGAGTTTCTTTTGTGAAAAGAATCATCTGACCTTGCATAGCACAAGAATCCCTGCCCTGGCCACTACCAGCTCCAAGTCCCCTAGAGACAATGTACCACCCCAAAGCTGTACCCAACCTCCAATCTGGGCCATGGCATTCCACCAGCCCTCTGCTGAAATAGGAGTAATTCGGGTCCTATTTACCTCTACTATCTGGTGAGCCAAAACACTGGTAAAGTTTACAAAAGGCAAGGCCCTTGTCAGCATTGAGGTGGTTGACTTTTACAGAGACATTTGCATTTCAAATAAGGTGATCCAAGAGGAATGACAAAATGTGAGCAGGAGGCCTGCTATACCAACCACAAAACTCCAACTTGTTCCTGAAGTAGGGCAGTTTGCTGATTTAAGTTAAGGAGTCCAAACTGAATATTAAAGTCCAAACTGAATATGAGCATTCATTTTGCTGTAGTAGTCTCTAGTCAAATAAAAAGAGAACACCTACAGGGCAAATGTCCGCCTAGGCTGCTGAATTGTTTGCTTGCCTAATGGCTTCTCAGTTGTTTGGTAAAGAATCTTTTAAGCTATATACTGATAGCACTTATGTTGCTAATATTGTAAAGCCATTAGAGACTTCACTATATATCCTTCCCACCTCTCAGGTTCATTATCTTCTAGTTAAGCTTCAACATCTTATCTGGCAGCAGATACACCCTGCATTTGTGGGGTACATACTTGCCCATACAGGCTTCCCAGGACCCCTTGCCCAGGGCAGTCAACTTGCTGATTTTTTAACTCGGCCCTCAATAGTCATGTTCACAGAGGAGCAACACACTCGCCAGCTTCATGAGTGGTATCACCTAAATGCACACTCTCCTAAGTTTCATACTAACTGCTTCTTACCTGTTGCCACTCAGATTACTTTCCAATGCCCTGATTGTGCCACTTATAATTCTCCCAATAGGGGGTAAATCACCGGGGACTAAGGGCTAGTAATCTTTGGCAAATGGATGTCACCCACCTGCCTCAAGCAGGAAAAGAAAAATATATGCATGCTTCTGTGGATACATATTCTAAGGTGGTTTTTGCATCTCTAACTCTGGAGAAAAGATTAAAAATGTCATCTCTCATTGTTTACAGGCCTTTGCCTATATGAGTGTTCCTGATATCTTAAAAACAGATAATGGCCCCACATATGCTAGTGAAAGACCCAGAGAGTGTGGTCCTTCACTCTCCCACTCAGGAAAGGCGTCCTCCTCCCAAATCACTAACGAGATGCGGTCCTGATGAAAAAGCATGAGATCCTTTTTATTCCAAGTGCACTGGGGTCCATAGCCATACTCACGTGGGGGTAGAGGACTGGAAACCTTGGGTACAGGCTTGATACAGCGTTTATAGGGTCACAACAAAGCCCACACATCATAAACCAATCATCTCATAGCATCCAGTGCAGACCAATCGATTTAAACTATCCAAGCCCTTGCTTAGCCCAGGAAGTCTGCTTTTTCCCCCTGGGCTCCCGGGTGGGGTGACAAGGCTCATTTCCTGTGTTCACTCACTCACAGGTGCTGTCATAAACAAAGAATGTGACCTTTTGCCTGGGATTTACGCTTCCTGGGGTCAGTGGAGAGTTAGGCTAAAATTTTCCATCCTTACACTAGTCATCACTTTGAGGCCTTCTGAAAGGAACATCATATTAATCACTCATTTGGCATCTCACACAACCCTATGGTACAAGCCATTGTGTAACTTACTCATGCCACAATATTTTAATAAAAAAGGGGAAATATAGGACCTCCCCAATTCTCAATTATTCACTATACTTTATATTTTAAATTTTTTGACTGTAGACAAAAATAACTTGTCTGCCATGAAGAGACATTGGAACAAACCCTCTCAAACATATGGAAAGACGTAATTACAGGACAATGGCAACTGCCCACACCCCTATTAGCCAGGGTCTGAGGGACTGTTTGTGTTTTTCCCCCCAGGAACAGAGAAACCTATTTGGATACCAGAATGACATGTTCGCCCTGTAGATTCTGGTCAAGAATCTAGTCCTGCTTTACTGGAGTGCCCTGGTTCATGGAGGAATGAATGGTTTGGGCCTTGGTGAGGAACGCCTATATCTTTATGCCAGTTAGTCAGGAGAGAACATTCCCTGGGACTACTGGCTGCCAATGTGCCGCTGGAAACTTCCACTGAGTAATTAGACCTTCCTGACACAGGGGAGCCTTTGCTTCCAGAGAGAGCTTAATGTTTCTCAATTGCCCAATGGGTCATTCTTGGTGTCATGCACAGTTTTGAGTAATGCTTCCATTGCTGATTTTCACACCAATGCTAGTATGAGCAATTGCTTGTGACTTAGAAAGGTCCTATTCCATAAACTTCCAACTGTAACAGGAAAATGCTGCTATGTGGTCATTAGATCTGGGCCCCTGTTCTGGAAGCTCCCCCCAAAATTATGATTTACATAGGCCCTTCCTTGGGGACACTGTGCTCCACCTCTAATAGGTCCTTGAGGGAGGGAAAATCTCTCAATTGTTCTTCCAGAAGCTGCTTCCTGAGCAACTGCTGGACCCCCGATGGACACCAGTGCCCTGGTAGTCCTCGCCCCCATGATGATGGAAGACCAACTTGGGGGAGAAGAAATTATCCTCTATCGCCAAGATGGGACTTTGGTATTACTGCTGTCATCATTCTTGCCATTACTGTGTCAGCTACTGCTGCCGCCTTTGCAGGGTTTGCTGTCACTCAGTCCGCGCCAAGGCAGAGACTGTTAACCAGCTGGTGGGCAGAATCAGCAAAGCTCTAATTTCAATATCCTTGCAAAATAATTTACTGTGCTAATAAAATAAAATTTCATATTTGGTAATTTTTCTATGTTCAAGAAACAAAATACTATCTGTTATCACCAAATGGACAAAGTTGAAACTATGAGGTGATCAAAAGTTATAACTGGATTCACAATAGAATTTTACAAGAGTTTCAAAGACAACCAAGGATACTCCAAATCTATGCTTAAAAATTGAAACTAAAGAAGCATTTGAAAACTTCTATGAAGCCAGTATTACCCTGAAGAAAGAAATTGGAAAAGATAATAGAAGAAGGAAAGATCTACCATGCTCATGAATCAGTAGGATTAACATAGTAAAAAATGGCTTCATATAAAAATCAATGTACAAATTCAGTGCAATCTCACCAAAATCTCAACAGAATCCTTACAGACCTTGAACAAACAATACTCAACTTCATATGGGAAAAAAAAAACAGGATATTTAAAATAATCCTGCACAATGAAAGAACTTCTAAAGGTATTTCATTTTTGATTTTAAGCTCTACTACAAGCCTATAGTGATAAAATCTACATGGGATTGGAATAAAAACAGACACATGGATCATGAAATGGTATCAATGAACGGGATATAAACCCACACATATGGACATGTGTTTTGTGACAAAGAAACCAAAATTATACAACGAGAAAAAGAAAGCAACTTCCACAAATAGTGCTAAATTAACTGGTGTTGGCATGTAGGGATATGCAAATTGATCTATATTCAACACCCTGAAAAAAACTCAAGTTCAAGTGGATCAAAGGCCTCAGTGTAAATCTAGTGCACTGAAACTAATAAATGAGCAATGTGGGACATCCTTCTTTATGCTGAAAATATTTTTTATTTTAATTGCTTGATGAATAAAGCCACTTTGGCCTATGGCAGCACCAAATATAGCTGTGCAGAAAATCCAAGCAGAGATACATGGAAAAAAAGACCAAGTTGGAGAAGACACCAGCAGCCACTAAGGAAGCGAGACATGTAGAAAATGGGGTAATATTAAAGGCATGTGGGAAAATACAAATTAATAAAAATGGGTTAATTTGTATTCAAGCTCTAGTTAATAATAAGCCTGCTCCATCAGGCAAACAATTATAATTAATATTAGGCATCTGAGTAATTATTTTATAAGCATCTGTAGGACTGGCAAGTGGGACAGAAAAGTTCCAGTAACAGAAGAGAAAATGGGAAATACAATAATCTAGACTACATTGGCACAGTAGACAACTTCCCAGACAGAATACCAATAATACAGATACTTAGGTCAACAATTAATAAATGAGACCTCATGGATCAGAAACATTTCTGTAAAAAAAAGGACAGCATCCATAGAACAAAATGGTATCCTACAGAATGGGAAAAGATCATCACCAAAATAGCATCCAAGAGTGGGCTGCTTTTCAAAATATGTAAATAACTCAAGAAACTAGAACTCAACAAACCAAATAATGAAATTAAAATTGGGCTACAGATCTCAACAGAAGACTCTCAATGGGCAAGAAACAAAAAAGGAGATGTTTAACATCCTTAGCCTCAGGGAAATGCAAATGAAAACAACTCCTAGATTCATTATTACACTTGTTAGAATGGCTAATATTGAAAACACAAGCATCCCACATGAATGTTCACACAATAAACTAACCTAGGCAATCAGGGAGACTGTATGAAACTACCTAGGTGTTTTTCATATATGTTAGAGTTGTGTAGCTTTGTCCTTTTATGGGATTCCTTGCAGCAATAGGGGCTGTCTCTCTCTTTTTTACTGGAGTTTGAAACCATATTTCTCAAACTAGGTAGCCTTGCCCACCCTTAATACATTTAGAGGTGTTTAGTCTTACTGCAACTTGATAAGCAATGTTTTATTGATACTCATAGTATACCTGCTGACCCACCCAGGATACTTCCTGGATAAAGGTGGAGGAGACTGGGGGGAAATGGGGGAAAGGGACTGGTAGAGGAGGGTGGGAGAGTAGGCTTCAAGTGGATATAAAATAATTAGATGGATTTAAAAAAAAAAGATTATTTAACTTGGAGTGATCACAGAATCCAAGAAATAAATGAAGGACTAGAATGGAAACAGCTGTAGAAGGAAGGATGATGGGACATAGGAACTATAAACTGAGAAATGTGAAAACACGGGAGATAGTATTTTATAAGAAGAAATGAGGAAGATTGTTTGAGGAGTAATAAAGAACAATAGTGATTGTTGAAAATACCATGGAAAAAACACACCTTCACTTAAATTAAAATATATATATATGAGAGTTTCAGTGATGGTACACTATTTAGGGTGAGTCTCCTAAAAGAGGATTGGACTATCCAAGCACAATTCCAGTTCCCAGTTCAAGCATGGGAAACATCCCATAGCATTATTGGTCTGGTGAGTTACAAAGATTCTCACAGTTGTATAAGACATTGACATCCACTTGGTTGCCTTCCAGAATGTCAAAGTAAAACCTTGGTGCTGAAGACAGCCTGCACTTCCATCATTGGTTTTGGAGGAATTGAACTGTAACTGACCTGGAAGCCTCCTACCTGATAACTTTTCTTAGTTTCAAAGTTGCCATGCAAGCTACCTAGAAGAAAACAATCAAAAGTGCTACCCAGCTGAAAGCCTAAGAAAAACAAGATTAATAAAGACGCAAATTATCCTCAAACATGTAGTAGTGATGGCTATATATTAAAACTACCTGCCCATTGTTCATTTGAACTTTACACAGGCTCAAATGCAGGGAATGTATTCCTGGTATTACCAAACCAGCCTGTTCCTTGTGGTTTGTAAGATGCAGGACTCTAGAGGAGAAACTACTACTGCCATTATCCTAAATCAGTTTAATTTCTGACTGCATTACTAATATGTAACCATATACCTACAGATGAATATTACTTTTGTCCTTCAAAGAAACTTCTTGGTTCTTACAAAAGGCCACAATTGGTCAAAATATAAACCGATATATCTACATCTCAGTGCTTAATAGATAAGAATTAGAGAACCTGGCAAGAGGAAGTAGAAAGATTTCAGGGCAGATGGCAAGATGTCTGCTGACATAGGATCTTCTGAAAGTTACAGACAAGTTGCACACATAAATATCTCAAGATTATGGTCACCTCAACAGTTCCTACACAATGGCAGTCTTCTTAAACACTGATGTTGTTGTTCTTTTGATACAGCTGCTGTGATGCAGCTGCTATGGCCTAAGAAACACAAACACGAGATTGAGCGCCCACGTGGAGTTTATTGAGAGAGGGGAGAGGAAAGCGGGGAGAGAGAGAGATAAAGGGGGCCCCAGAGAGAGTGAGAGAGGGAAGCAAGAGAGAGGGACAAGAGGAGCAAGAGAGAGCAAGAGAGAGCAAGAGAGAGAGGGACACTTGGCGCGCTTGCTTTAAAAGGGGAGCTTGCGCATGCATAACCCAGTCTCTGCGGCCAGGTAGCTTGGGCAGTGGGGTTTGCATAACCCAGTCTCCGCCCAGCCAGGTAAGGCCTGACTTAGTGATTATACGTCCCGCCCATCAGAGGCGGGGCCCACAGACTGCCCAGCCTCAACAGATGTGAACAGGTATGTCTCCCAAGTTTTGACCCCGAGATAAATGTTCACAGTCCTTAAAATAGCTTCTGAAGGAGGCATAACAAGTATTCCTGAGGGAAGAGGCCCTAATAGATTATATAATACAAAACTGTCAAACCTAAATATGTACACAAATAAGCAACAACAGATAGACTCAGCTGGCTTCTCTCCCTTTCTTTCTGAATGCTCTCTCTCCCTCTCTCTCTCTCTCTCTCTCTCTCTCTCTCTCTCTCTCTCTCTCTCTCTCTTTCTCTCTCTGTCTCTCTGTTAGTGTGTGTTTTGGATGTGTAAAATATATTAATTACATTTATAATGATTCTGAAAGTTCATAAATTCAAAAATGTTTGTAGGGGACACAGGACAAGTTGCAGAGAATTAGGGAGCAGTGGAAGTGATTTTAATAAAATAGTCTTGTATGATATTCTATGAAATCAAATATTTAAATATAAAAAAGATGTATATCACTTTAAGTAAATATCTGCTGATAAAATTGGTTGCAAATAAAACTTCCAAAGAGATAATTTTGTCATTGCTTCTCAAGAGTAAAAGCGTATGAATATAAACAAACTTTAGTTATCATTCCAATGCCTTGAATATATTTGAAAATGGTAAATAAATATTTTATCTCTTATTATTTATTTGAATGGTGCGATCCTGCTCATTGGTTTTATTCTACATTAATTTGAAAAGGTATAAATAGGAAGGTCAATTTTAACTTTTGGATCCCTAAGTGAAGTTGACAACTTTAATTATGACATTTAACCTAGAAGTGGATAACTAGAAGTAGACTAAAATAGTAAGTAGATAAGCATAAAAAAATTGTAAGTGTGTTTACAAAAATTGTAGAAGGTGGTATATGTTGTGTCTTGTCAAATTGGAACAAATTTTAAATTGCTTATAATTTGCTATTTTCCCATAATTCCTATAGAGTCACAATTACATTTGCACTTCAAATGTTAAATTACTAAAGTCTCAAAATATTTTTTCATATTTCAACATGAATTTATTTTTTGTGTTTATTTTTGATATGTTATTTTAAATACATTTATCCCCTCTCTTTTCTCCTCCAAGCAACAGTTATACTACTCTCCAGTCTACTTCCATATATTTTTAAAAGTGTTTTGACATTCATTTTGTCAGTTGTTGCAAATTATCTGCATAAGTACAGACTTAATATCAATTCGATCCCACTTTCTAGCCACACATATTCTCCTATGTCCCCTTCTCTCTCAACCTCATCTCTCTCTCTCTCTCTCTCTCTCTCTCTCTCTCTCTCTCTCTCTCACACACACACACACACACACACACATACACACACAGGCTACCTAACCTTGCTTCTCAAGGCTAATTGATTACATGTGTAATCAACTAAATCCCAAACTGCTGAGCGTATTTGTGAGTGATTAGTTTTTGTTGTTTGATTTGAGCTGGGAATACACATCCTAAATCTAGGTTACATTTTCTGGCAGTAGTTCACATAAAAGAGCATAGAGCAGGAAGAAGAATCTTTGGACAGTGGTGGTGGCAGTGCATGCCTTTAATCCCAGCACTCAGGAGACCGAGCAGGTAGATCTCTGTGAGTTCCACGCCAGCCTGGTCTACAAAGTGAGTATCAGGACAGGCTTCAAAGCTATGCAAAGAAAAAAAAAGTCTCAAAAAGAAGAAGGAAAAAAAAAAAAAAAAACCAAAAACATAAATAAATAAATAAATAAATAAATAAATAAATAAATAAATAAATAAGGAAAAAGCTTTTGCTTTTGCCTGCCTGCCTGCCTTCACTCTTGATGCCAAGTTCATCCATAATCCTTTGGAAGTCTCCTTTCAGTTATGACATGCTTCTGCAGGATTCCAGTGTAAACAGAAGACTAGCTGCAATATTTAGCTTTGTGGAGTGAACAAGTGTTGGATTCTTGGCCTTCCTGTTGGGAGACAAGCATTGTTGTGGTAGCCTGACCACAGCATATAAGCCACTCTAAAAAAAATTCTTTTGGAATCATCATCGGAATAGACTATACTTTATTTTCTTGGCAGCTATTTTTTCTTGCAGGTGTTTAAGATTTCCTATTTGGAGCAACCTCCTTGTACATATAGTAAATGTACTGTCACATGGCAGATGTTTGATCAATGGCTCTTACAGTCCTTCTGTCTTTCCTCTATGACATTTCTTGAGAATTGTGTATTGTAGCTATCAATGTGCCACTTGGGAAGAAACACTCCATAGTCAATTATTCCCTACATTCTGACCAGTTTAGGATTCGATGAAAGTCGCCATCTATTAGAAATACAAGTATCTTCAGAGAAGAACCCCCCAGTGTCAGTAATGGGAAATTTCATTTTTAATCACTGCTCAATAGAAATCATGAGAACCCCCAACAATTTTTTGAATATTTCCATTATCTTTGCTTGTACCCCAGAGCCTGAAGGGCAGAGCTTATTTCTGAAGATACCCTAAACTTCAGACACAGGATTTAGAAGAACTGAACCAGAACTAATCAAGAATCCCTCTTCCTGAGAATTAGTTCTCATAGCATCTAAGGTAAAAACAATTAAAAGGTTATCCAAGTGTAAACCTTGTGATAACAATGAATGACATACAATACATAACAAGGGTGAAATAGGGGTACTTATCCCCAAAGTAACCAACCACTACTCATCTAACAAGACCCACTGAATATGAGACAATTCATTCCTGGTACTGTAAATCTAGCTAGCCAATTGTGACTCATGATATCATGGACACTAAGGGAGATTTTATTACTGCCGTGTTCCAAAGCCAGGGAAGCTTTCACCTGCATTCTAAAGACCAATATTTAAAATTTATTTAAGTATTTTAAACATATGAGAAATCAGGTAACCAAATATAAACACTACTAGAATTACTGGCAATACTGTCAATGCCTTATTAAAATTTTTCTCTGTATATTTTCAACTTTTGAAACTATTACTTAGGTACTGGATTCATTATTTATGTTAGAAGTCTTTACAGACTCACTGAAATAAAATCTTTCCTATTGTAGAACTTAGGAAAATATAACCTAATTCGCCCATGTAAGCTACTCTAAACTTTTGTCTCTTGATTAAAGCATGGATATCATAATTCTTTTTATCTTCATTTGCTAGTCTTTAAAAATTTACTTGTATAATGTATAAGTTCTGTACCCAATTTTAATTAAATTAATTTATCTTTGTAAGCTTAAACAAATGATATTTGCCATTGACATGTAGAGTACTTACGTTTTAGTCTAATATTCAAAGCTCATGCATTTTTTAAAAGAGCTTCAGAAAATGTTGAGCCACCATGTAGGTGCTGGGAATTGAAATCAGGACCGCTGGAGAAGCAGCTAGTGATCTTAGCCTTTGAGCCATCTCTCCAGCCCCTCCAGAAAAAGTGTGTCACCTATGCATGCACATTTTTCTATTTCTTATTGTTGTTGAACTGATTATTGTAGATCTTCTCTTGGTTTAACTTTGCTAGTGTGCTTAATCTAGAAATTGTTTTATTTTTGTAAAATTGTGTAGCTTAATTGAACATAGGTTTTTAAACTATTTCCTTATAATGTTCAGAAGTTTTTGGTAACTCACACATTTTTTTATGTTAATATCTGATTGTGTGCAATTTGGCCATCTCTTTCTTACTTTTGTTTATATAGGGCAAGAGTCCTTTGATCTATTTTTTTCAAAATGCTTCTTAGATATATTCTGTTTTCCATTTTGATTTTCTCTTTTACTTCATTATTTATTTTACTATGATTTTTATTATTTCTTGTTCTCTACTTGATTTGGGTTTGGGTTGTTTTTTCCCCACATTTTCTGAGTTTCATAATTGTGCTATTTAACTTTTTCTGTTTTTTAAAATTTATTTTTATAATGGCAGTTAGTACTAAAATCTGCCTCTTTAGGACTGCCTTTACAGTATCACAGAGGTTTTGTTTTGTTGGAGTTTTCCTTTACTTGATTCTAGGAATGTTTTGATTTCTTCTCTGATCCATGTATCCTTAGTTGTAGATCATTTAATCTCACAAATATGTTTACTTATTGGGGATTCATATGCTGACTATTAAGCTGTAGTGAATGTGGTCAGACGTTCCTAACATGAAATCATTTCAGTTTTTATTTTGTTTGTTTGTTTTGTTAAAGTTTATTTTAGAGCCAGGCATTGGTGGTATAGGCTTTTAATACCAGCACTTGTGAGGCAGAGGCAATTGGATCTCTGTGAGTTCAAGTCCAGCCTGGTCTGCAGAGCTAGTTCCAGGACAGGCTCCATAGCAATACAGAGACACCCCATCTTGGAAAATCGAAAAAAAAATATTTTATGTCTCAGTATGTGTCAATTTAGTGAGGCTTATAAAGGCTGCTGAGTATAATGATACATTTATTATTTGGGTGGAATATTCTGTAGATATCTGTTAGATACATTGGATACATTATGTTATTTAATGTTGAAATTTCACTTTTTATGTACTGTGTACATGATCTGACAATCAGAGAGCCATCTGTTGTTATTAAATAGAAGTTAGTTAATCTGTGGGAATTTTGCTATTGTTGTTAAGCCCAATAGTAAAGTTTTCATAATTCTTTGACAATTTCACATAGTGCATTTTGATAGTGTTCACTCCATCTCCACTTCTAAGCCTGTACTCCCTTCCATACTTAACTTAATTAACTTTGTGGTATCTACCTTTTTTGTTTGTATTTTAATTCATTAAGTCCAATTTGTGCATTCATATATTTTTCCAGTGTGCAGCCTTCTATGGGATCATGGTTTATTTATCAAGATCAACACCTCTAAAGGAAATTAAGTCTCAATCTTCCAGCAGTTACAATTTACCAAGAGCATCTTAGTTAAGGTTGGAGTTTCATGCTTAGCTATCCTCTACTTGCTGGGATTTAGTCTGTTGTGAGCAAAACAAGGACTGCTCATGGTATCCCAATTGCTGTGACTTCCTATATATAGCTTCCTTTCTGTGTATGAAGATGCTGTTTCTTTGTATTTATCCACTTCTCCAAAGCAGGGTACTATTATAAGCATTGTGCTGTCTTCAACAAATATCCCTGACGCATGGGAAGAAAGGATGTAATGTAGATGTCCAGTTTTGGTATGAACATTCAGAAATCTCTTATTTTCTTCTCATTGGCCAATTGTGGGTCTCTGTGTTTGTCACTGGCTGTTGGAAAGCTTGCTTCTTTCATTATAGGTGAGAGGTGTGTTAATACATGAGTATAATGAATATTCATTACGAACAAGTTTAATAGTATTTATATTTAGTAAAATAATAGTGATAGGTCTCCCTTAGGGTTTATGACCTGTCTTGTGACAGGTTCTTTACCTGGAAAGTGATAACATATAAGGCTTTATCTTGTAAGGCTAGGCATTATTGTAGCTTTCCAGCTTCATAACTGAATAACCCATTCTAGGATCTGGGCTTTCCATTTGTTTAGACTGTGATGTTTAATATTAGCAGTTAGAGAGCTTATGAAGTGGTAGATAATTTGCCACATCAGCTTTTTATAAAACAATCTTTAATATTATTTATATCTTTCTACTTTCCTTTCTCTTTTTTATCCTCCAAAACACAATTCCACTCCAATTTAACCCTTTATATTTCATTAATTCTTTATGTCCTTGTACTCTCTCCTTACTTGAAAGACCCCCCATTGCTCATTTTTGATATTCTATTGATATTCCAAATGAAACATTATATCTGATGAGTCAAAGCTAACATCCACAAAGTATAAGACCCATTTGAGCGTGGTCCCTCACACTCCCACTCAGGAAAGGTGGCCACCCCAAATCACTCACGAGAAGCGGTCTTGATGCAAATGCATAAGGTTCTTTATATTCCAGTATACTGGGGCCTTCAGCCATACATCATGCTGGGTAGAGGGCTCAGTGACCTCTAGCACAGAATTGAGACAGCTTTTATAGGGTTACAACAAAGCCTGTGCATCGTGAACCAATCACCTTGTAGCATCCAGTGTGGACCAATTACTTTAAATTATCCAACCACACCCTAAGCCCAGGAAGTCTGCTTTCGCTCAGGTTATGGGGTGCTCATTCACTACCATAAACATTAAAGTTGGTGACCATCATCTTGGGATTTAAGACTCCCAGCTTCTTGGGTTCACTGGGGAATTAGGCTAAATTTTTCCATCCTAACTAAAGGTGACCTATATCCTTCTGGACCTAGGTTATCTCACCCATAATGATTGTTTCCAGCTCCATCCATTTAAAAAGTTAATAATATTTATTTTCTTAAAAATCAGAATAAAATTCCTTGGTGGAAATATCCTACTTTGTTATCCTTTAATCCCTTGAAGCTTTCTCCATTTTTTGGCTATTGCAAAGAGAGTGTCAATAAACATGAGGAAGTAGGTATATGTGTGGCAAGATCTAGAGTAATTTGGATATATTTTGAACAGTGACTCATCTAGGTTTTATGGTTATATCTACCTTTACTTTTTAAGGAAACTTCAGACTGATTTCCACAGTAGTTGTACAAATGTGTAATACTAATTGCACCAAATGAACAACCCCTTTTCTCCACATCCTCAGTATTATTTATCATTGTTTGTTTCTCTGATCTTCACCATCCTGACTTGGGTAATATAAAATCTCAAAGTAATCTTAATTTACATTTATTTAAAGTTCTTAGATGATATGTTACTCACTTCTTTCTGTTTAGTTTTACTTCTAGTAAGTAAACCTAGAGATAGATCCATTAGCATAACCTATAATTGTATAAATTTGGTATGTAAATGCAAATTCACCTAAATCATATATTTCATATCTCAGTTATATTTAATTTAACTTATACATATACACATGTATCCATTATAAATATGTACAACGTAATGTTACAGAAAGTCTATGTGTGTATAAATGATTCTGAGAAGTAAACTCTTTTTTTTTTTTTGAATTAAGAAGGCTATTAATCATCTTCCTTTTCCTTTACTCCAGGGGCTGGCTTATATACCCCAGCACCAGATGGAGGAGGGGGAAGCAAAGGGGTCAGTTAGTCATCTCAGGTTCCAAGGACCAGTTAGGGCACTTTCAGGGCTGAGGAAGCCAAAAGAATATTAGCATTTTGCATTAGAAAACTTGTCTCCTGTTTTCTGGAAGTTACAGCTGCCTGCTCAAAGGGCAGCAGGGGTAAGTGAATTCTTAGCCAAGGTCTTTATGCCTATACAATTCCCCCTTAAAAGTACAGTATTTTTATTTCAAAAGAATAATTTCATAAGCTATCATCATTTCTTACTATCCAGATTTAGGGAGATTATATTCAGTGATTTTACTTGTGGTACTTTTTGTTGCTTTTCTTCTTTAATTCAACATATTGAAATTAATAATACTAATTATGATGAACCTTTAGTTTTCACTATCTTTTTAAATTGACAAGGCTCTATTTGTCTTTTACAAATAAGGTAATTAAATTCAAGCACAGTGACTTAGCATGTAAATTACATGAATTGAGAGTATATGTTAGACTGACTCATGCGGCCATAACTGCTAGACAATCGTATTATCCTGTACTTCCTTCTTGTTTCAGAAGTCTTTTTAAGGGATTGTATTGTGTTAGTCTCTGTGAAGATTCTGTTTGTTTTCTGCTTTTTTTTTTGCTTTTTTTTTTGCTGACTATAATGTATTTTAGTCAGAATGATTACTTTAAGGAAAATGTTTTCAGTATATGTCAACGTAAAATATGATAGTGCCATAAATAATTTTGATAGATTGTCTAAATGTTTGATTTGAGTTTTGGTTTTTAACAAACTCATGGTTCTGCCATTATATTTAGGGAAGTGTTTAAATTGTTTGCAATATGAGCTATTTGTAGCCAGCTGTCTTATGAAGTGATGATAAAGATTAATTACTTAACCATTTTTCATGTATATATCCCTACTTCACTCACTTGCAATTAAACACATCACATTCCAATTGTATTACTGACAATTAACTTTAGGAGACTTCATTCTTTTCTGTTATCTTTTATTGAATTGAACATGTGCAATTTGTTAACAATATTTTATTTTCTGAGAGTTTCAAAACCTTACTTATGTATGTGTGTGCATGCATATATGCATTTGTGTGTGAGTACATGAGTTCACATGTGTGTGCATGTGTGTTTATTTGTCTGTGTTTGTGTGTGTATGCATATGCCTGTGAATGTTTGTGTGTATTATTCAGGTGAGTGTGTGAGTGTGTGTGCAGTGAAATGTGTCATAGCAGATGTATGAGAAAGGTCAGATAATGAGAAAAAAAAAAGCAGATATTCCTCAACCTGTCTCAGCACACCAAACCACCCAGAGTCTGCCCACACCTCAGTCTTGGCTTACCCTATGACCTCTGGTTGCCAACATTTAAGTCTTGGCCCACCTACACCCACCAGGTGACAAGAGGAGAGGGAGAGACACCACCTGCACACACTGGAAGAAGGTATGGGAAGACAACTGTCATGAGCAGTTTCCCATCAGCCTTGTCCTAGAGCCCTGTCAGTCAAATAATAATACAGAGACAGTGTTAGTTATAATGCTGTTGGCCAATGGATAGAGTTTTTATTGGCTAGCTCTGTCTTAAATATTAACCCATTTCTATCAATCTGTGTTTTCATGTGGTCTTACCAGAGAGAGAGAGAGAAGGAGAGAGAGAGAGAGTAAGAGAGAGAGAGAGAAAGCAGACCTCATATTTCTCTCACTGCTGACATCTTGACTCCTACATATTACAACTTCTAGAATCCTCCTGAACTCCTAGTTCCACCTATCTTGCTTTGCTATTAGCTAATAAGGCTTTATTCATTAACCAATAAAAGAAATATATATACAGAATGACATCTCCCATTATCTCCTATTTTATGTCTAAAGTAAAAAGAAGGGCTTTAACTTAAACATTGTAAAATTACATATGACTAAAGAGTTATCAAGTAAGAACTATAGTTAGCAATATTTAGTCCATTAACATTATCAGGAATTAAACAACATGTTCTATCATCTGTCCTCTTTGTGAGTCTAAAGTCTTAGATGTAACTTATCTTTAATCATAACTAAGGAAAACTATGACCACACTCCATCAAAGACCACAGAATGATAGTACATAAACTCTAGAAATAACAGAGATAACTCACTGCCTGGTCAGTCACCCAAAGTTCTGCAATGTTCCATCTTCAGCCCATAGGACATAGTTGTCTGGCAGACTCCTCAGCAGAGCAGGAAACTATAAACTGTATGCCTGTCCTGTATTGGCATATTAATTACTTTCTTCCGTGTCCTGCAAACTGTCTGACAGACTCTTCCATGAAGCAGGAGCCCTGTAGCAATGCCCATCTTATATCAGCAGTCACTTTTCTGTGAGTCCAGCATGTTACTTTATAAAGTATATAGTTAAACAGTTTAGACAAGGGCAGTATTTTGTCCAAATGACTAGTCATGCCACATTTGGAGCAAACTCCATAACGAGTTTCTTTGATGTACATCTTCCTTTGTGACACAGGTGGTGTTTCCAGGAGCAGTAATGTCTCACTGTCAAGAAAAACCCTATACCATTTTAAATGCCATATTCAGTAGGTCTTTGAAAGATGTGAATAATACCTATCAATTTGAAATATATCTATAAAAACGTAACAAACATAACTATAAGTTTTAACTATATAAACACAATACATAAACAGAAGGATATATATGTCACAAAACTGACCTTAAATTTGTATCAATCAATGAAAATCCGTTCCAAAACAAAGTATTCATTTCTATACCATAATCCCCTTTTTACCTTTAAAAGAGATTGGTTGTGATCATTAGCCATTTATAACCAACTCCATTTAAACGAATACAAACATTTATAGTCAATATTTGGAAATTTGGGCATCATTCTTTCCAAACTGATTCCTGCTGGTTGGGGATGCTGTAATAACATGAAAATCCTAAGAAGACACAGAAATTCTTGCTGTAGTCTGTAAGGCTGCCTTATCCCAGATGTTTTGAATATTGGATCACTGTTTCAGGGGTCTTGCTTGATCAAACCATGTTAGTCTGGAAGGAATCTATAGCTTTTCATTTTCTGTGAAAACAAAAATAAAAATTTCTTTCCCTAGTAACCTGTCCTTAGACTTAAATTTTGAAGTCAAAATTACTTTAATTTTTTTTAAAAATATTTATTATTTTCATAATATATAAGTTGAATTGCTTTAGCAGCATTGATAATATAGTGTGTATTGGTAATTGTTGTTGCTTCCTTCGCAACTGAGCAATTCAGAAACAACACAATAGCAAACAGTATTAGACTCTCTGTGTCCTTTCTACCTTCATGTGGCATTTTATCATTCTATTTCTTCTACTTCTATATTTTAACTTTTTGAGATAGGGATACTCTGTGTAACTTTGGCCTTTCCAACTCAGTATACCACCACATTTGCTTTGAAATCAAAGAGATTTTCTTGCCTCTGCCTCCTGAGTACTAGGATTAAAGGAGTATGCCACCACTGCCCAGATACTTTGGCTTTTACTTTTAAGCAAATATACTTTCTATTTTGTCTCCTGAGCCTATGTGAAACCTTTTAAGTTGTACTTTATCTGGAATTTGTCTTTACTGTATATCTCTACCTTTTTCTAGCATCAAGTATTGTATCAGCAAAGCAACAACATGGCTAAAATAAAAATAATGGCTGTTTCATTCAGCTGTTCATACACACCATTCAATTGTTAGAAGGGCCTCTTAAAGGTGCCCTGCAGTTTTTCTCTGCTTATGCTGAGTCAGGAAACTTCCCTTAAAGTAGCCATTCTAGTCTCTCCTTGTCTCTAGCAAAACAGAACTTACTCGAGAAAAATGCTGCTACCAAACAGCCTCGATTGTCTCTGTTGCTTTGTTTTAAAAAAAAAGTTTTTTAAGCTTTTTTAAGTTTGAAGTGGAAGTTCTTAGTTCCAACATTGTAGGCACCATTTTGTGAGGAGCACTTTTCCTCCAACCTGTCAGCCTCGAAATAACACACAAAGACTAGTTATTAAGTTGTTGGCCAATGGCTAGAGCTTCTTATTCGTTATCTCTGTCTTAAATATTAACCAATTGCTATTAATCTAAGTGTTTCCACGTAGTTTTATCTTACCAGAGAGTGTCTGGACCTCTTCTTTCATTTCCTACATCTTGACTCCTCTCTTCTACATCTCCCTGAATCCTCCTGGTCTTCCAGTTCCACCTACCTTGCTTTCTTTTTAACCAATAAAAAAACATATTTACAGAATGACATTTCCCATCAGATAACAGTATGAGGACACATTCAACAACAGAGAGACCAATATTACACCACCAGAATCTAGAAACTCCAGAAAGATCTAAAAATCCCAATGCAAATGAAGCAGAAGAGAAGGACCTGAAATACAACTTTATGAAAATTATAGAGAACCTCAAAGAGAAAATGAGAAAAATTCTTAATGAAATGGAAGAAAAAAACAAAGAATACAAGAAATTGAGGAAAGACAAACAAAAAAATCAGGAAATAAACAAATACCTTTATAAAATCAAGGAAAACCAAGAGAAAAAACAAAAGTTCAAACCTCTTTTTCGCTCTGTATTATGGTTTCTATGTATTAAGCTCAGATTGTCCAGCCCTCATGGCTAATGGCCTTATCTATTATTCTGTCATTCTAGTCCCTTAATTTATCTTTGCTCTTTCCCAGATGTAATTCTTTCAAATTATTTAATGACCTGTCCTCTTATGCCATTTTATATCTAGCAACAGTCATTGAATTTACTATTTACTTAGCACATGTATATGGAATAATTTAGATGTTCATTAGAATTTTTATGCAACAGCAATTTGTTTCAGTGTTTTATCTCTTATGTGTTATAGGTTTATTAAATATCAGATTTACACTTATACTTTTATTACTCTGCTCAATTTGTGTTGGATGTCAATCTACTTCTAAGCCTTAATTTTAGGAAATTCATAGCTGCCTAATCTCATATTTTCTTTTTTTACTATAAATAATTCTACATTTCCCAGGTGACAATTCTTTATTAAAACAAACTTTTCTCAAACACTTTAAAAACATGTCTTTTCACTGAGCTAAATGAAAATATTGCAGATAGTTTTGACATATGCTATTGCCATACTCTAGTTTGTTACTATGTATTACTTCAAAATGATTTGTATTGTTTCTAACATATAGTTCATTCTTACCATTTAGTTGCAATATGAAAGATTATCAAATTATTAGAAATGATACCATTATTGATATAGAGTATTTTTAAAATAATATTGACACCTTTATTTCACACGCAATTGGTTCCACAAAAACATTTCTACTCCAATAATATTTGATTTCTCCAGATAACCTAAAATTATTCATGTAAATATATTAACAACAGAATTTATAAATGAGAAGACAGTTATATGTCTTTCCTTGGGTTTTGCTTTTTTCACCTATTAATCTCTAGGTGCATTTGTTTTCTATATACATTATAATTTAATTCATGATTATGGATGAATAAAGGGGAGTCCTTTATTCATTTATTTGTTTCTTATTTTTCAGGAGCCTATAAATTGATTTAAATCCACATCCATATCAATGTATAATCTGTGTTGTATACATTAATCTGCTTATACTATAACTCCAATTGGAAATGGTGCAGAAGTAAATATTGATCTTCAAATTTGCTTTGATATATTGCTTGAGAATCCTTTGATTATTTATCAAGTGTAAAACATATTAGTCATACAATAGTCATGTTCTTATACTACTGAAGAAGCTAAAAATTTATCTGTATTGTGATTGGACTAATTTGTGTTGCTACTAACAGTTTATACATGTTTTTTTCCCAACATCATCACCAGAATTTAATGTTTTTTTTTCACATAAGAGGTTTATTGGCAGAGGATGTATAAGGGGAAGAAAAGGAGCAGAAATGGGGACTTAGACCATTCCCAGCGGACAAGAGTGGTGGAAGATTTGGTGAAGAGAGGGAATGAGAGGGAGAGAGAAAGATAAGAGGTGGAAAGGACCCTTTTAAAATGGCCCATACTGAATATGCACATGAGGTGCTCTTAGTGGCTGCAGCTGAGAGCATATCCTGTCAGAATGCCAAGGACAGGCCAGTAAAGATGTCTGAATACTAACAGTCAATTCTTACTATGTAGATGGGGCTAGCCTCAAACTAACAAAGGTCCATTCACATCTGCTACTCAAACATTGGGATTAAAGGTGTGTGACACCTTGTACAGACATCATCATCATCATCATCATTGTAGCTTATGAAAGACCAACTTTGAAAAACAGAAGCTATTTCATATATGACTACATTGCATTCCATAATTTCTACTTTTCCCTCTCCCCTTTCAATCCTCACAAGTCCCTCCCCTTTGAATTCACGACCTCCTATTATTATTATTGCTACACACAATTATACAAACACACACACACACACACACACACACACACACACACACATATACACATACACAACCTAGTAAGTCCACTAGTATTAGGGCTGATCTCTTGGGATTGGATAACCTATCAAGGGGTCTCATACCTGGAGAAAACTTGTTATTCTTCTCTCAATAACTTTTGGTAGCTTGCAACTCTTTATTTAGAGGTAAGGTCTTGTGAAATTTCATACAATCACATTGACATGTTAACTGGGACATGAAACCCAGCTTTTAAATCATACTTCATTTGGACCATTGAAAGTTAGACATGGCAGCTAGAGAGACAGTTCAGTGGTTAAGAGCACTTGATTTTACAGAGGATCCAGGTTTGATTCCCACGTGGCACCTCAAAACTTGATCTCCAGTCCCAGGGCACCTGAAAGCCCTCTTTTGCTATTCTTGTGCACAGCATAGATATAATGCACAAGTATACATGAAGGCAAAACATCTATACATAAAATATAAAGGGATTTTTAAAAGTTAGAATTGATTGCTTAAACTTATTGAATATAAATTTTACTTATTAGCAAAATTACTATAGTAGCACATACCATTTCAGTTTCTGAGACTTAAATGAGGCTATCATTAGTTACATGATTGTTTCTATGTACATTGCAGGTTGCACAATATGGCTTTTATTAATTTATATTTAATTTATGAGTGTAGATGGAGGTTCTTGTTCTGCCTGGTCCTCTTGCAGCCCGTCAGTCCCAAATAAACACACTGATGCTTATATTAACAGTGTGTTTATATGGGAATGAAGAGGTAGGACCAGACAGAACACAAACTTCCATCTACTTATGGACACTTAAAGTACCTCTGGCATTGTTTGAGCACTGGAATGCACCAGGGAACCAAACAAACCCTGGCTGTCTAAGAGCTTGTAATCCTGTGAGGGAAGACATGAAATAAAATGTGTGAGGTAAATGATAAGAATAAAAATAAGTCAGGATTGTGGTTAGACAAATGGCTCAGAAGTTTATGAGCCCTTGCTTCTTTTCCAGAGGGCCTGGATTCAGTTCTCAACATATGTATCCGGTGGCCAAGAAACCTGTAACTCCAGCTTCAGAGAATCTGATGTCAACTTCTGGCATCCACACACATGTGCCAAGCAAAAGGACGCATGTATGTATGTATGTGTGTATATATATATATATATATATATATATATAATAAAATTAAATAATAATCTTGAAAGCTAAACAAATGTCAGGCTAGGGAAAAAAGTAGTTATGAGAGGAATTCTGCAGATTAAAAAAAAAAATAAGCAAAGTTTTCTGTAGCAACAACAATACCGTAGGAATAAAGAAAGGAAGTCAATCATGTTGATTCCTGGGAACAGTAAGCTCAAGACAGAAAGAAAATCAAAAGTAGAAACCATATATTTTGGAGAGCAGTGAAGAGACCTGTGTGTCTAAGAGGGTAAGCAAAATGAAGAAAGGTAGGAGATGATATTAGAAGGATAGCAAGAGCCAACCATAGTCTGAAACGTTGACCATAGGAAAGGCTTCAATTTTTGTTGGGTTTTGGCACCACATCTTTAATACAAGTCAAGATTTCTTGGATTGACTTCAGATTGAATATTTCTGCCAATCTTGGAAAAAGTGAGTTGACATACATGTATATGAAGGTGATAAAGGATCAGGAGTTTTATCTTTGAGATTCCCAAATGGAAAACAGAGAACTAGGATGTCACCTTGTCCTCACAAGGCTTTGTTCTTCATCAGAACAAGTTTCAGAGGTTCAGTCCATTATCATCATGTCAGGGAGTATGATGGTGTGCAAACAATGTGGCGCAAGAGCTAAAATTCCTACATCTTGATGCAGAGGCAACTAAAATTCTATTGCTTGGTTTCTTTTCTTTTTTTTATTATTAAACACCTTTTCCTTATTTTCCATATCATTCTCTCTCTCCCATCCTCCCATGTCACCACCAACTAACTTTCCATCCCCCTTCCACTCCCCAACGAGGGTGAGGCCTTCCATGAGGGATCATAAAATCTGTCAAGTCATTTGGGGTAGGGCCTAGACATACCCCAAATCTCTAGGCTAAGTGAGAATTCCTAGATGGGGAATGGCCTTGCTAAGTCCCTTTGTGCACTAGGGTTACATCCTGGTTCCACTGCCAGAGATCCCATATACTGCCCAGGCCTCTTACCTGAGACCTATGTACAAAGTCCTATGCTGGTTTCCCAGTAATCAGTCTGGGGTCCATGGGCTCCCCCTTGTTCAGGTTAGCTGTTTCTGTGTGTTTCTCCAGCCTGGTCTTGACCCCTTTGCTCATCACTTCTTCTTCTCTGCAACTGAATTCCAGGAGTTTGGCTCAAGGTTTAACTGTGGGTTTCTGCTTCTACTTCTATTAGCTACTGAATGAAGGCTCTAGGATGGCATATAAGGTAGTCATCAATCTCAAAAAAGAAGGGTATTTAAGGTAGCCTCTTTACTATTCCTTACATTGTTAAGTGGGGTCATCCTTGTAGGCTTCTGGACACTTCCCTAGTGCCAGATTTCTCTTTAACCCTATAATGGCTTATTCTATGTTTTCTCTTTTATTGCTCTCTTCTCTCCTTCCCCCGACTTAATCTTCTTGCTCCCTCATCTTCTCCACTCCCTTCCTTTTCTACCCTTCTCTTTCTCCTAACTCCCCCCCCCTAATTTGCTCAGGAGTTCTTGTCCTTTCCCTCTTTTCTGAGGCACTGTGTATGTTTCTCTTAGGAACCTCCTTGTTTCCTAGTTTATCTGGAGTTATGGACTGTAGGCTGATGATTCTTTGCTCTATGTCTAACATCCATATACAAGTGAGTACATACCATGTTTGTTTTCTGTGACTGGGTTACCTCACTCAGGATGGTTTCTTCTAGTTCTATCTATTTGCTTTTGAATTTTATGATTCCATTTTTTCCCCACTGAGTAGTACTTCATTGTGTAAATGTACCACATTTTCTTCATCAATTTTTCAGTTGAGGGAAATTTAGGTTGCTTCCAGGTTCTGGCTATTACAAATAATGCTGCTATTAACATAGAAGAACAGAACCTGTTGCATGAATGTGCATCTTTTGGGTATATCCCTAAGAGTGGAATTGCTGGATCTTGTGGTAGACTGATTTCCATTTTTCTGAGGAATCGCCATACTGAATTGTAAAGTGGCTGTACAACTTTGTACTCTGATCAGCAGTGGAGGAATGTTCCCCTTTCTCCACATCCTCTCCAGCATAAACTATTGTTGGTGTTTTTTATTTTAGCCATTCTGAACGATACAACTAAAATAGAGATTACAGATCAATATCTCTCATGAACATTAATGAAAAATACTCAATAACATATTGGCTAATCGAATCCAAGAACACATCAGAGAAATAATGTGCCATGATCAACTGCCTTCATCCCAGGGATACAGGGATGATTCATCATAGAAAAACATATCAAAATAATCTACCATATAAACAAAATGAAAAAGTAAAACCATATATCATCTTACTAAATGCTCAGAAAGCCTTTTACAAAATACAACACTCTTTCATGATAAAGGTCTCAAGAGATTATGGATAACAGGAACATACCTAAATATAATAAAAGCAATGGACAGTAAACCAACAGCCAACATCAAACTGAATGGAGAGAAACACAATGTGATTCCTCTAAAATCAGGAAAAAGACAAGGCTGTCCACTCTCTCCATATCTCTTCAATATTGTACTTGAATTTCTAAATAGAGCAATAAGAAAACAAAAGAAAATCAAGGGGATACGAATTGGAAAGGAAGAATTCAAACTTTCACTATTTGC
The DNA here is from genome assembly GCA_030556225.1 of Cricetiscus sungorus. Lineage (NCBI taxonomy): Eukaryota > Metazoa > Chordata > Mammalia > Rodentia > Cricetidae > Cricetiscus > Cricetiscus sungorus. Next base: position 515,879 of record JANBXA010000600.1, on the reverse strand, counting down.
AGACAATGATAGTTTACATAAGTAACCTGAAAAACTCTACCAAGGAACTGCTACAGCTGACAAACATCTTAGCAAAGTTGCAAGATACAGGATTAACTCCAAAACAAAACAAAACAAAACAAACAAACAAACAAAAAAACAAATCAATCAGTAGTCCTACTATATACAGAGGATAAATGGGCTGAAAAATAAATCAAAGAAATATCACCCTTTACAAAAGCCACAATCAACATAAAATATCTTGGGATGACATTAACCAAACAAGTGAAAAACCAAACAAGTATGACAATAAATTTGTGTCTTTAAAGAAGATACAAAAAAAATGGAAAGCTCTCCCATGCTCTTGGATAGGTAGAATCAACATAGTAAAAATGGCAATCTTACCAAAAGCAATCTACAGATTCATTGCAATCCCTGTCAAAATACTGGCAGAACTCTACACAGATCTTGAAAGAATAATAGTCTTCTTTATAGGGAAAACAAAAAGATCAAGGATAGCCAAAACAACCCTGTACAAAAGGAACTTCTGGAGACATCACCATCTCTGACTTTAAGCTCTATTAATACATAGTCCTGAAAACAGCTTGGTATTGGAGTAAAAAAATAATAGACGGGTAGACCAATGGAACCTAACTGAAAATCCTGATGTTAACAAACACAATTGTGAACACTGATTGACAAAGCAGCTAAAACTATACAATGGAAAAAAGAAAGCATCTTCAACAAATAGTCCTGGAATAACTGAATGCAGGCTTGTAGATTATAGACAGATCCAGATCCTTTACCATTCACAAAACATAAGTCCAAATGGATCAAATACCTCAAAATAAACACAGCAACACTGAACCTCTTAGAAGAGAAAGTGGAAGGTACATGAGACCTCCTGAACTTTAAAAACTTCAGTAAGTCAAAGGACACAGTCAACCAAACAAAACAGCAGTCTGCAGAATGGGAAAAGATATTCACCAACCCCTCATCTGACAGAGAGTTGATTTTCAAAATAAACAAAGAACTCAAGAAGCTAGTCACCAAAACACCAATTAATCCAATTAAAATTCGGGTACAAAACTGAATAGAGAATTCTCAATAGTGGAATCTAAAAATGGCTGAAAGATACTTAAGAAAGTGCTCACCATCCTTAGCCATCAGGAAATTGCAAATCAAAACAACTCTGAGATACCATCTTACTCCTGTCAGAATGGCTAAAATGAAAAACACCAATGACAATTTATTGCTTAGTTTTTGAATGAAATTTATTTTGACGACCCAAATAGGATCTCAATGTCAATTTAATTTGCTTATCTCTGAGGGCTGAAGATGTTGAATAACTCTTCATATTTTTACTGTCTATTTGTACTATATCTTTTCATATCTGTCTGTTCATTACATATCCTTAGTAAATGTCTATGTTGTTTGAAGATATTTAATTTTTGAAATCATACATATTATAGATATTAACCTTCTTACCTTTTTCCATTTTGTAAGCCACATCTTACTCCATTAATGAATTTCTATGTGATATAGCAATATTGTTAATTCTGAAAGCAGATATTTAAAATAAAGGCTTAAATATATAACACGAATGTTTGAAGGGAAAATAAAGTAAAGAAGCAATTGAAACAAAAAAAATTCTTTACATGGTAGCTGCTACTAATGAGTTGAGAGCTCTAACAATAACCACACAACTAAGCATCTGTTTCATAATTTTTTACTTGTTGGAATCTTAAGTGATAATATACTGGCCTTACATTATGTTTCAAAGATATCCCCAGTTTAAAGATCATCCTGGTTTCATTACTTTACTGGATGGGAGCTATCTCTTTTTGAATTCTGCTGTTCTATAAGCAAGGGTTATGGTTCTTTCAAACAAAACCAAGGGTTTTGTTTCTTTCTTTTTTTTTTTTTTGGTTTTGTTTTTCTGTCAGAAACCATCTCTCATGGCACAATTGCCTTTTCTCTTTTTTCCATCCTCTCTTGATTCCCTTGCACTATTCAAGCGACAATATTCCCCTAAAGCAAGGAACTTTGTAGAGAAAGACCTGAGAAGCCTATGGCAGACACATCCTTCCTTAATCTTGGGACTCTTTATTTAGACAAAACATAGTTTTAGACAAAACATAGTTATTTATTTCATGTCAGACATTTGTCAGACACTTATTGCTTTACTTCTGTTTAAACCTCTATGTCTATACAGTACGGCTCTTCCCATCTTAATGCACAGAAATTTGCTACACCATGCTAAAAGGAGACCAAAGATCTCCCATTATACAATCTGTGAGTTTTTAACACGTTTGAATTGGACAGAATCTAAATTCTACTCACTGATGGAATTGCAGTGGCCATAAGAGATACATAATGTGTTAACTAGTGTTTAACACGTTGACCCACCAGATGTGATTCCTGATAGGGTAGCCTGTAATTTCTCTCATGAGTCACTTCATTCTTCCTTAGGAACTTGATTTCTTCCCTAATATAGCTTTGGGTGTTTTCCCACTGCTTGTGTGTTTATCTAAAAAAAAAAATCCCATCTGCTAGGCACATTATCTGTGGGTGGTCTAGAAGATAACATATCTTTGGCACGTAATTTTCATAAATATAATATATACTGGGACATGCATCATAACTGGATTTATTTGTTCCATAGGGACTAATATCTCTTAATTGTTTGCTTTGTTCTATTACTCAGAGTAACTGCACAAAATTATCTAATTTGCACCTCAGAAAATGTTCAAACTAAAGGCATGTTATAAATAAATTATATTTGAAATCTTATAGCTACATACAAGGTCAGAGCTGCAGATGCCCAATGAAGGTTACTAAGAAAAGCATGCATATTCTTCACTTGACAGTCTATTAAAAAAAGACATGTGTCTTAAAGTTGTCATTGAGCACTGTGCCCTCCCTGTCTGGTCACAGTTTTGCTCCTATGGCCTTGGGACCTTATGTTGCCATGGCAATGGCTCTACCTTCATCAATTAGCTTAGGAATGTGCTTCTGACCAATGAAAAATTAACTCTATAATTCTTGTCTTTTTATTCAAGTATCTGGGGGCAGAGAGACTTGGCAAGAAAGGACTAGAGAGGTAGTAACTGGAGGAAAAGACTGGCAGAAATTAGCAGACATGTAAAAGGAAAAGAATGTAGGTAAAATAAGTATGAAAAAAAAAGAACAAGAAAAAAACAACAAAAATAAGAAGAACAAGAATAAAGAATGAAACAGACAATTAGAATTGAAATAAGAATTCAGACAGAGTATTAGACAGAGCTAAGAAATTATAGACTTTAGGGAAAAAAGGAAGTAGAATAGAGAACAGTAATGGGAGCACAATAAATAACATATATATATATAGAATGAATGTGGTATGAGAAGATTTTTTTCTAAAACCCTAGGCTTAAATCCTACACTTATTTTGTAGTCTCTTTTAGGACCCTGAGAAAAAGCTTTTGAGAAAAGAACCTTGCAGTTTTCAACAAAGGAACCCCCCAAATGGTGTTATGAAGTGGCAGTATTTCTGAACTCCAAACGTTCTCAGCTGGTCATCCTTAGCCAGTCCTGGTGCCATCTGGAACTGTGATATATCCCTGAGCGGTCACCTTGTAGCTTCTGGATGTTCAAGGACAATGATATTGCAGAAAAAATTTCTTTTTATAAACCTTGACAAGTTTCTTTTTATTGCAATCATCAGGTATCTTTGGAAATAAAGGAGGAGAGCCTTTCTACAGTTTCTCTGTTGAATTCCTCCTTGGATATAATCCTCCATGCCAACAGGAAGCAGGTCATTGACTTTATTTGCATCAACAGAAGGGTCAAAGGGAATACTCTGATTGCAGCCATACAATAGGATTCATTTTCCTTCCTAGAAAAGAGCCTAAGGAAGGAGGCTGTAGGTAAGATAAAGAACACCTGGAAGCAAAGGGCGCACAGAGGGCAGCAACAGAGTGTTTGGGGATAACTCAGAACCAAAGCCTGTGAAGCATTTTGATTTCATGCAGTCCCATTAACCACATTTGTGTTTCTATTATTTCCTCAGCTATTGGACTTCTTTCTTGAACATCTTTGCCTGTTCTAAATACTGAAAGCAAACTCAAGATATGCAAATTTGTATGAATACTCTCAGTGCTCTTTAGTATGATAGCCTTCAGAGGCATTATTAAAAAGGAAATCTGACAAAGCAGAAGTTTATAGATGTGTGGCATGTTCACATAACTGATTAAGTGCCAGGTTCGTTAAACCTCACTTTGCATAACAATGAAGCAGAGTGCTCAGCTGTGGCTTTGGTCATGATTACTCTGAGTGATTAAAACAAGTTTAAGAACTAGTCGAATCTCAGTGTAGTTAATATAAGGTATTATCTTTATTGGGGTAGATAAATGCCTGCAAAAGCCTCATAGTAGAAGGAGAAAACCAACTCCTGAAGAAAATTGTCTTTGGCCTACACACACACACATACACACACACACACACACACACACACACACACACACACACACACAAGTAACAAGTATGTTTTACTGCCCGACTGCCTGGTCCTGCCACCACACCCCACCACACCACACCCCACTAACATGCTGAGACTCTGTATTTGATATAATGTTGTTGGGCAGTTACTAGTTTATCGGCTAGCTCTGTCTTAATTATTAATCCATTTTTACTAATCTAAGTATTTCCAGATGGCTCATTTTACCAGACAGCAGTGTACTGCTCTCCAGCCTCTCCATGCTGACTCCTCCTTACTTCTTCCTCTTTACTCCTAGTCTCCTAGTCCCACCTGTCTTGCTTTTCTATTCGCCAACAGTGCTTTATTTATTAACCAGTATGAGAAACATATTTACAAAATAACATTTCCCATCACACACACACACACACACACACACACAAAATCCAAAAAATTAAAAAGTATAATTTCTATTATATTTACTTAAGTTGCAAGCATAAAACGAAAAGGATGGGCACTAATGTGTATTTCCAAAAATATAATTTTAAACACAGTACTTTTGTTTTGCAAAAGTAGCAGTGTTTTTACTGTGGAATGTCTGATTGATAGAGATTGCTTTCCCTATTCAAGGAAAATATTTTTTTTCTTCTTGTTTTATATATCAATCCCGTTCCTTCTCTTTCCCTCCCTCCCATGCCCCCCTCCCCGACCACCCACCCATCCCATTCCTCCGCTCCACAGGGAGGATGAGTATTCCTCCATGGGCTCATGTAAATCTGTCAGGTCTTATGGAGAAGGGACTAGGCCCTACCATCCTGCCTCTACGTTAGTGGAGTATCCTTCCATGGGGAATGTGCTCCCAAAGTCCTTTTGGGCATCAGGGATACATCATGTTTCCACTGACAGAGGTCCTTTAGACTGCTCAGGCTTTCAAACTGAGACCCATTTTCAGGGGGTCTGAGTGGGTCCAATTCTGGTTTCCCCGCTATCAATCTGTGGGTCCATTAGCTCCCCTTGTTCAGGTCAGCTGTTTCTGTGGATTTCCCTAGCCTAGTCTTGTCCCCGTTTTCTTATCACTCTTCCCTCTCTGCATTTGGATTCCAGTTCAGCTCTGTGTTTAAGGAAAAGATGTTCATAAATTGTGTGCAACACTGGGAAAGAAAAGAAGTTATATTTTTGTTTATCAGATAACAGCTATACAGAAAAATATACAGTATTCCTTAATGTATTTTATCTTAAAAAATATGTTACATAAACATTTAATCCTAGGTAAATACAGCACACATAGATTATTTAATACAAATTATGTGAACAAACATTTTTGAAATGAGGAATGATATAATACCTATTTATAAATATTTTTAATTTATGTAAAATAACATCACTTTCCGCTCCCATTCCTCCTGCCATACTATTTTAGCTACCTTCCCTCTAATCTTTTGCATTACCCCTTTCTCTAGTAGATAGCCTCTTTTCATTTAATTAGTATTGCTACATATGTTGTATGTGTGTAGATTTATATGTGTACATATATACCCATCCACACAATCTCATATATACACATATGCACATGCATGCATTTTATTTTATGCATTGTGTATAATATTGAATTAATATAAAATATACAACCTTTTTGAAGATTTGGAAAGCATTCTTGCTTTCTAAACAATGCCTAGGAAATAGAAACAACGTCATTTCTCCTCAACAAACAAAACAAAACAAACAAAAAAACAAAAAAATAATATAAAGAAAATATAGTGCATGTACTCAATGAGATACTATTCAAATGTAAAGCATAATGACAACATTAAATTTGCAGCTAAATTGACCTAGAAAATATTACTTTTATTGAGATAACCAACACTCAGGAAGAAATATGGAATACCCACAAAACCGGAAAACCTACAAATGAACCATAGGTGGGTATATTGGAAGGGAACTAGTGGGATACATGTGATTTGAACTGAAAAATTGAATGACAGGAGGATGCTCCAACTGGGGAGAAGAGGTAGGGGTCCATACAGAATGAGAAGATAAGGAGAAGGACAAATAATACCAGGTTTGTTTGATAACATCTCAAGGAATCATATTCTATATCATAGAAGTTTCAGGTAGGCTTTGTATTTAGATTAAATTAATTACTATATATTTCTATTAAGGCAAAATTTTACTTATTGAAAATTTGAGAAAATTATAGAGTTTCTGCCTATGTTACATTTAGGAAATTATATGAAGGTATCTTTTCCTTGCAGGTTCATTGCTTCCCATTGGTAAAAGTCTTCTAGGTATGGCATTTTTAAAATTTAAGAGCCTACACTGACATGTCATTACTAAAAGTATGTAGCATGCATCATGGTTGACCCTTGATGCTCTCGATTTACATAAATGTGTATGGACATCTATCCATCATTAAATAACACAGATGAACTTACTACTCAAAGAACTTCTATATTCTGTATTCTCCCTGTTGAGCCCTTTCCTGCAACTCCAGGCACACTCTGAACTTTTGTATTTACTTTCCAGAAAGTCATGTAGGCATGGTTTGCAGAATTGCTTTTCTTACAAGTATGTTGCAATAATACAAAACACATTACGTTGTTGAACTAAACATTAAAATTGAGTAAATGTAAGCATTAATACAACACAATCATCATACAAAAATATAAAATGCCATCTTTCTTCCAATGATACCTTCTTCAAATCTTTATTTCTGTTAAGTACCTAAAGCAGAACCCACATAATTATTTGCCAATAATTATGTGGCACTGAAGGTTCCATTAAGATATGTCTTTTTTATTGTGATTCATTTAAGGTTGCCACTTAATTATCAATACCACTCGACAATTATCAATACCACTTGAGTATCACCAGTTGCTGGAGATATACAGCATCAATCTAGGGAAGAAAGACTTATAATATAAAGAAATCACAAATGTAGGCTATAAATATTTGAAATTAATTTTTCCTTTCATGAAAACACATTTCTCTGTAAAGTGTAAAAAATATAGATGATATTTTGTTCTATTTAATAATAATTAACTTATTCTTATTATAACTATCTGCAAAAAAGCCAGGGTTTTGAAATTACTTTTTCATTTTAATTATTTCCTATAAACCAAACTAAAACTGTGAGCATCAGCCTAAAACACAACTAATACTTTGTAAAAGCATGTTTTTCATCAGACTCTTTCTTTGGTTTTGTTGTAAAGGATGAATTCTGTGTAGATTTCTTTCTTTTGTGTTTGATACATAGTTTTTACTTGGATTTGGAGAATTTCATGCATATATACACTCTATTTTGATCATAATCAACTCCAAACCTACCTTAAACTCTTTTACTGATGTACAATTCCAAATTCATTGCCCCTTTTTATAATAACACACCAGTTCCAAATAATGCTGCCCATACATGCACAGTATGGGTCAACCCCTACTAACTTATCATTGTATCAGAGATGACACCCGAAGAAAGATTATCTGTTCCTATATTAACAGCTGTAAACTGTCAATAACTCTTCAGATAAAAGTAGGGGCTCATACTGAAAAGTATGAGAAAAGTATTTTCTCTTACTGTATCAACTACCACTTATGCTGAAGATCATTGGTTTGATCTTGTACAGATTACCAGAGATAGGTTATCCTGTCAATGCAATGGTTCTGCCATGTCCAGAAGACAATGTATTGCTGAATATCACCCTGAATTCTGTGTCTTAGAATCTTTCTCCCCTCCTTTTCACAATGTTCTCTGATCCTTGAGGAAACATACCATAAAATCCAAGTGCTATGTAGGACAGAACATTCTACTATAGTTGTAGCTAATGTGAAACTGAACTGAGGAAAGTTAAGAGATAACCAGATTTGGAAAAGGAAAAATATTAGCTCATTTCCTGATGATACTGCTTCCATTGCAGAATAAAAAACACAAAACCCAGAGTACTGTAAATTGCTCTTTTGGTGACATTATTAATGATATAAACAGCAACAATTTGGAAAGCCAACTCCAATCTCCTAAAGCTGATAAGGAATTTCTTTCTAGGGATTAGCAGCCTCCTGTAGATAATATCTTCCAGGCTGGTTTGATCTAAAATTTGTGTTTTTCTTGTGAAATATTTATAGCAGTCCCATGGAGTTTGAATCTTCTTAGGTGTTCACTACATTGCTTCTGGAACATATGTTGACAAACTATTTTGTATTAGAACTCATATCAAAGTTGATGACTTTTCTCTCCCAACATCCTACATGGTACCTTCCATCACTATAAAACCCAAAGAACTCAGAGTTTCAATGTCAATCCAAATGGATTTTTGTATTTCCTAAGGACAAAATGTGTGGTATCTTCAGAAATAGAGTCTTACCATAAACTTCTTTTGGTCAATCAAGAGCATGAATACAATATCCTGAATTGATAAGGGAACCACTGTGACTCACCTTGCCCAACAACTGGACAGGAGATGTCTATGCTTGGCAGTAGGATTTTTATTTGACTACACGACTTCTAACAGAAGCACTGTTGCCTATATGGCCATATCATTTAAAATTGTGTGTGTAAATCTCAGTAAATATAAATTAATATTATTTCATGCAGTTTTCTCAAGTATCATTACTGTTTGTTACACTTCATTATCTCTACTTCTCTAATTTCCTATGCCCTTATTTTTCTTCATACAAAACTACACTTGAGTTTGGAATTCACTAATATTCTAAAAGTTAACTAGACATCTACTTACATCTCTATTTCTTTGGAAAAACATATATTCACATAAATTTTATTTTTGTGGGCATCAATAACAGAAATTATAAATTAACAACTGCTATTACTCTTCAAGTCATGGTACTAATAATGTAATGTACTAATTGTAGTAATAAAACATTAGATGCAAATTTCTAGTTCTGGGGAAAATGAATAGTACAGAAAGGCTAATCAACAAATTAATTACAAAATGTTAGTTCAATGTGTAATAGTGCCAAATGTCTTCCAGAGGACCTGAATTCAGTTGCTTCTCTCAAGGCATTTGACATACAAATTATTGTAACTCCAGCTTCATGAGATTTTATATCTCCTATGGTCTCTTTAGCTACTCACATACACTCACACATACATATGTGAATGCATCCAAAATATAATTTAAAAGATAAAAATGTATTGTATATTTTTATTTTTCATAATAATTTATTTATTTATTTATTTAAATTTGAAACAAGCTTGTTTTACATGTCAATTCCAATTCCCTCACCATCTCCTTCTCCACTGTTCCACCAACAACCCCTATCCCATTTCCTTTCTGCTCCCCAGGGAGAGTGAGGCCTTCTATGGGAAATCTTCAAAGACTGTCATATCATTTGGAGCAGGACCTAGGCCCTTCCCCATGTGTCTAGGTTGAGGTAGTATCCATCTATAAAATGATGTGAAAATGAGATGAAAGGCACAACTTAAACATCTTTTGTCAATCCTTCCCCCTCTTTCAAGACTTTGGAAACATTAATTGGAAATGGAGGTTAAGGAATACTGCTATGCTATATGTTGTCATTTGGACTGACAATGCTATTATAATAATGAATTCATAGAAGCTGTGGTTACCTGCAAAAGACCTTTACAAGATCTAGACATTACAATTCCTAAAAAGAAGGTAACTGTGTTCTCAAGAGCCCATCATATATGGAAGAAATATATGGTCATTGGCAAATTTCTGGTCCTGCAGATAACCTCACACACACAGTGATGCAGAAACAACACTCACAGGACTTAGTGGATTAAGAAGAATACAAGGAGTAGGAAAAATCATTAGTTGGGTGCAAGTCTGGCTTAGGAGAGAAAGAGGGAGTTGGGGAGGGGGGATGTCCACAACACATGATAATATCTCATTTTATAACTACTTAAAATTCTCATAGCTTAAAAAATACCTAAATTATAAGTATCAGAGTGCTTTTTTGATATGTTATTTTAAACCTTAAAAAGCAAGTATATCATGAAACAAGATTTTAAACATATTTGTGTTTTAGAAGAGCTAAATAACATTTGTAATGTATTATAACCAATTTTACATACCTTTCCATACTTCATGTTGCTAAGTCTACATTGAAATGTCGTAATCTCATATAATGTTCTCAATGTAATGCTTTCTAATTAACATTATTTTAATTTATAGTCTTGGGTTTTGAAATATAGAAAATTAAACTCTAACTTTAAAGTATTTAATAATAACTGCTTGGAAAAATTAAGTACATGGATTTATTTATGATCCCTTGTCCTTAAGTTCAAGCAAAATTCAACAAAAAGTAATTAAAGAGAAAAATTACAAAGCCTATTTCTTCTCTCTGCATACATAGAATTAAAATAATATGTCTTTCTTGAAAGCCAATGAATTGTTTTACAGAGGCCATCTCAGCACTGTAGAACTAAAGGTTTTCCTATATATCTTAATTGTGAGATGTTTTGCTTACTATGAATATTCCCACGGGGAATTATATTTATCAAATAACTCAAGGTTTTGCTGAACGGAATATATTAATTTGATGTATTAATACCCAAGTTATTAACAATTTAATGTGATATGTGAACAGTCATTTGTATGAAAATGTTTAGGATGGACAGAATTTTCTTGCCTTCTTTCTTCCATTAGACATGGAAACTATTTCCATGTCTAATTGTGAATTCCCATTTCCAATAATTTTAAGAAACTTTAAACATTGCCATTTGCAACATGTTCAATTTCATTCTATCTACATGCAAGATGAGAGGCAGACATTACACCACTTGGTTTGAGATCTTACTTTAAAAACCAGTATGTAATTTAAGGTATTTTCATTATTTTAAGAACATGTAACTTGTGCACAAATAATGTCTCATGAAATATTTACATAATAAAATTAAAAAAAAATTACTGTGGAAAAGGGACTTTTTGGGGAGAAGGGACTTTGACAGAGTTGGGAAGAAGTTAGATTTTACATGACTGCAGTTGTTAAAACATTTAACCAAAGTTATTAATATATTGATTAGCATTTTAAAAATATCACCTTTTACATTTAAGTTACTCTGTAGAAAATATTAAATAAAAATGAAGGACAAAATATTAATTTTGGAAAACATGGCTTTTAGATGCATGGAATAAATGCTGGGAAGCCTGCTAATACCTGCCATTCTGTGTCACTACTTATTGCATGGTCACAGTGAAGATTTGTTACTCCCCTATCTACAGTGATTGATGACACATACAAACAAACCCACATATGTCCATCTACACTCAGACATAGAAGATAAAACTTTTCCTGAACAATCTAAAATAATGGTTGTGTTTTATAACCTATCATAAAGGTCAACATCAAAGATGAAACTGTTGAATGGATTGAATTCATGTGAAAATTCTCTCCTTGTCTAACACATCACTCCCTTATGATGTGTTCTGTCATGCCTTTCCTCTGTGTGTCTGTGTCCTTGAATCTCTCTCTGCTTCTTCAAGCAGTTCTGAATTAACTTTTGTGAATATTGAAGATCAAATCTCCAAGTAAACCACATTCTAAGGTTTGGTAGGTTACAACTCATGATATGAATGGTGTATTTCATTCCAGCCTGCACAACAGAACAAGACACACATTAATACACACATTGAAGTAGACATAGCTAAATAAAAGATATCTTCTCTTCCCAGATTTAAATTGCTGTAATCTCAGAACTCTAAAATAATATCCTTATCAGTATTCAATGATACTTTAAACACAAAACAATAAAATCACTATCATATTCTGTAATAAATTTAAGAAACTATCAAAAGCTAGAATATTTTTTGAACAGAAGAAACAGAATTAGAAAACTGGCATTTAGTGATTTCAAATGTATCGTAAAATATAGGAAATTAGGATGTTTTATTACAATATTGATAGATAAAGAGCTGAATATATTAGAATAATCAAACACTAAAATAATTTAGTTTAGTATATTTAACAAATATAAAGGTAAGGTTGGTTTATAATGCTCAAAATCAAGTTAGATCTTTACACAATAAAATGTAAAATCTAATTCAAACTAACATGGAATTATAGTTTAAATGGAAGAAGCAAAACTATGATATTATCAAAAAAAATACAGATGAATTGCTTACAACATTAAATTAGCATTGCTCTATTCAATACCACACAAAACACATTCAAAGATATCAAAAATGGCAACTAGGACATCATGATGCTATTTGTAAATATCAGATACAAACTGAGCAAAAAGGAAAGCACATATCAACTTTCACATGAAGAATCAATATCCAAATGATTCAAGGGACCCTGAAGGTGCCCAAGTTTAATATACAAAAAGAAATTGAGAGGTAAATCTCCCCAAATTGGCGATCTTCCTATTTACTGGTATCTTCTTTAATTTCTTTCTTTGAAGACTCAAAGTTATTATTATATAGATCTTTCACTTGTTTGGTATCTTTACTGGACTGTGGTTAGGACCTCTCATAGTGGATCACTATTTATCCCCAGTATACATATGGACTTTGGGAGACCATTCCACTTAGAGCAATGCTCTTTCAGCTTAGACACATGGGGGAGGGCCTAAGCTCTGCTCCAAATGGTATGACAGACTTTAAGGGTCCCTCATGGAAGGCCTCACCCTCCCTGGGGAGCAGAAAGGGGATGAGATGAGGTTTAGTGGAGAAGACAGGACTGAAGGGTGAGGGAACTAGAATTGATATGTAAAACAAGCTTGCTTCTAATTTAAATTTAAAAAAATATCAAAACAAAACAAACAAATAGGTCCCCTAAATGGAAATTAAATAAGCATGCAATTATTAATAAGTATACTGAATACTTATGCAGAGTTTGAGAAAATGTTTAAAAAAAACAAAAGGAAACTTTCAGAAAGAGGCTTTGCTGTTCCTCACAAGAAAATAAGAAAATAAATACAGAAGTTCTAAATAACAGAACCATTTATTTCTGTGTTCATATTCAAATAATTTGAGGACATTTTCTTTAATAAATATGTATGACTATTAATCAAACCACAAATTAGATGTATTTGCAACAACATAATGGAAATTGATAATTATTGAGAAGTGAATTTTTGACAAAGAAAATGAAAATTAAATTGGGATAATTTCATAGTATGGTATAATGGACATCAAAAGTGTTATATTATGTGAAATGACACAGATACACAAAGTAGACTAAATAATTCCTTTTCAGTAAAGTACCTAAAATCAACAAATTACAGACACTAGAATTGGATTTCAAGTTACAGGGTACAGAGGAATAAAAAAATAGAGGAAGAGTCATAATTTAGAATATACACACACACACACACACACACACACACACGTATGTGTGTGTGTGTATACACATATATGTATATAATTTTCTTTCAACAATCCCTTTCAACAATTATGTGACTTATGTTTATATTTAATTTTTTCAAGTGATATTATTTTATACATTTTAAAATTTTTCCACAAAAATTAACTGCAACCTAGCTTATATTCAATTTGAGCAATGATTTGGGTTGCAATTTCTCTCATAACAACATACCAAAATATATGCACATCAAAAGTTAAATTTACTTCAACATGCCAAAATATATGCACATCAAAAGTTAAATTTACTTCTCTCTCTCTCTCTCTCTCTCTCTCTCTATATATATATATATATATATATATATATATATACAATTTTATAACATATGGATATATATTTATATAATTGTCAAACTGATAAATCTAAAGGAGGATATCTTTGAAATGTTCGATCAAAAAAAAAAATCTAGGCCAACAAATTGTACTGTTTTGAATTATACAATGAATGATCTCCAAATTCTGGCATTTCTGAATTTTCTCTTTGTGATTACAGAGCCTATTTCACACAAATCTTGTGTGAAATCTTGGAAGAGTTATGAGCTCACCAGCCTTGTGATCCAGACTAGTCATTACTGTGACTACTCCTGGGATGTGCAGTATCACTAATGGTGCCATTGTGAGGCTTCACTTGCATATATAAACCTCAGAGTCCTATCTATTCCTTCCTCTCTCAAGTATATTTCTTTTTACTTGAATAAACAAAGTAGTGTATCTTTCTTCTATAAGGCATCATGGTGGAGCTCTGTATCTCTCTCTCTCTGTCTCTCTCTCTTACACACACACACACACACACACACACACACACACTCCAATTATTTATTTCATATCTTCACCCAGTGCCAAGCAGGAACCTGGTATTTATTTGCATTAATTTTCATTACTCTTACCAAGTATCCAAGGAAAATTAACAGGATAAACAACCAATTCATTTCTGAATCTCAGAATCTGTATATCTTTCTCTGTTCAAAAATATTCTATTCTTTTTACTTTTTAAACTATTAATAGTATTTAAGTATATATTGATACATGAGTTATGTGATTAGTTTTCTAATTTTTCTTTTCATATAACATATCCAAATTATGATTTCCCCTCACCAAACTCCTCTGATAACCTCTCTGCCTCCTGTCCCATATAAATCCTTGTTTCCTGACAATCCTTAGAAAAAAAGCAGGTATCTAAAATATAAAAATAATATAAAATAAAATATGATGATAATATAAATGGAAGCCAACAAAGCAGAAATAAAGAAGTAGCAAAAAAGCAAGAAAAGGAACAACAAACACATATAGACAAAGACAAGCACACATAGTAATCCCATAAAATATAAACCAGAAGCCATAAGCCATAATACATGTTAATAATGAGAGCGAGAGCGAGAGCGAGAGAGAGAGAGAGAGAGAGAGAGAGAGAGAGAGAGAGAGAGAGAGAGAGAGAGAGAGAGAGAGCAAGCCAGCCTGACAAAACATTATGAGATAAAGGACCTCCAAAATTACTAATGAGTTAGTTTTCTGTTGGCCATGTACTGCTTTAAATGAGGTATGCACTTAAGAGGGATATTCCCAGTGACTGTTGGAGAAAACTAAGCTTTCATTTGCCTGTATTTTTATAGATAGTTTCTGGGTTAGGAAAAGGTGATTATGTCCTTGTCACTTCTAGTCACTGCTTAGTGTGGTGCAGATTAACATAGGCCCTGTGAATGCTGCCAGAATCTATGTGAGTTCAAATTTGTGTTAGACCAGATGTGTCTATAGAACATTGTTTCTTTGATTTTCACTTTCTACTCTGGCTCTTATAATCTTTCTGCCTCCTCTTACATGGAGACATCTCACTTATGACTGAATGTTCCAAGGTCTCTCATTTGCTGCACATTGCCCAGCTGTTGGGTTCTACATACCTTTTCTTTTCTACTGCATGAGGAGACTACATTGATGACGGATGATCAAGACATAAGTGTATGATTAAATGATTTTAGCTATTTTATTACTGTAGGTCATCCAAAGGAATGTAGTAATGTTCGTTTTACATAACTATAATATTTACATTTCCCCTGTGTCCCTTGCCTATCAGGTTCCTGATCAGAAAGTATGGTCAGGGTTGAGCTCCATCTCATGGGAAGTCCAACTAGATATTACTTGGTTATTCCCACAAATGTTGTGCCATTATTGGATCACCAAAATCAGGTCACTATGAAGATTAATGGTTTGTGGTTAAGTTGTGTTTGATTTTCTTCTTTGCTTGTGTAGTGTACTTTGTAGGATCCTAAACACAAGCCTGTAGGGATGAACGCTCCAGGTAGGCATCGTCTTGACTTCTCCATTTTAAGTGAGGTGTGTGTGCATCATCTTCAGCAATAAACCTTTACTGTCAGTTTATGAAGTGCAATCAACACCATTGGCAATAGCTTGGGCTATTTGGATGTCCACGTGGGGCCTTTTTGGCCAAAAAAAAAATTTGACCAAAAAAATTGGAAGGTCAAGGCTTCATTACTTAATAAGAGATGCATAGTTTGGGCTCTGACCCCTGCCCAATTATTTGGCAATTTTGTTTAGAATATATCCTTTAAATATATTTCAGAAAATTTCCACTGTATTAACTTTCCTAGGGACCCCTCAAATGGGCCACAGATATAGCTGTTCCCCCATGTTTCCCCTCTTTTTTCTTTCTCCCCTTTAACTCTTACTCAAGTCCCACTTGTCCAGACATAATATTTTCACATCATAATGAGATCTATCACTGCTCTCTGTTCCCTTAATCTGTACCTATCCTCTATAATTATAAAGATTTCAACTTGCTTTAAATTACTTAGCAACTAATATCCACAAATACATGAATTAATATGATATTATCTTTCTGTGTCTGATTTACCTCAGGATGATTTTCATACCTTCATTCATTTTCCTTCAAATTTCATGTATTCATGTTTTTTAACAGCTGAGTAATATTCCAAAATATGTTAATGTACCACATTCCCTGTCTACTCTTCTAATGATTGAATGGTATGCTGTTTCCAATTTGTGACTATTAGGAAAAGAGCACCAGTTATCACGGTTGAACATGTGTCTCTATGGTAGGATGAACTATTTTTTGAGAATATGCACAAAATCAGTATAACTGGAGCAATAGGCCAATTCTCAGATTCCTAAGCTACCATCATACTGATATAAATAGTGCCTCTGCAAGTATGCACTCTAACCAGTAATGAATGTGTTTTTCCCATATTCTGTATCCTTGCTAGCAAGAGCTGTCATTTGTTTTATTGATCTTGGCTTATTCAGACAGCTATAACAAGAAATCTCAAAATAGTTTTAACGTGTATTTTGTGATGACTATGGATGTTGAATATTTCTTTGAGTGTTTAAATTCTTCTTTTGTATGTTTACTCTGTTTTAGTTGGATTATCTGATTCTTGATATGACGTCTTAAAAATTCTTTTGAAAATAGCCTTATATCAAATGGGTAATTTTTGAAAAATTTACCCATTTTTTTAGAGTGCCACCTTGTCCTAATGATGCTAACCTTTGCCATGAAGAAGATTTCCAGTTTCATGAGGTCCCAATTACTAACTGTTGATATCTGTGCCTGTGCTAATTGTGTTCTGTTCAGAAAATCATCTTCTGTGCCAATCAGTTCTAGGTTATCCCCCACTTTCTCTCATATCATTTTCAGTGTACCTAGATTTATGTGAATGTCTTTGATCTATTTGGAGTTTAGTTATGTGCAGGGTGATAAGTATGGATGCATATGCATTCTTTTACATGCAGACATCCGAATTAACAAGCACCATTGATCTTATTTCCAGTGTCCATTTTTGGCATCTTTATCAAGTTCAGGTGTCCATCAGTGTTTGGAATTATGTCAGGATCTTCTACTCAATTCCATTGATCAACATGTCTTTTTGTTCTAATGATATCTTGTTTTGATTATGAATTTAAAAGTTCTGTGAACAATTATGTTGGGATTTTGATGGGGGTTGCATTGAATCTGTAGATTGATTTTGGTATGATAAACATTTTTATCATATTAATTCTAACTATCAATGAGCTTAGGAGATCTTTCCATCTTCTGATAATTTCTTCCTTGAAAGAATTGAAGATTTTTTTGGTTTTTGGTTTGTTTTTTCAGAGAATTTTTTGCTTGCTTGGTTAGAAATACAGATATTGAGGCTACAGAAACCCATAGAATTATCTACAAATTAAGATTGTTTGATGTACTCCCTTTCTTTTTGTATTCTATTAATCTCCTGTTATATTTTTGCTATAGATAAGACATCAAATGCAACAATGAAAACGCATAGAGAGAATGGAAGTGGAAGTATTTTAATTTTTGCATCAATGTCTATAAGGAATATTGTTCAATAATTCTCTTCCCTTATTTGGTCTTTATGTGTTCTAGATATCATTAACTATGGCCTCATAAAAATATGAGCAATATCTCTTCTGTTTCTGTTTTGTGGAATAATTTGAAGAGTAATGACATTAACTCTTCTTTGAAATTATGGTGGCTGGAAGGATAGCTCAGTAATTAAAGGTTAGACTCTCAACCAAAAATATAAGAAACTATGGAAGGATTCTATACCAAAGGAATCTGATACTAGGCTTTTCTTAAGTGTAAGACTTTAAAATGCTGCCTGTATTTTACTGAGAGTTATAGATATTCTTTGAATTCTTTTGTTTTCTTTTTCTTTTTCATTTTACATATCAACTCCAATTCCCTTCCCATTGTTCTACCTCCCATTACCACCTCTTCCTACCGTCCTATCTCTGCAGATTTCTACACCCTATCCATTCCTCAGAGGGGTGGTGACAGTCCATATAGCATAGGATATTGTGAATAATATAAAACAGCAGCATACAGAATAGAAAAGTACCAACCCCACATCTGACAGAGGGTTATGGACCTTTTTAAGTTGCTTATTAATCTTGATTTGACTTGGTTATAGTTATATATAGAGAATATTATTCATTTACTTCAGGTTTTTTAATTTGTTGTTCAGGTTTTAAAATATGTCCTTATGGTTCCCTTGATTTTTTCATTAGCTATTATTTTGCCGTATAATTCCTTTATAATTTCGTTAAATGGATATTCTATCACCAACTTTTACGTAATTGGGCTAAAGGTTTGTCATTGTTAACACTTTTCTCCGAACCAAGTCTTGATTCTTTGTATTTGTTTGTTGTTTTTGTTTGTATTTTACAGAGTCCATCTTCTAGTTTCATTATTTGCTACCATTTACTCCTTTTGTGTATATTTTTTCTTTGCTCTAGATCTTTCAAATATAATTTAATAACCACTAAGATATTAGCGTGAGATCTTTCTAATTTTTTTCTGTAGCCACTTGGTGCTGTGGGTGTGCTTCTTAGAACTGGTTTCATTGTGTTCCACAAGTGTGATAGAGTATGTATTAATTTTCTCTCAATTTAGAAACTCATTAATTTCTTTTTTGACTGATTTTCATTCATCATTAAGTTGTTCAGTTAGCATGATTTGTAATCTTTTACTTCTTTCTGTGTTGTTATCTAGATTTAGTCTGTGGTGGCCAGATTGGATACAAAGTATTATTTTAATATTCTTATTTCTATTGATACCAGCTTTGTTTTCTTCGTTGTTATCAATTTTGGAGAAAGTTGCAAGAGCTGCTTGCAATAAAATATATCATTTTTTGTTTGGATGAAATAGTCTGCAAATACGTGTTAAGCTCATGTTTTTATGACATCATTTAGTTTTTAGTAATATTATTCTATTAAGTCTGTTTAATATATTATTTAGCATCTCAGTCTCACAGTTTTTCACATTATTTCTCTGTTCTGTATGCTTAGCACTTTGATTATATGTCATGAGTACCTCCTTTTCTGGCCCTCTATTCCGTGTTCTATATATTTCCTACACCATAATAGTCACCACTTTTAGAAAGTAGGGAAAGTTTCCTCTGTAATTTTTTAAAAGTGTATTGTGCCTTTGACTTGGTTTTCTCCTTCATGTATTCATATATGTGGTCATTTGTTTCCTGGATGTTTTGTGTTGGGTTATTTTTAGAATGTTTTCTTTGATCAAGTTATTCTTTTCTTTCTTTCTTTCTTTCTTTCTTTCTTTCTTTCTTTTGTCTTTTTTTTTTGTCTTATTCTCACTGCCTGATATTTCTCTTTCATCTCTTGCATTCTGTTGGTGAGGTTTACCTCTGAGATTCTGGTGTGAGTTCCTAAATTTGTCACTTTTAGTTTTTATCTCAGACTGAGTTTTCTTTAGTGTTTCTATTTCTAATTCCATGTCTTGAGCTATTTTCTTCATTTTGTTCCACTGTTTGTTTGTTTTCATAGAATTCATCAATGGTTTTATTGATATTACCTTGAAGATCCTATATCATGTTCTTTTTTGGTTTTTTTTGTTTGTTTGTTTTTTTATTTCTTTTTGACATAACATTTTCTTTGTAACAGACTTAGCTATGGCTGGCCTAGGACTTGCAGAAATCTGCCTGCCTCTGATTCCCCACTCCCACCTGCAGTATCCTATTTAACATTCTTGACAGGTTTTTGAAGTTATTTACTTTGATTCAGCTATTTTGCATTATCACATTAAAGTTTCTTGGTTCTAGTGGAGACATATCATCTTGGCAATTATGAATTGTGTTTTTATGCTGGTAATTACGCATCTTTTTTTTAATGATTGTAATTCTAGGAACTGATATCTCCTTTTGTTTTTGTTTGTTCAATATTGCATCCCTTGTTTTCTGCTGCCTTCTCTGATTTTGTGGAAAGTGTAGTTTCTGTGGGGGAACCTGGTAGGTAATGCTTTCTGATATCCTTCCAGTTGTGGCTACTGGGGATGTCTTTGGTATTGAGATCTGGCACTAAGGAATAATGTTGGGATAGAATTAGGTGGTCTGAGAGGGTTCACAGAATGGAAGGAAGCTAGGAGTACCACCAAGATCTTAGTAGAGCCCTGAGAAGGGGGCAGGCAGGGAGGAGAAGTCATGCATGATGTTCTGCTACTAAGCTGTGGACAACACTGGGCATTGGAATTGTAGGACAGGAGATAGAGTGAAGATTATATTCCTGAGTCCCAGGAAGGTGTGGCTGGTGGATTTCCAGGGAGTGTTCCCTGAAACTAAATTTTGAAACACAGGGATAGGGCAGTGGAGGAAGGCTATAGTCTATCTGTGAGAATTACTAAAAATGCAGGCAAAGAGGAAGGGGAGCCCACAGCTGGTGGTGTGTAACAAGATGGGAATATGACCTCGTAATGTAATTTAAACACAGGAGGAAGAGAGATGATCATATTTTCTCTTGAACACCATAGACCTGGTCTTGTCTAATGTGGTCTTTCAGATTGCTTTCCCGTGTTTGAACCGAATCTGACTAGATTATCATATAATTTATCCTCACTTATTGGCAAAGATTTAGGTTTCTCTAGCAACAGAGATTCTTTATATTATCTTAAAGTCATGCTTGTTGTATTTATCCTAGGCAGAATCGAATTTCTTTGGATAGAAATGCTTCTGAAAACTACTGGTATTTAATGTTTTCTCATTTTGCTTGTAGCTTGTTTCTTTGGTAAAGATGTATCTTGCATTTAACCAGGGTGACCTGGCTATTATCAAATGCTAAATTGCTCTAGATTCTGACTTTTTATGATTAAACACTATTGTGGGTCCTGGCCTTTGGAAGGCTGTAGGAAATGAGACACTTTTCTTGACTGCTGAAGGGGTCCATTGGCTTTTTTGCTCAATGATTAATCAATATTTACCTAGGAAATTTTTTTCTCTAGAACATCAATTGCCCTAGGAAAATTCCAAGGCATTCTACTTGCCTGTAATTACAATTGCCTTCATATTTCTAACCCTTACAATAAGAACAGTAACTAGTGTAATTTTTTTTACCATTACCATAACAATCTATTTTGGTCTTAAGAATTTTTATAATTGCTCTTTTATTGTGTGCTACAGGCTACCTGTGATTCATGTTCTACAAGAGATACAGTCTTTGCCCCAGCAAAGAGCAGGTGATTCAGAGTGTACTAAGCAGTTTTTTCAGTGTCTGCTTCTCAGACCACTCATGGACTGATATGCAGACTTTGATTATTATTCTCAAAAATTGATTCTTTGAAATGACATATTAGTAGTTGATCCTTCTCTGAGGAGTTTTCGTGGAATCACTACCTACCCTGGAATACAAGAAATTATAATTGTATAGTGCTCCTTTCAAAGTATGGTACAGTCACATCTCTCAAGGCATGAGAAGGGGTGCTAAGGCAGGTAGGGACACTACTGTTCCTCAACTGAGACAGTGGATCAGGCTGCTGCTGCAGATATGAAGTAGGCCTGTTGTGAAGGATGCCATTAAATGGTGATAAAGAATGTGGGCCATGGCTCTCTTCCCAGGAAAATTTAATTAGAGATTAAATAGCTGAATAATGAAGCCAAACACAGTAAGCTGGTCTCAATATCAGCAATTGAACCTCAAACAAGCACCCTCTCATATCTCTGATGAATACCTTGTGTGAGCTAATTTTAAATCAGCATAACAAAGGCTAGAGTCTTCTGACAGGAGGGAACCCCAGCTGAGAAAATGTCTTCATAAAATTTAGCTACACATAAGTCTGTAGGGCATTTTCTTAGTGATTGATATGAAATGGACATGCGTTTTTTGGATGGTGCCAACCTTGGGCTGGTGGTCCTGGATTCCATAAGAAAGTGGTTTAAGCAAGCCATGGGGAACAAGATAATATGTAGCACTCCTCCATGACCTCTGCATCTCCACCTTCATTTAGAGTCCAGCCTTGATTGAGTTCCTGCCCTCACTGCTTTTGACATTATTTTGTCCAGTGAGTGAAATAAACCCCTTTTCTCCCCAAATTGCCTTGGATCTTAATGGTTTTGTTTTCCATTTTTTTTTTATTATTTATCTGAGGATTTCACGCTATGAACCCCCATCACACAAACTTCCTAATCTCTTAACCTTATGATTCCCCAAATGGAGAAAAAGGAGAGAAGGATGATGACTAAGAGAGAAGAAATACAGTTTGTGTTGCACATATATTCACTGGAGCATGGTAAACTCTCAGAGGCTAACCACTTAAGGAAAACTGAGTCCTTCTTCCACCTGCACTCCTGTCGGAAGCCATCAATTGTGGAGAGGTACATTTCAGTATCTTTACCACAATTTTGAGAGTTCTTTACTTTGGCTTCCTGTCTAGGATCTTACTCTTTTTTTAAGGCAGGGTGGTGTGGGGGTAGGGATTGTCAAGAATCTCTCTATATCTTTTCTCAACTGTGAGTCTTCAGTCATTGATACCACTACAAAAGTAGCTTCCTAGCCCTGTACAGTTGATGGAGACATAGATCAAGAACTTCTACATGATTTCTGGTAACGTCATGTGTATTGTTTTGTCCAAATAGCTTTATAAGTATATCTTCATTGCAAAGTCCAGTTTAAGGTTTCTGTTTTCTGCAAAATCATAGATACTGGACCACTGTGGTGACTCATTTCAGATATGAGTCAGGGTGATGTTGTTGCTGGGCAGAGCATCAGAGGGTGGTTCTGTGCAAGGTCCTCACTGCCCCCAACACACCTGTCATAGATGTCTGTGGTCCTAAGGCTCATGTAACCCTGTTTGGAAATCTTTCTTTCAATATTGTGGGTCCACTTTTTAAATGTATCTTCCCATAAGATTTGATTTTCATTTGTTTGCTTTTTGTTTTTGTTGTCATATTTGTATTTGTTCTGGAGCTATCACAGGCCATGCCATTTTTGTTTCACCTACCTGTGAAACACTTCGGAACCTTTGTGGATCTCTCAGATGTGTGTACTGGCAGCCACCAGCTTCTTTATTTTCTCCCTGGTCATGATATTTTATATAGTAGTAGTAATTTTATCTAACCAATCTCCTTTCCTTTCATACTAATGTGAGACATTCAATCCTTAGCCATAGACCTTCTAATAGAACCTTCAATGGCCACATAATCTAACAACAATAATAATTATGGTCTCTTTCTTTTGTTGTGAACTATTTCAGACACTGGATGTCTACTGAGAACTTTCCGGTCAGCCATATTATCTACATATTTCAGGTGTTTGAATCACTCTTGCCTGGCATAGAAATTTATGCTTTATAGTAGCTGGGGCATTATGACCTGAGATGTGCTTCAGTTCTTTATGAAAGGCAAAAATAACCACAATGGGTCATCTCACCCAGGGTTAATACATTGTATTTTATTCAAGGTTTGAACACTTGGGAACTCAGTAATCCTTTTGCCCTCTCCCAGATTTCTTAGTTAGAGTTTCTATCACTGTAATGAAACACCATGACCAGAAAGCAAATGGGAGAAGAAAGAATTTGTCTTATTCTTCACCATTGTTGTTCAACACTAAATGAAGTCAAGACAGGCAGTTAAATAGGACAGAATCCCAGAGGTAGGAGATGATGCAGAGACCATGGAGGGGAGCTGCTTACTGACTTGCTTCCAATGGCTTGTTCAACACACCTTCTTATAGAATCCAGGACCAGCAGCCCTCCCCACATTGATCACTAAATTTGAAAATGCCATAAACTGGATTTTAAGAAAGCATTTCCTCTGCTAAGTTTCCTTTCTCTATGATGATATTAGCTTGTGTCAAGTTGACACACTAAACGACACAGAACATGTCACCAATGTGCTTTTTGTTAGGACTTCCTAATTTTCTAGCATATGCACCAGTTTAACTTGGATACTTCCTATACTAAAACAATAAGAGCCTTTTTATCAATAAGCTATTTCACTAAAATGGTTATAAATATCAGGAATTCTCTTACTTTCCTCACAGTAGCTTCTTGCTGTGGTTCCTCAAATCAATTCTAGATTTTCAGGTTGTCATTTTATTAAAACAATGTCTATAATATTGTGCTATACATATTATTGTATTACAACAGCAAGGTTACATTCAAACTTTCTTATCATTGTCCTTCCATAGACTCATACCAAGATCTTCTAGGAAATCAGGTAATCTTTCAAAACTGGATCACATGACAGTGGTGTTGTTTATATAAGATACATGACATGGAAGGTTTCAAAAAAATGTTACCAATTCAGTGCAATATTAAATAAAATTGGTCTTTGGTCATAAGAAATGTAAAATTTCCAGGACTCTCTTTCTTGAGTAGTAGCCACATTTGGCACTCCCACTACATTATCTATACATCAGTCTTCAGTCTCTTCTGCATATTCTCCTTTGCAGCCACAGTGTCAAGAAATCATGAAAAAATAATTGCAAAATGAGTGGAACAATATTGCCTACATAGTGACTGTTTTGTAGTGTCATTATGTTTTGGGCAGTAAATATAACAAGTATTTATACATTGTTTTATGTCTATCAAATGTATTATAAATTATCTATAAATTAAGGTAATGAGCAAAACAACAAAGAATAGAAAGATAAATGGGAGGATGTATGTTACTTTATATTAAGATATTCTCCCATTGTTTTTAAAGGACTTGAACATATATGTAGACTATCCATCCTTAGCAGGCTCCATGAATGACAAGGATAAAGCTATTCCATTAGCAAAATATTTTTTATTTGGTTGGTTGGCTGGATTTTCAAGACAAGGTTTTTCTGTGTACCCCTAACTGTTCTGGAAATAGCTCTTGTAGATCAGACTGGCCTCAAACTCATAGAGTTCCAACTGTCTTTGCCTTCCCAGGGCCGGGATTAAAGTATGCACCAACACTGTCCAGTTGTAAAATTTAAATATATTTACTGGACATAGGAATCCTTCCAAAAAGTCATGGACAGGATACTGAAAATAACTAGCTGCTAAGGATTAGCTCTAAGAAAGCATTTATAAAACCCTTTCTAAGGGTCCGGGAACATATTATAACAGGGAATACAATGCATATAATAGCCAGAGAATGGAGTGATGGGTGTTATCATCCTCTAAACTCTGTACACTCATTGTAATCATGAGATGTCAAGTGTGATTTTTTGTACTGGGTCCACATAAGACAGGTCCTGTCAACTACAGACAAGGAAGGGGAAAGGGCTAACGAGGCTATAGTGCTCACTGTGGAACTATTGGCCACTCACTGACGATTCTTGGCATCTGAAAGAATCATTATCTGGAGTTGTTTATCACCGAGGATCCCACCAGGATCCAATGCAAACCTACAAAATGCCTTTCAGACAGACAGAATTGTCTTTGTAAATTGCAATCAAAACAAAGCAGAGAAGGAATGTAAGGAGGTATAGTAGAGAGGAAAGTATAGGATGAAGGTACTCAGTATGCATAGTAAAATTGTCAAATAACAAATATAATTAATAAAAATGAAATAATAAAGCACTGAAAAGTGATTTTTCAATCCTTAATGTTAAATAAAAAAAAATCTGTATAGGAAGAAATTGATGTCCTCAAATTATACTAAAGTGGAAAATGTATAAAAGATTTAGATAAAGAGTAATGCAATTAAACTTTCATCGAATAACAACCCTGCCCTTGGAAGACACATTATCAGCCAAATTGGAACTGGGACACTCAGTGTACCCCTTACCACTTGGTTTTCAGAGAAACAGATGCTATTTGCTTGTGGATTGATTTTATTCTTCTTATCATTGTACTTAAAAATAGCAATTATTATTATTATAAGTATATTCCAGTTATCTAAAGAGTTTTTAAAAGTACTTTCTTGAATTTCAATGTGCCCACTTAATCAACTTAAATAACATCATGTCAAATATTAAGGAAATAAAAACTTGGTTGGATCTGATAAAATCACATTTCACATGTATGAGTGTTTCACTAATTTTTTTTTTTAATTCACCTTGTGCATGTGATTTCAAACATTTGCAAAATTAAGGTGGCTGGAATACACTAAAGAAAATGTTCACATACAAAACATCTCTTCTCTTACTTGCTCATTTACCTGTTTCAAGAAACCATGTAAGACAGGCCATGTATCCTTCTCTTTTTGTGCCTGGCTTGTTTCACCGAATGTATGACCTCTGAGATAACCCATTACCAGTGAAATTATGTCCTGCTTTGTGAGGCTGAATGACATTTCTTTGTAATTGCAACATTCATCACCCATCTCTTTGTTTTTATTTTTTATTTTTGCCTGTTTTGAATAATGCTAACACTAATGATGTTTAGGTGTCTAAGTAAAGGTACCCAAAATGGAATTTGTTATTTATACATAATATATTTTTCTCATATTAAGGTTATATAAGGATGTGTCATTCTGTTTTCTAAAATGAGTATGGATCAATAGTCCCACTGTAAATATACAGATTCTCCATATCCTTACAACAGGCCAGACTGATATGGTGAAAATTTACAGAGGAAAGCAAGGTTTTGGTACAATTGACAGGAAATGTGTTACCAAAAAGGAGCTGGTTCACCATGACTGTAGCTAATAACAATGTGCTGAACATCTCAAAATCTTCTAGGAAGGACAGTTTACATACTCTTCCCACAAAGAAAGTACTTGAAGTAAGTGATATATTAGTCCTGATTTTATATTATCAGCATGTGTATATGACTGTGGGAATCCTATCTATAGGCAATAAATATATCTAGTACATGTTGGTTAAAAATATAACCAGAAAGCTATCTTTAAATAACATATATTTCAGACAAAACAAAAAATATTTTAATACAAGTAAATTATAAAATTAAGTATTATATATAGATAAATTCCTTATGTAGATTTATTAACTAATCTAGGGCTTAGAATATAATGGTTAGAAAACATGCATTTCCTAAACATTAATAATTTCAAGTGTATGAAAAATTAAGAACAAAAATAATTAGAATGATAAATGTGCATATTTTGTGCATTATTAGTATACTTCTCATTCCTTGTATAATAGCAAAAAAGGTTCATCCATTTATTTACCATGTGTTTGTTATTATGACTATTTGTAGGAGTTATAAACCATCAGTTATTTGTAGCTTAAAGAATACATTTGTCAGCTCACAGATAGGGAAGAAAAATTAAGAATAATGGAGTAGCTGACAAACATGCTTGTTTGCATAAGCAAATTAGAGAACAATGTGTGCCTGAGAGAGAAATTTTCTTTGTCTAGCATCCTAGAAGCTTTGGATCCTGAGACAGAAAAACAAGGAACTACAAGGGCATAAAAATGTTTTCCTGAGACACATTTTCTCTAAAGTTCATTTTCATAATATCAGCAATTCTTATTTTAAACGGTTTGGCCATTCTAAAGTATATAGTCCCAGTATGTGAGAAACCAGCTTGCTGAAAAGTCAAACTCATGTGAGCCCACATAGACTATGAATGATATGCCCTTCAAGCTGCTTCTGTGTCCTATTTCACAGCATCGCTAAACTAGAGTTCATATATTGGTCTTCCTTCGCTATCTCTGTTAGGATAATTGCTCAGGTAAGTCTGTTATGTAATAGCTTTTTTGCTGACTGAAATATAACTTAGTAGTACTTATTTATTTTTAAATTTTAAAAAATAAAATTCCTCAATTTAAATTAAATGTTTGGAAGTATGTAAGGGTGTGTAATCATTTATATTTATTTTACCTGGAATGTTTATCATATATTTAAAATTAAAAAAACTTTTTTATATATTCTGTAAAATAAAAAAAGAAAGTTGAATCATTTTAATTAATTAGTTTTAAACATATATTGTTACGCCAGGTTTTTCCTACCTGCTGGCGCCATCCTGCCTGCTACCAGTCTGGGCCCACAGCCGCACCAGCCCCAAGTAACACTCTGAGACTCTGTATTTGATACAATCCTGTTGGCCAGTTACCATTATTGTTTATGGGCTAGCTCTGTCTTAATGATTAACCCATTTCTACTTATCTAAGTATTTCCACGTGGCTCATCTTATCTGGGAGCCGCAGCTGGCGTCTTCCTTCCTCCCTGGTCTACATCTTGACTCCTCCCAACTACTTCCTCTTTCCTCCTCCTGGTCTCCTAGCCCCACCTATCTTGTTTTCTATTGACCAACAGGGCTTTATTAATTAACCAGTATGAGAAACATATATACAGAATAACATCTCCCATCAATATATTCTGACAGAAATATTTTCAATGATTTTTTCAACTTTATTTTTACCATGTTTTACACTCAAAGAGGATCACAATGGCATATTAATTCATACCTTTTCAATAAAGGCAGAAAAAAAACTCAAAAAATTCTAAAGTAAGCACAAGTTTTGAATATTTATGCATATTTTTAGTTGTTTGATCTTTGACAATTTCAAACATGTATAAAACTCATTTTAATTACACTCAGTTTTCCTCTTTTATCTCCCTTCCAGCTTTCATTTTTCTTTCCATCTTCCTATGTATCCTTTTCTCACCTGTAAGGCTTTGTTGTGTTTTGTGACTGAATTTAACCATGCCATTTTTGAGTTCCTGGTTTGCTACTCAGCCACCAGAACTAGTGGACTCACAAGTGGATAGTCAGGCAAAAACATTGACTGTCTGCCTCCCCCAATACAGGTATCTACTAGTTCAGCCAGCAGGAAAAGGTTCATATAACCCCATCCCACGTCTATTAATAAGCATTGACCAGGCCATTTCTGTGCAGGTTTCTTAGATTCCACCCCACTTTGGGGTGGGATCATGTTTAAAATGGCTATATAATGTTCAGAAAACAGAATTTTGTAGCCCATATCCCTGTCTTTTGGCTTACATTCATTCTTTCCCCCACTTATGTGGGGATTTGTAGAGAGGGTGAACTGAATAACCTATTTAGGGCTTAGTACTCAGCATCTAGAAGAGCCTTGAAACTAAACATTTTTTCCTTTGTAACATTTTCAAATTTAATTATAACATTCTTGTTTAGAAACATAAGACAAATATTTGTGTGTGTGCAATTTTTAGGTTGTAGAATACTCATTTCAATACACAATTTAAAAAAAATAGACTAAATGTCATACTTTATATTATTAAAATATCTTCGTTTAAGGTAGCCTTTCCACTATCGCTCAAATTGTTAGTTGGGCAACCTTATATGTCCTTCCCTGATAATGAGATTGATGACTAACATATCTACCATCATGGAGCCCTCATCAAGTAGCTGATGGAAACAGAAGCAGACACCCACAGCTAAACACTTAGCCAACTGGAATCCAGATACAGAGAGGGAGGAGAAGACCAGGCTATAGAGGAAGGAAGAAAGAGGGAACTGGGATTGATATGTAAAATAAGAAAAAAATAAATTGAAAAAATAAAATGAGAAAAGGGAATAAAAGCTTTGTTTTAGTAATGTAATAACTATGTAATATTTAAATTGTATTCAGAAATATGTATGTTAAAGCTAGAATTTTAAATCATGCACACAACCTTAGAGGAAATGACTCATTGGTTAAAAATTGTGTACTTCTCTTCCAGAGGGCCTAAGTTCTATTCCCAACATAAAGTGGAGCATTTAACAACCACCTGATACTCTAGCTCCAGCAGATCAGATCAGATCAGATACCTGCCTGTACCAACACACACACACACACACACACACACACACACACACACACAGACACACACACACACACACAGACACACATACACACACACACTTTTTAAAAATTCTTTAAAAAATTAGACAGGCACACAAAACTACAATACTTTGAGAATATTCTTAGATCACCCTAATCATCCTATTTTCTTATATCTCCTTGCTAAAAATTTGTTACTTAATTAGCTCACTCCATATCATTGAGAATTTTGTATTGCTATTTCCTTGTTGCCTCCTTCATGTGAAGGGGTAATGCAGAAAAAGAAAATTATAGGGTGAACTAACTGGAAGGAGGGAGCAAAGTCATTCATAAGGAGAGGGATCAAAAATGGACAGAGAATATTGAGAATGTTTGATAAAACCTTACATTTGATATTTGCCTAATATTGTAACATGTGTGTGTGTGTGTGTGTGTGTGTGTGTGTGTGTGTGTGTGTATGTTTAAGAAGTTTGTGCTTACCTTAAATGAAATCATGCCACTTGCACTGACAATGCTCCCCAGAATAGTCATAGATGATCTAAGAAACAGTAACAAGAGATCTAGTACTATGGACGAGAAACCATTTGAGTTGACAGAATGGGGGGTGAGATAGGCGGTTAGTTGGGGAGTGGGAGGACAGGAGGGTGAGGGAACTTGATTTGGTATATAAAACAAGATTGTTTTTAATTTAAATAAAAAACAAATAAAATTTGTTTAAAAAGAAAGAGTAATCCAAGTGACCCCCACAACAATGCAGACTATTGCTCTGTTGTTCTTCTTGGTTGCTGACAGAGGTTGAAGGTGAGTCACTATTACTGAAGACATCACACACTTAAGACACCAGACTCAGGAGATTCTACTTTGATTTAACCTGAAAGTCTCCTTCTTTATGTGTAAAACTAGACATATGAGCACAAAGTAGTGTGTAAGCCTCCAAGAGAGGAAATCAATCAATAATACTCCTACCCAGTCATGATGCCTATGAACAAAAACAATTATCAGCATGGCAACATATCCCGTAAGGTACAATAACACACTCATATCTAGACAGTGAATAACCACTGTCTAATTGACTTAAGACTTCTTTAAAAGGAAGGAAATAATGGAAATCATGTCTGGGACTAGAAAGCTGGACAACTCCTGGGCTAATAAGAGAACCTACTACTACAATTTGTGTGTGTGTTTCTGTGTGTGTGTGTTTGTGTGTGTGTGTGTGTGTGTGTGTGTGTGTGTGTGTTTGTGTAAAACACTAAATAAAGAAGAGACCATTATTTTAAGCAGGATTGGGGTTGGAGATAGGAAGCGTTGGAAGTGAATGGTGGCAGGGCATAAATGATGTTTATAAAGTTCTCAAATGTGACATTATTTAAAAATTAAATAAAATCAAAACAGTTTAGTATTGGAATATTACTTTGGGAAGGAGAGCAATTGCAAATAACCACATACCAAGTACTAGGGTATACTGGAAACAAACTGGGACCAAAGTTATGTTTGACATAGAGGCACAGTACTTTAAATAGAAAAATAACAAAGGAAATGAAGAAAGCAGGACTTGGGCACATACAGATTTCCTTTGGGAACTGTTAGCCATGGTGCATAGGGAATATTTATCTCTAACCATTTTGGGTTGCAACTTCAAAGCATTTAAATTATGGTTTAAATAAGAAATGGGCCTCACAGATTCAAAGAGAGAGGACAAGACCAGGTTGCAGAAACACATAGAGACAGCTGACCTGAACAGGAGGAGCTAATGCGTCCCCGCCCCCTGGACTGATAGCTGGGAATCCAGCATGGGACTGACTCAGACTCCCTTAATATGGGTTTCAGCTAGAAGGACTGAGCAGTCTAAGGGACCTCAGACAGTGTAACCTGGATGTATTCCTGGTACACAAAAGGACCTTGTGGACACATCCCCAGGGAGGGATACTCCCTTAACCTAGAG
The DNA here is from genome assembly GCA_030556225.1 of Cricetiscus sungorus. Classification (NCBI taxonomy): domain Eukaryota; kingdom Metazoa; phylum Chordata; class Mammalia; order Rodentia; family Cricetidae; genus Cricetiscus; species Cricetiscus sungorus. Next base: position 483,721 of record JANBXA010000600.1, on the reverse strand, counting down.
ACAGAAGAGAAGTCCTAGTCCCTACTTCTAATGACTTGACAAATTTACATGACCCCACTGGGATAGCATAGCCCTACATGTGGAATGGGGTGGGAGGATGGGAGGGGATGGTGTTCATGATGTATGAGAGGGGAGAGAGAGGGTAAGAGTAAGGGAGGGAAGGAGGGAGGGAAGGAGGGAGGGAGGCAGGGAGGCAGGGAGGAACGGAGAGTGAATTGGGATTGACATATGAATAAAAAAATTAAAGAAAAGAATCGGGCCTCAAAAAATGTCACACCTAACTCATTTTCTTCTAGCATCTTAGAGGTGGTGCTTCATTCCAGGACACTGGTACCAATGACTGAGAATGCACTCAGAGATAGAGCACATAAGTATCATGTGTAAGGTTGTGGATTTTATCTTAATCATCACAAAAAGAAAATTGTGACAACGTTGCTCTTTCCTTCCACTTAGTTAAAACTTACTGTTTTCCAGTGGTGATGTCAATCAAGATTTGTTCGGATTGAGGTGGTAATGTGGCCACTGAACAAAATCTCTGGGAAAGATTGGTTAGTGCAAAGCCTAGACTCCCAGATAATCTGATGGACTCTTTGGCAAATTCTTCACTTAATCTCCAATTCTTTATATGTAAAATCATTTATTCTCTAATCCTTACAAAATTATTATGTACATTGACTGAATTTACTCATGATTAAGGCATAGAACTTTGTGCATCTGATAGAGACAGATGTGTCACCTAATTACTATTTTTTTGGGAAATTTATCCTGACCATAGTAGTTGTTTATTTTTGTCATTTATCAATGCAGGTCAACATATGAGAGGCAGTTTTATGTGTGTTTGCAGCTGTTGTCACACTAGAAATGAAAGATCACCCAGGGTAGCACCTATGGCAATTTTTCACTCTCTCAATTACAGAAAAATGACCTGCTACATACTAGGTGTTCAATAAGTATTTGCTGAGTGAATGGATGGAATTATGGAGCAGCTCTTCCACCCATTATTTCAGTGTCTGGGAGACATTTCCACCTGTGTGATACTGTTGAATTCCTAGAGCCCTTTCAGTGAGTACATAGGAGATGGAAACAAGTTCAGAAAACCATCTGAATCATAGTCCTCTAAACTTAGTTAACTAGTCATCTATACAGTTATTGAATCCAAAAGTCTGGAAATAATCAAGTCATAATGTTATGAGTAGTTTTCCCTGCTGTTCAGTTCCCGGCTTGTGCCCTACGTTGGGCACCATAATAAGTTTTTTATTGTGTGCCATTGTAAGTAGCAGGATAAAATTATCTCTTAGTTCACGGTGTTTTAGTTCTGTACCCTGCCAGTCATAAAGTAGTCACATCTGTTATCAGGGGCTAATGTACTTACCTCTTTTTGTGTTAAAGTTGACAGAATGTGTAAGCTATCATTGTGACAAGCATAGGTGCTCAGTCATAGGTGTTTAAAGACACAGAACACAGTCGCACAACTTCAATTGACAGAATGTTACTGTTGCTCTAATTTAATTTTACTTATTTTTCATCTCTAACTTTCTAATTTAAAACACAAACTTTATTCCAGACATATGTGCATAGGAATATTACTAGTGCATGTAGGAATTAACAACAATCTAGTTTCATGTAGCTACTTGCAGCAGTATCTCTTATTCTCATTTTTTACTTGAATAGCAACATTTTTATGTAAAGCGTAATCAATTATCTGAATCCATCTCGATATATTTATGAAGGGCAATGATGCAACTGTCAATAGTTTTGTAAGGAACAACAACTGCATTTCATATGGTGGTTAATGTTTTACCTTGTAGTTCTCTCTTTTTTATTTCACATGATTTACTAATCTTCTTGATCATCATTCAGTCATTTTATCATCCAGCTTAGAACCTATTTTCTCCTTTTCCTTTGAACTTTAGAATGAATTTCTTGTTTTCTTTTAATTATTGTTTCATATATACATATAGCAAACATATAAGTGCAACCAGCTGAATTCCATTGATGTCACTTATGTTTGCATTTTTATGTGGAGACCAGTAATACTAAATAACATATTAATGTTTTGTTTTTTAACCTAGAGAAAATTGTGTAACCTTCTCTCTGTAGTTATAAATTGCCTTTAGCTCTTCATTTGCAATTGGGACTTTGTGGGATTTTCTCCATCCCTTCCACATTAGGAGGTCAACTGTTGCTGTTCCATAAATGTCACTCTGCTAATAGATGGGTAGTAAAATTATGCTATATGTACACAATGAAAACACATTCTCCTATAAATTGAAACTGAAATTTCAAACATGTAATTAATTGAATTAAAATAGAAAATATCACACTAAGTAAGGTAACTCAGACTCATATTTATAGTCATGAGCTCTGAAACTTAGACGGTAATATGTGATGTTGATTAACCCCAGAAACCAGGAAAGTAAAATCGGACTTATGAGGTTAGCTCCAGAGAGAGTCATTGTAGGATATAAGTGCTCTGAAGAGAAAATGGTAAAATGGATTGGGATTCTAATTGGGGAAGAGGAAGAGAAATGCTGAAAAACAGAGAGGGAAGAGCAATACCCTTAAGGATATTTGAAAAGTGACAAGACTCAAAATTTTCTGTTAATCAAAAGTTACTATCCTGTTTCAGCTCCTTCCCCCTTCCAGAGTGAACTGCAAGAAATAACTACTCTGAAAAGAAATATAACAGGATTGTTTGTATCTTGCTCAAATATTTCATAACCTTTTAAAATTGAGATGTTTTAATAGCCCATAAATAATTAACCCTTTTTGGTAATATTGAACCAAAGGTGTCATAAAATGGATGGATATGAAGCTCATACCAAGAAGAATAAGGAAATAGGGATGATGGAAGCCACCTTAGTGACACATAAAGTAAATAATATAGGACATACCTTAAAAATTACAATCATAATGAGAAAACAAACCAGATAATTTCCTTAATATGTTGGCCTTGGCAAATTGGGATATAAAAGAAAATTAAGATACTCTAAAATGAGAAAGTAGAGGCATAAGAAGTCTGAAAGGTCTACATTATTTACATTAAAGCATAAATAAGTGACAGTCTTTAATTAAGTTTCTCTGTGTTCCAAATTTAATGAAGTAATAAAGAATAATTAGATATGCAAATATAAGCAATGATAACTATTATATCTGATGGAATAAACAGCAACAGCATTGTATTTTGAGAGCTTAAAAATTTAAAACAGGGAAAAAAACTTAACTCCCTGAAACAGATGAAAAATGATCATTTGTACAAGTTAAAAACATTTTCCTACTCTTATTCTTTGAAAGTTTTTATAAAATAAACTTTGATCATATTCATGTCCCTACTTCTTCCAAATACTTCTCCACTTACTTCTGCGCAAATTTTGTCCCCTCTTTTTATATTTTTACAACTTACTATATACATTTTGTGCTGTTTATATAAACTTTGGTGTGGGGACTGTGCTGAGGTAGCCAATGCACCAGCAGCCACACTGATATAGAAAATGGATTCTTCCCTCCCAGAGCCTATTATTTGCCAATATGTTCATGTCTAGGACTGGCAGAATTCTTGCCCCCTTCCCCATCAAGGAAATAACTGTAGCCTGCATATGTCTGATCACGTCTCATGTAGGCTGTCTCCACTACTGTTATAAAAGCCATCTGATGTAGGAAAGACCTAGACACAGTGAACTACTATTTCTCTTAAAGTGGACACAGTATTAAACCAACTCCTGTGACTTTATACACATAGATTAGGGAAATAGTCAACTTTTTGTCAGAGAAACTTTTTTGTAGTCAATGGCAAATAACATGAAACTCTAAACTAGTCAAGTTTCAGACAATGAGAGAATATGGAATACTCAGACCTAAATGGAACATATATGACACTCCCTCCTGCCAAAGCTCCTTCAGGAACATTGAGGAAAACAGGATGGAGAGACTGTTAGAAACATAGATGCAGGGTGTTGTGGATGAATGAAAATGGCCACCATAATCTCATAGAGAGTGACACTATTTGAAAAGGTTAGTTTTTATCTTGTTGAAGGATCATTGTGGATGCGCATTGAGTTTTTAGAAGCCCAAACCAGGACCAGTGTCTCTCTCTGTTTGAGGATCCAGATGTGGAACTCTTTGCTAACTTTTCTGCCTGCTTGCCACCATGGTCCCCATCATGACTACAGGGGGCTAAACTCTGAAAATGTAAACAAGCCAAAATTAAATTCTTTCCTTTATGAGAACTTCCATGGTGATGTTGTGTTTTCACAGCAGTAGATCACTTACTAAGACAGTGATTTCCAAGAAAATTTTAATAGGAAAATTTGCTTCAGATGGAATTGACTTTATTTCAGAGTTTGGTGGCATGTTGATCAACCAGAAATTGGGAAGGCTGGATTGAGGTGAGACAAGACTTGGGATCCTTACTAAGCAGAATCAACAAAAAATAAATTCATTGTTGTGAAAAACAGTGACAGCATATAATAATGAAATGACATGCAACACATTTTCTTTTCTTCAGAAAAGAATGGTGTACTATGATTAAAAGTATAAGTCACCAAGAATTTTTTTCACTGTGTTATTTTTCCAAGTCCTTTATACATTTGTTACTTATAGGAAGTTTGGGAGGTATAATAACATTCTAGATGTTAATATAGCCTTCTGAATACTCCTTCACAACAGATTGACTGTCATGTTGACTGAATATTTAGAAAAACTATAAATATGTTTTTCTTTAAAATGTGTGAAAATTATCTAATGTATTGGCTTAACTTAATATGAAACTAAATAATTTAAAAAAGTATTATAAATACAAGCATGACAGTGGTTTTTGCTACATATACTATACCATCTGTCAGATCCTCTATTTCTTTGCTATATCATTTAGTCAGTCTAAATTATTTGTAATTGATACCTATATTTAATTTATCATGGGGAGATAATTACCTCTGCCAAACATATATTTACTCAAGTCGTGAATGTACTTGGTAATAAAGATAACTTCATAAATTCATTTTGAGTTCAAATGTGTGTTTCTAAGAATGCTTTACCCAAAGCCCCTGTTCTGAATTAAGTATGTATGTCAAGATCTTCCCTTACATTCAAATAATATATTTATCAAAATATTTAAAAATCCATGAAGATACATTGTGCTTCTCAGACATGTGCCCAGTATTATACTTGAATTTTTAAGGGTAGCTAGCAAATTGTTAATGAAATATGTCCAAAATCCAACCCAAAGCCATGGTGAAGTAAAATACAGTCTTCTCTAAAGTAAGGACAAATTAATTCAACATTTTCTTATCTAATTATTTTATTGTTCACCATAAAATACTGAGTAGAGAATGTTAAAGGTATAAATGTGCACATCTTCTGTTAAGTGTCTTTTAATATAGTCATAAATAATTGAAAGTTTTTATCATTTTAATATTGAGCAAAAGAACTTATTTATTCTCTGTGTTACAATTCTTTGAAGTCAATATAAACTATGTTGGTTTTCATATATATATATATGTATATATATATGTATATGTATGTGTGTATACATATATACATATATGTATTTTTTCTTTTTTACATATCAATCCCATTTCCCTCTCCCTCCCTCGTATGCCCCCCAACAACCCCTCCTGTCCCATGCCCCCCCACTCCACAGGGAAGATGATGCCTTCCAGGGGTGATCATCAATAGCTGTCAAGTCATTTGGAGTAGGGTCTAGGCCCTCACTCCTGCCTCCAGGCTCAGGGAATATCACTCCATGGGGAAAGTACCCCCAAAGTCCTTTTGTGCACCAGGGATACATCCTGGTTCCACTGTCAGAGGTTCCTTAGACTGCCCAGGCTTTCTAACTGAGAGCCATCACAGGGGTCTAAGTCTGTACAATGCTGGTTTCCCAGCTATCAGTCTGGGGGTCCATAAGTTCCCCCTTGTTCAGGTCAGCTATCTCTGTGGGTTTCTGTAGCACACTCTTGACCCTTTTTCTTATCACTCCTTCTTCTCTGCAACTGGATTCCAAGAGTTCAGCTCAGGGTTTAATTCTGGGTAGCTCCTTCTGTTTCCATCAGCTACTAGATGAGGCCTCTATGGTGGTATATAGGTTAGCTATCAATTTCATTATCAGGAAAGGACATTTATGGCAGCCTTTCCACTGTTGCTCATATTTTTATTTGGGATCATCCTTGTAGGTCTCTGGACATTTAGGACCAGGCAATTTCACTTTTAGGCATATGCCCAAATGATTCACATCCATGCAACAAAGACATCTGTTCAACTATGTTTATAGCAGCATGATTTGTAATAGCAAAAAACTTGGAAGCAACCTAGATACCCCTCAACTGAAGAGTGAATGAAAAAGAGGTGGCTCATTTACAGAATGGAATACTACTCAGCAGAAAATAAACAACGGAATCTTGAAATCTGCAGGCAAATGCATGGAAATTGAAGAAACCATCCTGAGTGAGGTTTCTTCACACAAAAGAGGAACATGGTATGTACTCACTCATATATGGATTTTAGACAAAGAACAAAGGATCACCAGCCCATTATTCACACCACCAGAGAAACTAGGATACAAGGAAGAACCTAAGAGATTCATACAAGGTCCCTCTCAGAAGCGGAAAGGAACATGCTCCTCTGAGCATATTAGGATTTGTGGGGGGGCAGTGAATGGAGAGGGAGATAGGAGATAGAGAAGAGCAGGGGAGAAGAATATGTGGGACCAGGACAATTGAATTGGGGGATGAGTAAATGAGAGCAAAAACAGAGACACCATAATTGAGGGAACCAGTATAGGTTTAAAGAGAAAACTGAATACTGATTCTAGAGAAATGTTCTTTTTTTCTATTCACATAATTTAACATCGTTAGAGACAATTTGGCATGATCATTTCAAAGACTGACTAAAAGAAAACCTGATCAACTTCCATTGTATTCTATTAAAATTATAATAATGTGATGAATGTTCTCATACTTTTACACATGTATTCCTTATGTCCAAGATACACTGATAGGTTTCTCAATCACAAAATAGCATTGTGATTGAGACTATTGTGAAAAATAACATGTTTTAACTAACAACTATCTTAATCTTATATAATCTTCAGCTATCAATTTTTCATGACCAACCATATTTTGAACAGAATTTAGGACACATAACAATCCTGCCCTTACAGTAAAAAGCAGTTTTTAATCATTTATGAAATAACTATGCACAAAATGTAAAACTGGACCTTAATGATGGTCCCTCAGTTACTTTAGGTGGGATGTGTAGTTAAGTTGTGGCCAATTGTCTATTTTGAGATTTGGACAAGTTACTTAACTACTGTTCCTCAGTTATTTCATAAGTTCCCATAGAAAATAGCACCTATTGCACAGTATTACATTATATTGATTATGGGAAATCTCAAAAACCTACCAGTTAAACAGGAAACTAAAATTTAAAATAACAATATTCATCATTTTAACAATTGTTCTTATTATAATAATATTTAGTAAACATAAAATTACAAATAATGGAATCACTTGCTTCACAACTATTTTTATGAAATACCTTTTTAAAAAGGTCTTGTGAAGCTTATAGGTCATGTTTTGCTGTACCTCATAATTTTTTTAAACATAATACTGTTTTTATTCTTCAGGGATTGCACATTATGCACCCCAATCCAAATCACCTCCCAGACTCTCCATATGTACCCATCGTCCCTGCAGCATACCACCCCAAAATAATTCATACCAAAACAAAATAAGCAAAAACCACCTTGCTCCTTCATCTTTCTAACACCTCTTTATTCATTCTAGCAATGTTGGGAGCTGTAGGTGTGTCTTGTAATCTATCCTCTTGTCTAATCAGTCAAGACTGCTTATTTCAATGAGTCACTGGTCTGGTTCAAGCCTTCTCATCACTGGACACGCATGAAAACTCCTCAGATAGCCTGCTGTTTCCCCAAGTCATGGAAATCCCACAAGACCAATCGCTTCACACAGTCCATTAGGTCATAGATGATGTAGATGTTATGGTGGGTCAACCAAAGGCCCAGGATGTGGGTCTGGGCCACAAGGGTTGCCTATTCAGGTTGGGAGGGGGTCAAAGCCAGCTTTCCTAGGCCTGTACCATCAATGTCAGTTCTTTTATGCCCTGGGTGAGGGGTGAACCGTCTCTCTCAAGAATAAAGTCTCCCATGGGGGAGGCAGGGCCAGCTCTCCTGATGCAGTGTTCTATGTGGAACAGTGACAGCTATCCCAGGGACAGTGAGAGGTAGGACTGAATTAGCAAAGCCCCAATTTAGACATGCATGATTTCTATAACTCCCTTGTGATAATATGGGTCATGAACATCATCAGAATAGACCAAATAGACCAGAGCTGTAGCAGGAATACAAACACAGACATGCCCTAAGTAGTAGCTCAGGCCAAACAGATTAGTATGGCCCTGGTGACAGTAAGACCCTTGGATACTAGCATGGACTCAGGTGGCTGTCTAGACTCTGGGCATCTGCTCAGACCATCTTGGAAAGAGGAACCATGAATATCAACACCAATCTTGGCTGCTAATAGGCCATTGACCTTGATATATTCATCTGCAGCAGCCTGGGCCTGGACCACTTAATGGTCCCATGTGGTAATTCAGACAACCCATTTCAGCATGGCCAAAGAGATAGCACAGACCTTAGATACTAACATGGCCATAGGCTATGGCCCAGACCCGGAGGATGTGTGTGGCCTTTGGAGGTACTATGGGCCAGAGACATCAATTCATAATCATGCTGCTGTGGTAGGACCATGCACCCAAACATGATCCTCAGGAGCAGCCTGAGACAGATATCACTCTGGTCCTGAATCCCAACAGAAAAAAAATGTTTCTAGCATAATTTATTCCATCTTAAAGAATATTTAATGTATAGATCTTACCTAAGTGAATAAAATACTGGGATATTCCAAATTGACACATACATTCACGAATGGAAGAAAGGGCATGTTTGAAATTCTGTTTTCTTGTATTTTTAATCATAAATCTGTCTTGCAGGCATCATGACTTCCCCCTCGAAACAGTACACTTTAAGACATCTTAAAGTTTTATATTACATTTAAATGAAATGCTATGCATTTTTAAAAAACCACAGTATTTTATAGTTTGATGATAAACCCCTAATGTTGACACTAGCACACAAATGTTAGCATTAAAACTCATTAAATTGAGTAATTGTGCTGTTTTATGACAAGAAAAGTTTTGTAAAACAAAAACTGGAATCACTCACTATTTAATTGATTTATATACAGTCAAGAAATGTGTATTTATACTCTTCTTAAAAATTCAGTTGACTGAGTTTACAGTACCAAGCAAGAATTCTGTCCAATTTAGTAGACCCTAAGTGTAATTAGATAGCTGTTCATTACTCATGAGATATAAGTGCCATTATTGCTCTGCAGAGTGATAATCTTGCCATGCTTTTGTTCATTGTTGTGATTTATATTCATCAAACTGGGTAGGAGTTTTTAATATTTTATTTTCTTGGCAGCTTGCATAACAACTTTCAATACTTTGAGAGCTATTATTCAGGGAGAAATTACCTCCTTGGTTCCATCATTATTATTCCAAGTTCTGTATGTTAAGTTTATGTTGTCTTAAACAATAGAGTCTTACTTTCATGTCCTGGGAAGCATACAAGGATAATAGAAATAAACTGTATTGCTTTGACGGTCTCTTGGACCCTAATTACTAACAACATGAAAGGAAATGTCCTGTGTACAGGGCTGAGGTTCTTGCTAGTCCATGCCTCTTACAGGGAGAATTATCACCCTAAATAATGCAAGTTTATTAAATTATATATATAATGTATAATATATATAATTTAATAAACTTGCATTATTTAGGGTGATATATATATATACTTGCAAATACACAAAACTTATATTTAAACTGTTTCCTTATCCACCTTATCCATATTCTTAGTACTCTAGTACTCTCTATCTCTTCTCCCTATCTTCTTCTGTATTTTCTTTTCTCATAAATTTGCATTTAAAGCCCTTCCCATTTTTTTCCATCCTCTCCTTCATGATCCCTTTATTGTATTATCTCCTTCTCTGGAGTTTCTTCTTCTCTTGTTTTTATTTCTACTTCTTCTGTCCCCCAACTTTTAAAAAGTTTTCTGGTATTTCTAATTTGCTTTCTGTGGCTGTGATAAAACATCTTGACCTAAAATAATTTTGGATGAAAGGGTTTATTTGGCTTATATATCCCAAATGCAGATCATCACAGGGAGAAGTCAAGGCAGGATCTCAAGGCAGAACCTAGAGGTAGGAGCTGAGGCAGCTATAATGATGCTTACAGTAATGCTTCCGTGGCTTTGTACAGTTTTTTTTTTTAATAGAACACAGGGCCACTGCCCAGGGATTTCATGGTGGACTGAGGTCTCCCACATCAAACATTAATAAAAAAACAATCTTTATACTTGCCTACAAACTAGTCTGATAGAGAAACATCCTCAATTGAGAATCCTACTTCACAGATGACTGTACCTTTTATATGTTTGATCAAAGGAACAAGAACAAACAAGGACAACAAAAATAGCACTCCTGATTTCTGTTTTTTTTCCAGGTTATATACTTACATCTAAAGATTAAGAACTAGGATTCATAAATAAGAGGACTTATGATCTTAGAATTTTGAAATAGATTCAAGTTGCAAAAGTTAGTATATTTTCTACTTCTATCTATTTTACTTCAATTTTCATTTTTCTCTTAGTTCATAAAAGTCACTTGTGGATATGTACCAAATATTCACTACCTATTTGCTCATTTATATTTAGTTTGTTTTGATTACCTAACTATTGTTAATAGGACAGTAAGGAGAATGCCTAAAAAATGTATCTATGAAGAAGGATGTCAAGTCCTTCAGGCATATTTCAAAGTGTAATGGTACTAGAACACATGGTTGAAAATTTCTTTTCCTTTTGATTATTATCCACACTAATTTCCAAAGTGATTATAGCAGTTTTTAATCACACAAATGGAGAATAAGAGTTTTCTTTCTCTACAACTCTGGCATTTTTGGTCAGTGTTTGTTGTCGTTGTTTAATTTTGAAATAATATTTGCCTCCCATATACAGTCACTGTTTTGATTTGTTTTGTTTTGCTTTCAAACACTGTTCTTTAACTAATTACTATTGAGTGCATATGTGTATTTGTAAATATATCCATCAAACTCATATAATGTTACCTGTATGTATGTTTTCAGGGTTGGCATTTTGACACTGGACAACAAATTGGATTGCTGTATTATGGGGAAGACCACTTCTTCCATTCCCAGCTTTATTCTGTTGCCTGTAGTTTTTTGGGTAGGATTGAAGCATCATGGACTTTCCTTCAACCAGTTTACCATCCTCAACAGTTTCCCTCTCAACATTTTTACAGTCATGTTGGTGATAGTTCATTGGTATGTCTTCCGATGTTATTAGGAAATACAATCTCACAGAAAACTCTCTTGATCTTACAAGTTTTCAATGCCTCTTCTACAGTGTCCCCTGAGCCTTAGTTGCAGGAATATTTTTATATGTATCAGTTGAGACTTGGATCCATAATTCTGACTTTTCTTTGGTTGTGATTTTCTGTAATTTCTCTAATGTGTTACACAGAGAAGTTTCCTCAATAAATGTTAAAGACTGCTCTTATCTGTGGGTATAAGAATGCAGGTTTTCAGATGGTTATTAGTCATTATGATGGTCTAGTTAAATAATGAGTGTAGATTTTACTGAATAAGTATGATTTTGCTAGCACTTAGTAATCTATCTATTGTTTTCTTTATCTTAGACATTCTGATTGGTATAACATCAAATGAGTTTTTAATTACTTTCATTTTGATACTATCATATATTTATATCACTATTCCACCCCCCAAATCCTCCCATGTATCTCTTCCTACTCTCTTTCAATAAATAGCTTCTTTTGTCATTGTTATTAAACACATTAATGTATATCTTCCTAAATTAAAACTGTTTAGTCTATATAATTTATATGTTTTCCGGATTGACACTGTTATGGGTGGGGAAATAACTCAAAGCCTAACTTCTGAATGAAGAGATGTAGTCCTTTAATGAATGCTAAGGGAAGAAGAATCCTTTTTCTCCAGAGATGAGCCCTCTGTTAAGTTATTAAATCTAAAGTGGTCAAGCCTAAACACAACATTTATATAAAAGCAACAGTAAAAGGGAAGCAGGAGGTATGTATTAGGTATTATATATTATATATGCACACATGTATATAAATTAATAACTTGCATGTAAGTGAATAGAAATAATACTTAAATAAGAATCTACAATTTTTGTAACTGCACAGGAATTGTTGGAAGAAGTAGTTAGAGAAATTATTTAACTATATTATTTATACATGATGTTCTCAAAAACTAATAAAGTGAACATAAAATACCAACTGGAAAGATTGATTTAATTTTGTTATAAGAATCAATGAGAAACATTTAAAAATTTGTATTTCAAAATTAGTGAAAAAAATAGACCACAAAAATATTAGTGCTAGCTAGATAAAATTATAAACTATATTTTAAAGAAAATACAAAGCTAAAAATCAATAAATAAGAAAAGATGGATTGAGCAATTATTTAAGGTAGACAGAGAAGACATTGGCAATGAGATCCTCTAGTATTGAAAGCTAAACAACTGACCAAGAGATCTATGGGCAGCCTGCACAATGAATGTGAAAATGTGGAAGATGGGATAGGTTTCATTAATAAGAATAGTAGAAATCATAGTAGCCTCCATGAGTGCAAATTTTAACTGGGTGAATCATAGTAAAATAAATTTCAGTGTAACGCTTCCATCTTTAAAGAAAAATTAAATCCAGTTTTCTTTCATCAAGTTTAGAACAAGGGAATTACATTGATATCTGTCTACTAATTATGAACAACTTTTCTTAATGTACAAATATGTTATGGCCTTCATGAATTTTCATTTATATTTTAAATCTCATTAAAATTTTATCTCAACAATTTTTACAAAGGAGACTAAAGATTTATATCTATACACTTGCTTAACAATAATAATGCCCTTGCTTATTCCATAAAAAATGAAAATAACAAACAAACTAGAATGAGACATAAAATCAATAATCAAGTAGGAAATAGATATCAGCATCTGGCTTTAGTTCAAAGAAGAAAAAAATGGACAAAAATATGTTTTTAAAAATTTAGGACCAGTAGTCATGAGAGAAATATGAATCAAATATACAATGTGATGTCATCAATCAATATAATGGGTACTATTATGGATAGTTCTCAACATAATACTAAGACTACAAATATCACACAATTCATCTACTCTACTTATGGATACATAGCTAAAGAAATATAAGTAATATAAAAAAGAAATCCTTGAATTCCTATGTCTTGTATTTTGTAGCAACTAGATATAATACCAGGCTATGAAATCATCCTGTGTACTTATTAGCAGATCATGCATTTGTAGGATGGTGAATGGGGGGACACTACATTAAAAATAATAAGCAATATATAAACACTTTATATTATGCTATATATATATGGGAAAAATTAAAAAATAATGTATAGTGCAATGCTGGCACAAAAATTGTGGCAGAAACTACCACATTAAATTGAATTGAAGACATACTCCATAAGATGGGGCCAATTCCTAATACTGCTGGAGTGACAAGAACCGGAGACATGATAGTCTCTACCAAGAGGAATAACAAATAATAATGCTCTGCTAAATAATGTAGAAATATAATGAATCCTAATGGCATCCTGCTATATCCCCTGTTTGGTGATCAGAATCCCACTCAGACATTATCAGAGAAGCATGTTCCTGTAGTAAATGGAAAATAGAAAGACCCATGGCTGGATATTTTGCAAAGTGTGAGAGACCTTGGAACACCAAGTCCTAACTGAAGTGTTTCCATCTAACCCTTTCCCACAGGGATCAGGGAACTGTGCAGAAAATGAGGATGAATAATTATAAGTGTTGGTAGGGATGGAAGACACTGAAGAAATAATGCCTTCCAGACACAATAGGACTAATTCACATATGCACTCACAGAGATCATGGCAGCACACACAGGGCTTGCACAGGTTTAAGTCAGATTGGCGGTTCTAACTGAAAGAGAACATAGACACAAGTCTCATTTTTAAACCAGAAACAATCTCCAAATTGAAAATCCCACTGCTTGCAAGGAACAATTAGTCTTCTACAACAAAGTCTCATGGGGTATATAAACCACACTTAAGTGCGTGTGCACTATTAGATGGCCAGTACAATGCAAATTCAATGGATGTTTTGTTAGTTTCTTTCTCTTTTTTGATGGGAGGAGAAAGAAGGTTCCGGACATTTTTTAAAACTTACTGGTTTTTTTTTCTTACATATTTTTGTTTCTGATATTGTGGTTTTATATGTAACTCTGTGTGTGTGTGTGTGTGTGTGTGTGTGTGTGTCTCCTCTGTTTATCTGTGTTTGTGTGTGTAATTCTTATGCTTTTTCTTTTCCTGTTTCTCCTTTCTTTTTGTTCTATTATGGTTTGTTGGTTGTTTTATTTGTTTGTTTTCTAAAGATATAGAAAGACGTAGGGAGATGCGAAGGATCTTGGACAAGGTGAGGGAAGAGAAACTGTGATCAGAATATATTGTAGGAAGACACCAATTTTCAACAAAAAATAGAAAGATGAAACACTTAAAATATTTTTTATACAGCATCCCCCCCAAACACACATCAAAATCATCTAACAATGTGTGAAAGTTGTTGTTAGAGATTAGTAAGTTTGATGTATTTAATAGGTAATTATCAGAGTTCCCCAGTGCATACACTTTATTTCTGTCTAACTAACCTATTTAACCCCATTATGTGTACACTTAATAAATATTGATTTAAAATACAATAAATATTAAAATATGTAAAACTTTTATTTATGATTCTTGTCAAAAATATCCACAGGCAATTTAGATACCTCATTTCCCTATAATATACATTATCATTACATATAATTTTAAAGATTGGGTATTTAGACAGTTTATAAATTTTTGTAGTGGATATTAATGTATATTAGATAAGTAGAAACATGGATTACTGGTTGATACTGTCTGTATTCCCAGAATGCCCAAATCCAATTTTTAGTAATCACATGTGGCTCACAACTGTCTGTAAGTCTAGTTCCAGGTGATTCCATGCCCTCTACTAGCCTTCATGAGCTTTAGCCCTTCACAGGGTAAACACACACACATATAGGCAAACATCTATAGACATTAAGTTAAAAGAAAATATCCTCCTAATATTTTGTCCTGGCTTAAGCTTTGAATGGTTTTCAGTGTTAGAAACCCCCTTGTTACACAGACACACACACACACACACACACACACACACACACACTCTATATCTATATTTATATCTATATCTATATCTATATCTATATCTATATCTCTATCTCTATATCTATATCTATATCTATATCTATATCTATATCTATATCTATATCTATATCTATATCTATATCTATATCTATATCTATATCTATCTATATCCAGAGAAAGATCTGTTAAGCTGAGTACTCTCTCTCTCTCTGTTTAAAATTTCAAACTTTCAGTTGCTACCAGTCAACTGGTTTCCAAATATGCTGAATTTTGAAATTACAAAAAATGAAAAAATAGAGTATTCATTCACAAATATTATAATTATCCCACTTCACAATTAGTTAGTTCTGATGTGTTGCTCATTAGTTATAAAATAAAACGGGTAGAAGAAAAAGTCAGTAGATATAATATTCTTAATTACTCAGAATTTTAGCTACTCTCTGTGAATTTGGAATAGAGCTCTGTGAAGTGGGAGGAATTAATGCAGGAGGTTGCATAAAGGTATCATAAATAATTTAAATTAAAGTAGAGAACAAAGTGGTATTACACTCTTATTTTACATACCAATCCCAGTTCCCTCTCCCTCCTCACCTCCCATTATCCCCCCAATCACCCCATGCCACCTCCCATTCAGTCTTCAGAGAGGGTGTGAGGCCCTCAAATGTTATAAAAGCATCGTGTAGCATGTAGTTTCAGAAAGGAACATAAAAACACAGCCCCGGTCCATTTTGCAACCACTACATTCAGTTTGGTATTTCCTAATTCATTAAATATATGGTTTTACTTATGGAAATAATAGACACCATTATTTTCTAATTAGATTGAACATTTATAGTTTTCAATAATGGAATTAAATTACTGGAAATATCTGTGTTAGAAATAAACTATATATTCTGTGTTTCTATATTTAATTACTAATAGAGTCATTACATATCCATGCATTATCTTATCTTCTTTAGTATCTTATTTTCTCCATATTAATTTAATGGTGTGTGTCCTTTTTATATTTGTGTAAATTGTTATGCATTGGTCTTTGTTCCAGTAGATTGCATACCAAGGAGATACTTTGGTTACATTATTTAAGAAATGTGAAATAAATGAAAAGAGCCACTATTCAAGGGTCAGCAGTTGTATCCAATTTACATTTTACTCTTAAGTTTTTGAATAAGCAAAAGTTCTCCCTTATGCAATTTTTGTGACTCAGTAAGCTACAAAATAGAAGTTATTTTCATTGATAATTTGGGATTGTCTTCACCTATTTCACCAAGATAATCTCAAGTGTAACTAAACATTTTTCCACAAACAACTCATTTGCATAAGTATCCAAACAATTGGGCAAAACCAGTACAAAATCATTTTGATAATTTCAGTTAGCAAGCTTGAATATGCTTTCTACTTTGGGAAATTTTCACTTTTATTTTTTCCTTTATTGGAGGATGTCAACACATTTATACTTTTCCACTTTTTTCTTCTTACAATATAATCCCACATAATACAAAAATTTGGAAACAGGTCATTTGTCATGTTTTTCTCATTATTAGAGATAAATCTCCTGCATTTTTGTCAATAAGAATTGTCTTTAATGTGTGAATCACACTTTTTCTTTGTATGTTTTATGAAGTTATTGAGAATTTATGTTATCAACTATAGACACTGGATGCCAGATTTCTCACCCTACATCAAGGAAAATTCTCTTTGTCAAAAATGACAATTACAGAATTACACAACTCATCAAAGTGCAGAGTTATGCTACTTAGCCTATAAAACATCATTGGGGGTGAATAGGAAATGGTAGGGAACACTATAGAAGAGGGAGCTCAAATAATTTAAGAGTCAATTTGAACCGAGATAGTGTCTTCTAGTAATGTCATAAACTATACCTATATAGTCTCAACAACATGGCTGTCTAAAAATGAGATGACAAGGATGGCAACAATAGATATGGCAAAACAGATGGAGAAAAGAGAATGAGATCACAACCCCACATAAAGAACTATAGGTAACTAACTAAGTAGTGATGAATGCAGGAGAAATAGTTCTCCTCTGGGTAACACACATCAATTGGTTATCCAATACCAAATGGCCAGTACTGAAAACATGTTCAAATGACATTGTGCATACTCTTCAGGCTTTATTTAGCTTAGAATTCATATGTGTATGCATAGAAACATGCACACAAGAGAACTTAATGAAGACAAAACCATGAATCTGAAAGTGAACCAAAACTGGTATATAGAAGAGTCTGAAGGGAAGATGAGGTAGAAGAAATGATGTAGATTATAATTCCCCAAATAATTGAAGTTAAACACATCATAAAATAAAACAAACAAGAAAAGCTGTTGAACTGCAAGTTATAACAATATAACAAGGTCATCTTTCCTTTTATATTCCCTATATGCCATTGTCCTTAGTATGACAGTGACATGGGATGACAAAAGCACAAGAAATAGACTTTAAAACAATGAAACTCTTAGTTTCTCTTAACTCATTAGCTTTTAGCAAAAGTTCCTCATAACCTTAAAGATCTATTGTTCTTGCACAGTAATTTGTTATTTGGAGTGTGTTTTTTGTAAATATAACCAAGTAAAACTAATATTTCAATTGCTTTTTAATTAAAGCATTGAAAGTTAAGAAAAAATACTATTTACACCATAAATCTCATTATTTAATTATAACAATCTTAGATTTATTAGTGTTTTCTTCAGTTGAGTAGGGTTGAATGAGGTATGTGTGGGACTTGAAAATGATATGGCTCAGATATGGAAAACAAGAAAAGATTTTAAGAATTCTCTTCTTCACCAAATGAATTTTGGATAGAAATCAGGTTTACCAGGTTTGTAGCATGCATCTTAAAATCAAAGCCTAAGTTAGGGACATCTTTTGGACTAGCTTCTGGAATGAAGTACTAACCTTAGAAAAATAACAGAGGAGGCAAATGTGAAATGTAATGAGTTAATATAGGAGAAAAGAACTTTCAAAGTCTGACACAGTTCAAAACTATTTATGCTAAGGAATTTCATTAAACACAAATTAGTTCTGTGAAGTTGTGAAAGATCATGGTGGCTGAACATGCAGGAAGGTAAATCTTACAAGAGTAGATATGATTATGAACACAAATTAACAAGTTGAATAATACTGAAGAATGTTATGTATTAGAATAATTATTTAATATCAGTGTCTAAAAAAATCTTATGTTAACAGCAGTTTATTTGAGGAGTTGGCCAAGAGGCTATGAGAAGGAAAATATCTCCATTGGTATTATCAATGTCTAAGTTGATACAGTGAAGGATAATTTTAGGAACTTTGCAAAAATACATTTGAGAGAAGTTTCTCATCTAATTATGTGTGTAAAAATAGTTAAATTAATACTCTTTTAGATTATTTGAAAAAGAAGAATACCTTACATATTAAATCAAATTATGTTGAAATAGAACTAATTAGAAGTTTACATTCAGAAGTTACAGAGAAAGTGTCAAAACAAGACATGTGCATAATTATACACACATTAAAAATACACTTAATAATTTTACACATTACAAAATACTGGAATATATAGATATGTTTATAGAAACAAAATACATTCATAAGTATAAAAATGTATTTCTATCATTAGTTTTCAGTTATAGATGATATTATAAGGTAAAATTGTTGGTTTCCAGGTTTTCTGAACATTAATTTCTAGACTTCTGGGATTTTAGAGAGTATGCTGTATGTGTATGTGAGTGCGTCTGTGTGCATGCGTGTGTGTGTGCATGTGCATGTGTGTGTCTGCTCTAGTGTGTGTGTGTATGTGTGCTTGTGTGTGTGTGTGTGCGTGTGTGTGTGTGTGTGTGTGTGTGTGTGTGTGTGTGTGTGTGTAAATCAGAGAACAACCACCTCAGGGACTATCTCTCTCCTTCTCTTTTGTTTGTTTGTTTGAGGCAGAGCCTCATTGGATTAGGATTTACTGATCACTTAGATTGCTTGGAGCAAGTCCCAGGGGACCACCTGCTTCCTCTCTGGAATTTCATTCCAGACATTTTCAAATGGATTCTGGGGCTAGAATTAAGGTTCTGTGTTCACAATGCAAGTATTTTACCCACTGAACTATCTCCTGAGTCATTGACAGTCTGGTGCTAACTCTTTATTTGCATGTAACACATTCAGGGAAGGCATATTCTTCACATTCATTGCTGATTATTATAATGGCGTAATAGGTGGTTAAGCCATAATTTATATTCAATGCAGATATTTAGGATTTGAGATTATAAGAAAAATAATTTTCAGTCATCTATCTTCACCTAGATTCACTTATCAAATATTTAATTGTGAATAAGATGGTGGTTGTAAATCACAGCTACTTCTACTATTTGAAATCAGAGGTTGAAGTCTTTTTGCTTGTTTATTTTGTTTTGTTACAGAAACTGGTTACATAGCCTAGACTGACTAAAATGCTACATCTTCCTCCTCAGCATATCAATTACTGGAATTACAAGGGTATACTACCAAAGCATATCTTGGTGTGTATTTTTCTTCTCTATATTTTTATGTTCATAAAATATCCACATACTATCGAGAATAAAGAAAAGAATAACTTTTAGACATTAGTTGTTATGATAGAACTATACTTGTATACTCACTAATATCAGTTTGGAAATTTACTTCTTAAGTAGTTCTTAATACTAATGTCATAATTTTAAAGAAAAATAATACACACATACACATATACAAACTTGTTTATGTGACTTGCAATAAAATTCATTATATACATTTTAAATTCTTTAAAATTAGTTTTTGTCTAAAAATGCCATTGTACACTCAAACTTGTACTTTATTATAAACCATGAAAATGAACAAAATAACATATGCCTTAATTATCATAAAGGAGGGAGAGCTATTAATTTATCTAACATATGAAATACACTAATTGAATAGATACAGGTAAACAATTTGCACAGTGTCTGGAAGAGTAGGGGCTGTTTAAATTTGATAAAACCATCCGTATATTTTTATATTATCTTTATGTATTTTAAGCTTATAAATCTTTTTGTGTTGAAGTAACTGCAAAATAAGTAAAACCTATTTTTATTATTAATATCTTACATAAAACATAAAACTTACAAAATGCTACAAACTTATATGCTTTAAAATAAAGCAATGAATTATAAATATTTTCATAAATTTAGCTGTTATTGTAAGATAGCATTTCTCCTGTGTAAATTCTTTGCAATTTGCCCAACTAATATTGACAAAAAAGATAAAGTAACAATGACCAAACTGATTTATGTACTGGCAAAAGTGTGACCTATTTAAAACAACAGAAATATTTACATTCACTATTTAGAAGGTTTAAATATTCAATTATTTTTGCATAGAGGTGCACAAGGTACTTTCAGAATCCCAGATTTGCACAAATAAGTGAAAGGGAAAATGACCATAGTATAACACTTACCTATCTTAACTAATACAGAGAATAATCTATAAACAATACATAGAACCAAATGAAATTTGAATACTGCAAAATCCAAGAGCATACTAAATATCCCAAAATTATAACTAGTTGTTGTAAAAGCATCGTGTTTAGGAACGATTCCAAATGGAAATACCTTTGAACAGTTAGAATAGCTATGTGATAATTAATATTTTATCTATTATTTTTCTTTCCATAAAGAAACATTATTTTATTTTCTCTCTCATTTCCTGGTTATTATGACTTATAAAATTGATTAATGCATTTCCTTTTGAATAATTTTTAAATTTTATTTTATTTTTCACATTGTATTTATGGATGACTCTTTGTATGAGTCTTCTTTGTATGACACATTTGAGTCCATCACTGCCTATGGGTTCTTGGGGCTTGATTTATAGGAGACTAAGAACCTTCTAAAAGGAACCAAATAGGCCTATTTTTATGATCAGGAAGTAAGCTTAACTACTGAGACAACTCTCTAACCCTTGAGACCCTTTCTACCATAGCATAGCACTGAAAATTAACAGAGTGAATGACTAACCTCCCATCTGGACAAAAAGGATCTAGACTTTAGGTCTCTGGAAAAAGCTCTAGGTCCTACCCCATCCATCTCAGTCTCACTAGCCAGTCAACAGGAAAGGCTCCTGCACACCGAAAGAGCAATGAAAGAGATATCTTAAGAGAGGGAGCCACTATGGGGTTTGGGGAGAACTTGGTGCTAGGGTAATTCCTAAGAATCCACAGGTATGACCAAAGCCATGACTCCTAACAATAATGGAAAGGATGCTTGAAATGGCCTACTAATATAATCAGAATGATGAATACCCCAACTAGCATCATAGCGCTTCATCAAGTAATTGAGGGAACCAAACGCAGAGATCCACAACCAAGCACCAGGCCAAACTCCAGGAATCTAGTTGAAAAGAGAGAGAATATAAACAAAGGATGTTGAGATCACGATGGAAAAATCTACAGAGACAACTGAACCAAGCTCATGGTTCGTGAGCAGGTTTGGAGACTCTAGGGGAACAAACACCCTCATAGGTGGGAGACAGTTGTGAAGCTTGAACTATCTGAGGGGCCACTGAAAGTTGTACCAAAATACAAACCTGGTATATAAGCTAGCTTGTAGGAACCCATACCCTGTGGTGGGATGCCATGCTTGGAAGAGAAGCTTGGTTCTGTCCCAACCTTTTATGCTAGATTTTGTTCACTCCTCATAGGAGCTCTTACTTATGAAGAGGAGTGGACTGGGGGTCGGCTGGGGGGAAGAGGTGAAGAAGGGGAGAAAGAAGGGTGGGAATGAGAACTGTGGTTGGAATGTAAAATGAATGTTAAAAGAATAAATAAGTTATTTACAAATAATTAATAGAGAACATGTCTATGAAAATCTTTGCAGTGAGATTAGCTCATGTAAGAACATTGTTCGGAATGTAAGAGAATAACATGTTATTCTTGACAGAATTTATTTTTTTAAAGAGACTTGACACTCAGTTTTCTCTCTTTTACTTTGGAACATCTTTCCCTTGAATTGAGTTTCCATCAGTGCAACTATTATATACTTGAGATGAATAATTTTTTTAAAAGATCACGGTTTTCTTTGACTCAGATTCAGAGTGTTCAGTCCAAGATCAAGGGGATTGATCTTCCGAGGCATGTGTTAAGTGGGTTTTTTATCTGTGGCCAGATTTGAAAAAGTGGAAGAGGATGGTTTAGGTTCCCACTCTTCCTTTCTAGTGCTTTCCCCAAGAAGCTAATTTTCCCACTATATGACACCTCAAGATTTCACAACTCCATAATAGGAACGATGTGATGCCAAAATAGCACATATAGGAAATGCTTCATTTCCAATTGAGAGCAGGCTGAAAACTGATATTAGACTTAGAAATATTGACCATCTATATAGACTTTGTTCGGGAAACTAGAAGCATGAAACAGAGATGTAGAGCATTAATATGACTTGCTTTGCATACATGCAGTAATACATGGAGACAAGTAATTCCTTCAATGCAAGACTATTCTTGTTCACTGCCAAAATCAATCCTAAATTATATAATATATAAATATTTTTCATTATTTGAAAAATTCCTATGTGCCTATAACAAGAGAAGCCAAAAATAACTAAGCTCTTTGTAATTCACATACTACTTGATGTCAGTGGTCTGAGTTGAGCTAATGGGCACCCAGACTGATAGCTGGGAATCCAGCATGTGACTGACTCAGACCCCCTGAACATGGGTCTCAGCTAGAAGGCCTGAGCAGTCTAATGGACCTCATACATTGGAACCAGGATATATCCCTGGTGCACAAAAGGACATTGGGGACACCTTCACCATGGAGGGATACTCCCTTAACCTAGAAGCAGGAGGGAGGGCCGAGTTCCTACTCCAAATGACTTGACAGATTTTGTTGACTCCTCCTGAAAGACATCCTTGTAGGTCTCTGGACATTTAGAACCAGGCAATTCCACTCTCAGGCATTTGCCCAAATGATCCCCATTCATGCAACAATGACATCTGTTCAACTATGTTCATAAGCAGCATTATTTGTAATAGCAAAAACTTGGAAACAACCTAGTACCCCTCAACTAAAGAATGAATAAAGAAGATGTGACATATTGGAATACTACTCTGCACACACAAAAAAAGAAAAATGGAATCTTGAGATTCTCATGTAAATGGATGGAACTTGAAGAAACCATCCTGAGTGAGTCACAAAAAAGAAGAACTCATATATGGATTTTAGACATAGAGCAAAGGATCACTAGCCTATAATTCATACCTCTGGAGAAACTAGGGTATATGGAGGAACCTAAGATAAACCCCAAGGTTCCTCCCATAAGGTGAAAGGAACAAGATCTCCTGAGCATATTGGGAATTGGTGCAGGAGAAGTGAGTGGAGAAGAATTTAGGAGAAAAAGAAGGGGAGGGGAGGAGAACATGTGGGACTAGAAAAATTGAGTAATGATATGAATAAACAAGAGAGAGAGAGAGAGAGAGAGAGAGAGAATGAGAGAAAGAGAGAGAGAGAGAGAATGAGAGAAAGAGAGAGAGAGAGAGAATGAGAGAAAGAGAGAGAGAGAGAGGTACCATATAGGTTTGAAGAGAAACCTGACTCTAGAAAAATGTTCAGAGACCTACAAGAATGAACCCAAGTAACAATCTGAGCAACAGTGAAGAGGTGACATTAAAAGCCCTTCACTGATAATGAGATTGATAACTAACTTATATGCCATCATAGAGTCCTTATTTTTAGCTGATGGAAAGAGAAGCAAATACCCACAGTTAAATCCTGAGCCAACCTCCTGGAATCCAGTTGCAGAGAGGTAGAAGTGATAAGAAAAGGGGTCAAGACCAAGCTATAGAAACCCCACAAATACAGCTGACCTGAACAAGGAGGAATTCATGAACTCCCAAACTGATAGCTGAGAAACTAGCATTGAACCAACTCAGACCACCTGAAAATGTGTTCAGTTGGAAGGCCTGGGCTGTCTATGGGACCTCTGACAGTGGAACCAGTATGTATCCCTAGTGCAAGAAAGGACTTTGGAAGCACATTCCCCATGGAGGAATATTCTCTTAGTCTAGAGGCAGTAGGAAGGATCTAGTTCCTGATCCAAATTACTTGACAGACTTTAATGATCCCTCCTGGAAGGCATCACTGTCCCTATGGAGTGTAGAGGGTGTTGAGATTGGAAGTTTTTGGGTGGCATGGGAGGGAGGGAGGGACAGGGAACTGGAATTGACATGTAAAATAAGAGAAAATTATACATACATACATATATATGTATATATAATATATATATTTCAAAACCACTATCATTTGAAGTAGAAAAACTATGCACTTCACAAAAACAAAGTCTTTTCACTGAAGTTTTCAATAATATTGATAAGATGCCTCTAGTTTAATAAAATAACAAATGGAAATAAACATAGTATCTTTCAAATAAGTTATCTAAAAATCTATAAATCTCTAGATATTAAGCAAAAAAATAAGAAAACACAATGAACTTTCCAATTACATGATAGTGAAGAGCATACTGAAACATAAGTTTTTTGAATAACAAAAATCACCCAAGCAGACCCTAGAAAAACAAATGAACTTTTAATAACCTTACTTTACTTATAAATAATGAATCTGAAATTAGAAGCTCTCATTCAAAGACTAGGGTAGATGCAGATTGTTCCATTGTTTAATTCTGACAATTATTTAGGTAAAAAAAAAAATTATCACCAGTTCAAAGAAATTGATGTTCAGGAAATAGTGTAGGATAGGCCACTTGTCAATTCCTGATCTCAGTGCTACACTAATGTCAAATCTATAGTATCTAAGACAGAATAAGATAATAGTAGCCTTTTGTAATATATTAATTACCAGAGCTGTGTATTGGGGTTGCCAAATGGAATACTGTTGATGATTGATTATAGATATTGTATGATAATGAATAAGTAACTAAAAACTGAAGGTTCTGGGCCTGGTACCAGAAGAAATGAGCATAAATACGTAGGTTGTGTGGATAAATTCACTGTTCTAATGTCTCTAAAGGGCATTAATTTTACTTTATGTTGGTTGGTATATTACAAATACAATATTGATACTTAAATATGAGTCATCTAAAATTGCACTTATTCTTTTTAACATTTTAAAAGACATAACTTATTGAATTTGATAATGTAGGACATTTTGAAATGATGCTTCTTAGGAAGCTATTAGTTTTCACCTTTAAACTGTTACCATAGATGATAAAGAGATAGGTCAGGTTGTTAACATTGTGTTGCTTTGGTCTTGTTTTAATTTTTTGAGAGGATTCCACTCTTTAACTCATTCTGTTCTGGAAACCAATCTGTAGTCTAGGATAACCTGGAAGTGAGAGAAAGCCTTGTATCTCTGTCACTTGCATTTTAGAATCATAGGCATGATCCAACACACCATGTATATATAGACATTTCTAATCAAGGAAAACACATACCCCTGTTATAGCAAGTTTGGATATTCCTACTAAATATTTACATTCAATATACACATCTCAAAAGAGCTTATTTAGATATAATTTTAATATTCTTTAATGTAGAATTAGTTCCAAAAAATCATTCCATTCTACATGGTATTAGAATTTAAAAACCTAGTATGAAATTTAAACATGGATTTTTAAATGCTTTTAAAGATTTTTTAGTTCAATTTTTCTTTTGCTGTTGTTGATTTTTAACATAGTAACTTAATTACAAAGTTTCTCCCTTCCCATGTTTCCTTTCCATCTCTCCCATATTCCTCTCTAAATATTTATTTTAATATTTTCTTTGTTATTTGTATGGAGGAAATATACACAAGAGTGTAAGTACCTTCAGAAACCACATGCATTTCAATGCTGATGAATTTGGGTTATAGGATGCCATGTGTCATCACTTATGGTTCTTGGAACCAAACTAGAGGCCATCAAAGAACAGTTCATGCACTTAACAATTGAGGCTTCTTTGCAGCCTTGATTCTTTTTGTCTGTTTGTTTGTGTGTGTCTGTGTGTGTGTGTGTGTGTGTGTCATGTGATCATAAGGAAAATTCTATGAAGTTTTATGCATTTCCTCCTAAAAGGTTTTATTTATAAATATATGATATTTCTACACTCCAGAAATTAAAAAATTTCATTGTGTGCTTACCATAAATTTAAATAAAACTAAAGAGCAACTTACATGCAACAAATAATGTGAAATTGTTTTATTAAAATAAGTCAGCAAGAGACAAATGTCTAAGACATTTTGTCATACCAGATGAAATCTTTGTGGCATGTAGTCCTCATGCACTGCAGTTGGATAATCACAAAGTCTGGCCTGAACTCAGGTTTCTACTTCAGAAGCAATGGGAATCACTTTGGAAACCCTGACTAACATCTACACACCACTAATGACTGCAAGACAATATCCTAGAAAACACTAATACCCAGTCAATTGTATCTCAGTCTCTCCCTAAGTCAGAATAGCATACCCCTGACATTCTGAAATCAAACTAGAGATCACAATACAAAAATCTGCTGAGGCAGAGAGCAGGACATCAATAGTAAATTGCCCAGAGTAATGTTCTGCCAAGGGCTGTAAAGTTGTTGTCAGTCTGAAATTTAGAATTCCAGCTCTGCTCTCCAGGCTACTACCCTAGAGCTGAAGTGAGATCTTCATCAACCTAGCCACTGAGCACAGTATGTGTGTTTGCCTTTTGTTATTTCTAATGAGCCACATGCCAATATTTCTGCATATTATCTATGAGGAGCGGTATCATTTTTGGTTAGTGAATCTAGAGTTATAATCTTTCATAGCCTCAAACAAATGATTCATTGTAGTTTTGCTTTTCTTAAGTCTTTTATTTGATGCTTTCTGGTTTAATAATGTCCTCTGGACTAATAATACTCTATATCATGGACTTATTCGGAGCATTTATCTTTTTTTATTCAGCTAAAAAAATTTAATAAAGATATTTTCATAAAAGTATAACATGTACCTATTTTTATTTTTATGAACCTTGCTTTATATCTTCTTCCTTAATACAATCCCCATTAATTTAGCAGTGTCTCATTTCTACTTTTATGTTTTATACATGTATGTTTTATGTATCTATATCAAATGTTTTTTCTACAGCCATACAAAAAATAGGATACATGTTACTGAGTCTACTTTGATTTATATAATTCCTTTGTATTCATTTTCTAAAGAACAAAACATTACTGTTCTTCATAGCTTCATAAAACTACATTGTCTGCATAAACAATCTTTCTTAATCCAGTTATTTACTTTACACACTAACAGGTTGCTGATACTATAACTTGGGGACTGTTAACAATATATGAATATACATATGTAAGAATCTCTGTGGTCAAAAGACTTAGAGCCCTTCATGTGTATACACAAGAGTAATACAGTTGGATCATGTGTCAGTTCTCTTTCAAATATGTAGTTTTACCTTATTTTCGTATCATCAGTTTTCTACAATTGAATGAGTGCATATATAAAACTTCACCATGTATAAGTGCAGATCATTGCAAATAGCCACATGCCATATGGATAAGGAGCAGCCATAATGTTTGTTCCTTTAGTATAAATCCAATCCTTCACATGCTCTACTACTGGAAAATAAAGGAGATGTAGGGAAATTGCAATAAAGAATAACAAAACAAACCAGGGAAACTTTTAGAAGCAATGAATTTATTGCTTATGATATTCTGTTATAAGCATAGGTCAGTGCCTTCTCCAGTTATCATGGGAAAGGCTATTTTTAGCAGCAGATGGAAGCTGGGGCACAGACACATAGCCAAGCTTTATGTAGACAGAGTCTGAATTGGAGGTCTCCACAAAGTTTCCTCCCCATGATGATAGGGGGAACCCACAGAAGAGGGAGGAAATTAGAAGACTTAGAGGGGATGAGAGTCAACTATCAAGTGTTCAAAAGAACTCAAAGAGACTGAGAGGCCTTCACTGTACTTGCAGAGGTTTGCATCTGGTTGACTGTGTGATGTTCTGGCTGTTAGCTTGATGTTTTCATGGAACTCCTAAAAAAGGGAATGTGCATGTCTCTGACTCTTTGCCTTCTCTTAGGATTCTTTTCTTCATATTGGTTTGCATTGCCCAGCCTCCACCTGAGTGTGTTTGCCTTATATTGTATTTTGTTCTGTCTTGATTGTATGTCTTCTTCTTTTGGCCTGTACTTATGTATGGAGGAAACAGGGTGGATGCATCTGAGTAGAGCAGAGGTGTGGAGGATATTGAAAGAAGGGTAAACCATAGTCAGAATGTATTATATGAAAGAAGAATCTATTTTGAATAAAATATGTAAATTATCTTTATAAAGCAATAAATTAATTGTAAAAAATGTATACAAAAGAAACATATCACTATGTTTAAAATTAGAAACTTTGAAATATGATGCTATGTAGTCACAGAACAAGAAAAATGGTAAATGACATTTTTATAAAGATATGACATTTAGGTATAACTCATTAGATAATGAATTATCATGTTTAAATGACATTTGAGAGCATTCCTATACAACCCATAGATTCTAATCCTAGAGAAATTCTATTCAAATATATCACAAACTATATATTGGTTTTAGATGAATTGATTAAAGGAATAAAATACTGGAAATAATGTAATGTTTCTTCAGTTTTATTATTCACAATATATTCATTTGTAAAGGCTAAAACATCAATTAAATATTGTGTCTTCTACGTGCATTCTGTATTAATTTAATAACTAGGATTTACGAGATCTTGAAGAACTTATTTCAGATAGTGTTAGGAATCAATCATTTATTATACCACAATATCATCCACAGAAGAGACCATCAGCAAACCTTTAATGCACAAGAATGCCTTACCATTACTGTAGATGTTTAGATGATTGACATTTATCATCATGACCCCACTTTTCAAATTTCTTATTATAATTTGATCAATCATCACTGTATTCAAAAGTCACAGAATCCCATTATTTGTACAAATAAAATATGACAATATAAACTAAGAAATTCTTTAGATTGATTAGGTTATATTTAGGAATATACGTGTGTGTGTGTTTGTGTGTGTGTGTGTGTGTGTGTGTGTATGCAGTGATATTTATGAGGACATAGACCATGGATATAAAAGAGAGTGGGGAGAGGCATTTGGAAGGATTTGAAGGGAGAAAAGAGAAGGAACATTATGAAAAAATAGTAATTTTACTATAATCCCCAAATTAAAGTAGTTAATAAAACACTTTAAAAAGTAAAATATTTAAAGTATCAGTGATTAAAATAAGTAAATACTATGAGTTTTTAAAATAGTTATATCTATAATGAAATCTCACTGTATACCACATGATTTGTAGTATATGTAAAGCACTTTTCTGCTGTTCTAAGTTTGGGTAACAGTTTTTCGTGTTTCATGTGAAGGGACATTATTCAACCCATAATTCCAAGGGTCTTGCACTGCTACAGATGTCGGGTTGCAGTCTATTAGTAATTTTAATGGTAACAAAATTAAATCAACTCTCTTCTCGTAACAATGGAAAAGAAATATAATTGTTCCTCCCAATTTACCTCAAGTAATAAAGTTTGTAATAAAGGTTTGTTGAAATAGGCTAATGTCATAAAGCCACATGAATCATGAAAGCATGCATATATAATTAGAATAATCTCCAAGGACTTTATTATATGCTTACAAATACACCCTTACAACACTTTTTATTTTTAACACTCCACAAGCTATGGATTCCTCTCACCCTCTCTTCCTCTCTCCCTCCCTCCCTCCATCCCTCCCTCCCTCTCTCCCTCCTTACCTCCCTCCCTGTCTCTCTCTCACTCTCTGTCTCTCTCTGTCTCTCTCTGTCTCTCTGTCTCTGTCTCTGTCTCTCTCTCTGTCTCTCTCTGTCTCTCTCTCTGTCTCTCTCTCTTTCTCTCTGGTTTTTGGAAGGTTTCTTTATGTACCCCTGGATGTCCTATATGTTGCTATATAGACCAGGTTGGCCTTATGCTCACAGAGCCACTTCTCCCTTTTAAAAATATTTGTTTTTATTTTATTTTAGTGTGTGTGTGTGTGTGTGTGTGTGTGTGTGTGTGTGTGTGTGTGTGTGTACTCTTGAGGCCAAAAGTGACCTGGATCTTGAATTTCCTCATGCACACATTCATACTCATGTGCACCTTCTCAATATCCCTCCTACACAAATACACACACACCAAAACACACACACACACACACACACACACACACACACACACACACACACACCAAATAACCTAACCAAAATTTTCTTATCATACCAATGTTTATAGAGCTGTGTCTTGGAAAAATCCTAACAAAATTATCTGGATTAGTTGTTGCTGCAGCCTATTGAATCAGATTATGTAAGTTTCAATAGTACTTTGTCCCTCACAAACCATCTAATTTTATTAACGTTAATTAAATTTCATAATTCAGTTTCCTGGTCCAAAAGATGTAGATATAATGGTGTCTGAGCTTAGTGTTGTGATAAAGATTAAATTTAATCCACTTAAAATAATTAATACAGAAACAATTATAATATAAACATTAACATTCATTATTACCTTGAATACTTATCATCGAGTTCAATTAAAATATTGGTTATTATATTCTCTAAAGGTAGTGTAGGCATATTTTCATTTACACAGTTTAATATTATTCTTGGAGTCAGTACTTAAGAATTTACCTAATCACTTAACATTTTTGTAAAAAGTCAATTCTCATGAGAATATCACATATGTATTCAGATAGCCCTAAAAATTCAAAATGTTTGCATCTTTTAAAGTGATTATCATCCAAGAAGTCTAAACAAGTGGACACTCTCTCTTTCTATATCAGCACTGAAAATAAGCAAGTATTTTTTTCCACAACATGCTTTGTACATTTTATTATTGGTGATTTTGACTAAGTAAATACAACCGTAAGGAAGATCCAATTGATACTTGAATACAGAAGTTTGACTTTGTGGAAAGAAATTGTGTTAGAACAACTACATTCCAGCATGACATATAACGGTTACTTGTTCAATGACCAGGAATCAGCAATACCTATATCCACAAACTGATAATTTTTCTCTGATATGTAAGAGAGGTCTCTCCAAAAAAGCCTTCAGATGTATATCTATCACATATTGTACAACTGAAAGTGCCCATGTGTGTGTATGTGTTTGTGCATATGTGTGGATATGCATGCAGGTGATTGTTTGTGGTTGTTGTGTGTGTACAGGGTAGGTGGTTGCAGATGTGTGTCCATATATATCTATATATACTTGTATATGTGTGTGTATGAACATGTGCTTGTGCATGTGTGTCTATGTATATGTGTATGCACTTGTGTATGTGTGTGTGTGTGTGCATTCTAATGTGTACATAGATATATACATGTCTAGAATTGAGGAACTGATAAACCTCTTGGTCAGTGCTGACTGATTTCAATTTCACAAACATCAGCACAAGGAAATCATTAATTTTGCAATTTTGAGCAACTGACGAGAGTGTAAAAATCTGTAACCTCTAGCAGAAAATTTAAGATGCCCATAAAGTGCCACAAAGGAATTTGGTATTTTTAAATGCTTTATTGTATTAAAAGGATATTGTGAAATAAACCTTAATGGTATTTGCTTAAGGGAAATGTTTCAAGTGGAAATTCTTTGAAATCATATCTACCTAATGCATCTACTGGAGATAATACTTCAGCATTGAGTGTTTGTGGCTTTGTATAACATGAATATAATAAATGAGAGCAGATTACATATTATGAAATTTTGGAGTGAGAGAGGTGAGCCATTCTCTATTTATGGAAACATATTAAAGAGAATTTTAGTTTCATATGTTTAATGTTATCTCTAGATATCCTTATCTTGTCATAAGATTTTATTTTATTTAAGTAGCTTTTTTTTACTTATTTTACATACCAACTTAAGTATTAAGAAATCACTGCTAAATTGGAATATCCATTCTCACATGGAGGTTTGTATTTTCAGTAGTTACAGCTGTTTTTTATATTGTTTTGCCAATTGCAAAGAGAGATATTAATCAGGTTCAGCATTATATCTACCACTGGAAATGCCTCAGAATTCATACAAATATCCTATATCCAAGTTGAACATTTATACAATAGCTCTGTGATTTTCCAACTTTACACTGGGAAAGGGATCAGTCTCCATTTCAATACAAACTGAAATCAAGGAAGACATTACCATTTTTCTATTTTTGTATTGCAGAAACAATTGTATATGTTGGGGGGTGACTCTTCTTGGGCTGATTTAACACTGAGAGTATCTATGCACTAAATTATTCCCTTTCTTCAGTTGATGCTGGTTGGTGTTGTTTCGACAATGAAAGTAAGCCACTTAACTAGATACTTACAATATGAGTCATCTTTGGGCATGCTTCAAAAGACTGTGTTAGCTTTGTCTTCTAGTATGTTTAGATTTTGATTATGTTTTTATCTTATATGGGTCCTACATTTTTCAATGTTCCATGGTTAGGATTCCCCCTCAATTTTCAGGGGACACATATAATTTCATATAATTATCATCCAGTGAAACATTTTTATGAGACGTACATATTCTCTACTTTTGTATTTCTAAGTGAATACATACTTCTTTTTAACTGCTTCTTGGGCATAATAGATACTAAAAATAATTCTTTCTTAACCCTTTTGCTCACCACTTCTCCCTCTCCACAACTGAATTAGAGGAGTTCATCTCAGTTTTTAGCAGTAGGTGTTTGTATTGTGGAAAATTAAGGATCAGAGAAAATAGATAAGCTGAATAAAAGTTTATTCAGGGAGAAATAACTTACAACAGAGACAGATGAATGCTGCTGGTTCCGTCCCAAGGATGCCTCCAGATGCCCTTTTTTTTGTCCAGGCAGTGAGAGAGAGAGCTCTGTGGTCCCCAACCCCAGACTTAGTTCCCCCAGGTCACGTATACACCTGTCCCCACACTCAATGAGCATGGTCAGTATAACAGGTGCAGACAGAGTGAACATCTCACTTCAAATCCCCTATCAGTTTAAAGAAAAAATTTAAGCTTTATACAAAAATATATATAAAACAGTGATTAACAAGTATGGTCTAAAAAAGGAAAATCAAGAATATACAAACTTAAGACCTACATATCTAGTCCTAGAGTGAGGGCATAAGAGCAATTACAATAGAGTTGTCTTAAGCTGGAAAGCTTAAGTCTAGTACCTAATATTTCTATCTAGGAAGAGAGAGTAATAATTGTGATAGTCTAAGCTTTAACTTCATCAAAGACCTGAGAAGGAAGATAACAATTCTAGGGTAGGCAGGAAGTGCGGATGGGCAGCTTTCAAATGTGCAATGAGGACAGAAATAGTAGGCTACCTGGACAGTCACCCAGCTACCTCGACTTCAACGTTGGTGAAACCAGGTTTGACTAAGGCCTAGTGTATCTGACAGACCACTACAGAAGCAGGGATGTAGAAAGGCTGTCTTATTATGACTTGGCTTGGTTTAGTAGTCTTCTGTGTTTGTCTCCTGCAAGCACAGTGGGACAGCAAGTCAAGTCAGTGGTTGAGGTGGGGGCAGCTCTTTGCCCAAGAGGCAATTAACCAAGGAAAGTATTCCAGAAGGAGCCACAACAGTGCATAACATATTTTTGGGCAATGTACAGTCCTGTCAGAAGCATTAGTGTCTCATGTCAATGGAGTATGGATTTAATAACATTTAAATGTCATTTTCTGTATGTCTATGAAGTTTTTAAAGATTAAGCAGCTATGTCTGACTAATGTCATATGTATAAGACACATGGATGAAAATAATCTGTAATACTAAGGAGCCTAGCTAGAAAACTGTTTGAAACTTCCCTGAGTAAAGCAGGGACAATTATTTTAGTAATGTAACTACGTACCTATATATACATGTAAATCTCTACAACAGAGGTAGAGTAGAAATGACTTGACCAGAGGTAGAACTGTATAGTGTAGCATGATAAAAAATATCCTAAATTTAATCAATATACAACATGTCTTGAACATAAGTAAAAGTATAAATAACTAGACTATGGTAAGGATATTGTGCACAAAAAATTATAAACAGAAAGATTTTACACAGTATGACAAAATATAATGCACAAATTATCTGAGAAGGGAATATAAACTTAATTTTACATAGATCAGCACATATAAGAATCTATAACAATGTAAATTGTATATAACTAGTAACTGCTAAGATAATTTATAAGAAGATATGCTAATCTAACTATATCCCATCTAAACCACACCTTTCCAACCTACCCTATACCTGTCTAAAAGAGATACCCGAGTCTGAGCATCAATTTCCATACACAACAGAGACAGATGAATGCCAGCAGGTTTTAGTCCCAAGGATGCCTCTGGATGCCCTAAGTCTTTGTCCAAGCAGCAAGAGAGAGCTCCAGGGTCCCCTTCCCCAGACCTAGTTTCCCCAGGTCATGTCCACACCTGTCCCTACCCTCAATGTGCATGGGTAGTGCAACAGGTGTAGACAGAGTAAATATCTCACTACAATTCTTTAATAACAGGCAATTTTAGCATATGCAAAAACATCACATGCATCAGTTATACCGGAGATGGATAAGTTAATATATGCATCAATGAAGCATTTTTTTATTTACTATGTTTTTCTTATGTTACATATCAAAACCTCCCTCTGACTTCCATCTCCCACACCATCACCAGACCCTCAAATCCCATCAACCCATCACTCCCCAAGGAGGAAAAGGCCCTCTATGAGAAATAACCAAAATCTGTCAAGTCATTTGGGGTAGAGCCTAGGTCCTCCCCTGTGTGTTTAGGCCAAGAGAATATTATTCCATGCAGAATGAGCTCCCGAAGTCTGTTTGTGAAGTCTGGTTCCACTGTCAGAAGCCCATAGATTTCCAGGGCTACCTAACTGAAACTCACATACAGGGGGGTCTAGGTTGGTGCTATGCTGGTTTCACAACTATCAGTCTAGGGTTCATGAGCTCCCCCTTATTCGTGTCAGTTGTTTCTGTGGGTTTCTACAACCTGGTTTTGACCCTTTACCTAATTACTTCTCACTCTCTGCAACTGGATTCCAGAGGTTTGGTCAGTGTTTTACTGTAGGTGTCCGCTTCTGCTTCCAACAGCTACTAGATGAGGGCTCTAGGACGGCATATAATGTAGTAACCAATATCCCATCAGGGAAGAGGTTTAAGGTAGCTTATCCACTATTACTAAGATTGTTAGTTGGGGTCATCCTTGTAGGTCTCTGGACATTTTCTTAGTGCCAGATTTTTCTTTAAACCTAGAATGACTCCCTCTATTATGGTAACTATTTTCTTGCTCTTCTCTATTCTTCCCTGGACTCAACCTTCCTATTCCCTCATATTCTGCTCTCCCATCCTTTTCTCACCTTCTCTTTTTCTTAACTCCCTCTCCACTACTACACTCTCCCAATTTGCTCAGGAGACCTTGTCCCTTTCCCTGTTACTGAGGAAACATGTATGTCTCTCTTAGGGTCCTCCTTGTTTCCTAGCTTCTCTAAGTGTAAGCTGTATGCTGGGGATCCTTTCCTCTATAACTAAAATCCATATATGATTGAGTACACAACATGTTCATCTTTTTGGATTGTGTTACTTCACTCAGGATGGGTTTTTTCTAGTTTAAGAATTTACCTGTGAATTTTAGGATTTAATCATTACTTTTCTGCTGTGTAGTACTCCATTTTGTAAATATACCACATTTCCTTTATCCATTCTTCAGTTGAGGGGTATCTAGGTTGCTTTCAGGTTCTGCTAGTTACAAATATTGCTGCTATGAACATACTTAAACAGATTTCTTTGTTGCATGAATGTACATCTTTTGGGTATATGCCTAAAAGTGGAATTGGTAGATCTTGTGGTAAACTGATTGTCATGTTCCTGAGGAACTGCCATACTGATTTCAAAAGAGGCTTATACAAGTTTGCACTCCCACCAGCAGTGGAAGAGTGTGCCCTTTCTCCATATCCTGTCCAGCATAAACTGACACTGTAAATTTTGATTTTAGTCATTCTAACAGGAGTAAGATGGTAACTCAGAGTTGTTTTGATTTGCATTTCCCTGATTGCTAAGGATGTTGAGCAATTTCTTAAGTATCCTTCAGCCATTTTAGTTTTCTCTGTTGAAAATTCTCTATTCTTTACCTTACAAAGATTCTTACAAAATTCTGCATGCTTTGTCTTACAAAGATTCTCAGTTTTAGGAGGTCCCATTTATTAATTGTCTAACTCAGTGTGTGTGCTACTGGTGTTAGGTACAGGAAGCAGTCTCCTCTACCAATTCATTCAACCTCTTCTAAGAGGTTCAGTTTGTCTGGGTTTTTGCTGAAGTCTTTGATACATTTGGACTTAAATTTTGTGCATGGTCATAGATATGGGTCTATCTGCAGTCTTCTACATAACATAATTCATTTAAGAAAGCACAATTTGTTGAAGATGATTTCTTTTCTCCATTATATAATTTTAGCTGCAATGTCAAATATCAGGTGTTCATAAATATGTGGGTTAATATTAGAGTTTTCAATCTGATTCCATTGTTTACCTGACTACCTAAGTGCCAATACCAAGCTGTCTTTATGACTATACCTCTCAAATAGAGCTTGAAGTCAGGGATGGCAATGCCTCTGGAACTGCCTTTATTGTATAGGGTTGTTTTGGCTATCCTGGGTCTTTTTTTTCCATATAAAGTTGACTATTGTTTTTTAAAGGTCTGTTAAGAATTGTGCAAGCACACTCTCTCATCCAAACACGTGCCGGTGGTGACTGAGATCCAGTTGCAAAGAGGGAGGACAAGACCAGGCTACAGACAGCTGACCTGAACAACAGGGAGCTAATGGACCCTTAGACTGATAGCTGGGAAACCAGCATTGAACCGACTCAGACCCTGAACATGGGTCTCACTTAGAAGGTCTGGGCAGTCTATGGGACCTCTGACAGTGGTACCAGGATGTATCCCTGATGCACAAAAGAACTTTGGGAGCACATTCCCCATGGAGGGATTCTCCCTTAAGATAGAGGCAGGAGGGAGGGCCAAGTCCCTACTCCAAATGACTTGACAGATTTTGATAACCCCTCTTGGAAGGCATCACCCTCCCTGTTGAGTGAGAGTGGTGGGATAGGATAGTGGTCAGAGGGCATGGGAGGGAAGGGGGAGAGGGAAGGAGAGAGGGAGGGAGAAGGAACTGTGATTGATATGTAAAATAAATAAACAAAAGAAAATAGCCATCAACACTCCTCAAACAAACAGGTAATGGCAATTCAAACATCAAATTTTAGCTTGAATTTAATGTACAGCTTATTAGTTATATTATATAAATCACAACATGGGACAGGGAAGGTGGGAAAGAATTCCCACACAAACCTAAAGTTCTATTGGATTTAATTAAAAAAAAATGTGCAGGTATTTTGATGGTGATTGTGGTGATTGCATTGAATCTGTAGATTGCTTTTGGCAAGATGGCAATTTTTACTATGTTGATCCTACCTATCCAGAACATGGGAGAATTTTCCATTTTCTGGTATCTTCTTTAATATCTTTTTTGAAAGACTCAAAGTTCTTGCTATACAAGTCATTCATGTGTTTTGTTAACATTACCCCAAGATATTTTATGTTGTTTGTGGCTATTGTAAAGTGTAATATTTCTATAATTTCTTTCTCAGACCATTTATTCTCTGTATATAATAGGGCTACTGATTTTTTTGAGTCAATCTTGTATGCTGTCACTATGCTGAAGGTGTTTACCAGCTGTAGGAGTTTCATGGTAGAGTTTTTTGGGTCACTTATGTAAACTATGTCATCTCAGTGAAAGTTTGATGACTTCTTTTTTCCAATTTGTATCTGCTTGATCTCCTTTTGTTGTCTTATTGCTCAAGGAACATTGCCTTGTTCCTGATTTTAGAGGAATCACATTGAGTTTTCCTCCATTTAATTTGATTTTGACTCTTGATTTACTTTAAATTGCTTCTCTTACGTTATCCCTGGTCTCTCCAAGACTAGGGTGTTGATTTTGTCAAAGATTTTTTTTCAGCATCTAGTGAGATGATCATATGTTTTTTTTCTTTTTCAGTTTGTTTATATGGTGGATTACATTGATTTTCATATGTTGAGCCATACCTGCATCCCTGGGATGAAGCCTACTTGGTAATGGTAGATGATTTCTCTGATATATTCATGGATTCGATTTGCTAGTATTTTATTGAGTATTTTAGCATCAATGTTCATGAGGGATATTGGTCTGTAGTTCTCTTTCTTAGTTGTGTGCTTGTGAGGCTTAGGTACCAAGGTAACTGTAGCCTCATAAAGAGTTTGGCAATGACCCTTCTGCTTAGATACACTTTGAGGAGTATTGGTATTAGCTTTTCATTGTTGTTGTGGTGGTGATTGTTGGGTTTTTTGTTTTATTTTGATTTTTTGTTTTGTTTTGTTTTGTTGAGACAGGTTTTCTCTGTATTGTTTTGGGGCTTGTCCTAGAACTAGCAACTAACTTTGAAGACCAGGCTGGCCTCAAACTTATAGAGCTTTGCCTGCCTCTTTCTCCTGAGTGAGGGATTAAAATTATGTGCCACCAAGGCCAGGTTTCATCTTTGAATTTCTGATAGAATTTTGTACTGAAGCCATCTGGCCCTGAACTTTTTTGGGTTGGGACACTTTTGATGACTGCTTGCATTTTTATGGCTTATACGTGTATTAAATTGCTTAAACTTTGGTAAGGGATATCTATCAAGAAATTTGTTTATTTCCATTAAATTTTGAAATTTGTGGAGTATAGATTTCAAAATATGACCTGACGAGTCTCTGGATTCCCTCAGGTCCATTGTTATATCCTTCTTTTTCAATTCTGATTTTGCTAATTTGCATATTCCTTCTTTCTTTTTTTTGGTTACTTTGGATAATGGTTTGTCTTTCTTGTTGATTTTCTACAAGAACCAAGTTTTGTTTTACTGTACTTTGTATTGTTTTCTTTGTATTTTTAATAGAAGATACATTTTTATTTTTTCCTTTCTTTTTTTTTAATAATATAATTTATAATTTTTACATGTCGATCCCAGTTTTCTCGCCCTCCCTCCCTCCCTATCTCCTTCCCTCTTATCCTCTTTCCCCTGTGACATGCACCCTGGCCTCCCTCCCCTCCCATCCTCCCACAATCATTCCACTTGTAGGGCTATGCTATCAGGTTGGGGCATGTAAATCTGTCAAGTCATTTGAAGTAGGGACTAGAACTTCTCTCCTGTCTCTAGGTTGAGGGGGTATCCCTTCATGGGGGATGTGACTTCAAGGTCTTTTGTGCATCAAGAATACATCCTGGTTCAACTGTTTGAGGTCCCTCAGACTGCTCAGTCCTTCTAGCTAAGACCCATATTCAAGGGGTCTGAGCCACTCCCATGCTGGATTCCCAGCTATCAGTCTGAGGGGTGGCATATTAGCTCCTCATTGTTCAAGTCAACTGTCTTTGTGTGTTTTCTGCAACCTGGACTTCTCTTCTCTCTCTCTCTCTGCATCTGGATTCTAGTTCAACTCAGTGTTTAGTTATGGGTGTTTGATTCTGTTTCCACCAGGTACTAGATGAGGGCTCCATGATGATGGATAATTTAGTTGCTGATATCACTATCAGGGAAGGTTATTTATGGTAGCCTTTCCATGGTTGCTCGAATTAGTAGTTGGAGTCGGTCTTGTAGTTCTATAGACCTTTCTCTAAGTTCAGTTTTCTCTTCAAACCAATAATGGCTCCTTCTTTTATGCCACCCTCACCCTGACTCAATCTATCTAGTCACATGTGTTTTCCTCTCCTCCCTTTCTCTTTCTCCTAGTTTTCTCTCCATTCAGTGCCCCTCCCCACTTCCCATGTGCTCTGAGGGACTTGTCCCTTCCCCCTTTTGTGAAGAACCACATATGAATCTCTTAGAATACACCTTGTAACATAGTTTGTCTGGTGGTGTGTATTATAGGCTGGTGATCCTTTGTTCTACGTCTAAAATCCATATATGAGTAAGTACATACCCTGTTCCTATTTTGTGGTTACCTCATTCAGGATGGTTTCTTCAAGTTCCATCCACTTGCCTGCGAATTTCAAGATTCCGTTAATTTTTTCTGCAGAGTAGTATTCCATTGTGTAGATGTGCCACATCTTCTTTATCTATTTTTCAGTTGATGGGCATCTAGGTTGCTTCCAGGTTCTTGCTATTGCAAATAATACTGCTATGAACATAGTTGAGCACATGTCTTTGTTGCATGGATGTGGGTCATTTTGGTTTATTCCTAAGAGGGAAA
The DNA here is from genome assembly GCA_030556225.1 of Cricetiscus sungorus. Lineage (NCBI taxonomy): Eukaryota > Metazoa > Chordata > Mammalia > Rodentia > Cricetidae > Cricetiscus > Cricetiscus sungorus. Next base: position 443,157 of record JANBXA010000600.1, on the reverse strand, counting down.
TTGCTGGTAAACTAATCCCATTTTCCTGAGGAACCGCCATACTGATCTCCAAAATGGCTGTAAGAATTTGCACTCCCACCGGCAGTGGAGGAGTGTTCCCTTTTCTCCACATCCTCTCCAGCATAAGTTGTCATTGATGTTTCTAATTTTAGACATTCTGGCAGGAGTAAGATGGTATTTCAAAGTTGTTTTGATTTGCATTTCCCTGATAGCTAAGGATGTTGAGCACTTTCTTAAGTGTCTTTCAGCCTCTTTGAATTCCTCTATTGAGAATTCTTTCTTCAATTCTGTACCCCATTTTTAATAGGGTTTCTTGGTGTTTTGTTGACTAGTTTCTTGAGTTCTTTGTATACTTTGGAGCTTGCCCTTTGTATTGTTTTCTTTGTTATACAGTATTGGTTTCAGCACTCAATTTGATTGTTTCCAAGCATCAAGATAGTGATATTAATTCTAAGATGTCATAGTTTGGAGAGTTATTTCACTCTAAGGCAGAGATATATGGCCAGTAGTTCTGAAATTTAACACTGAGAAAGAATATTTAAGATATTTTACACAATAATTTGAGGTACTTAAAGTTTGAGTGTAAGGCAATGTGGAAGGACAACATGTTTCAAGTGTGCAAATAAGGTAAAGAAGTGAAAAAGTAAATTTGTCAGCTTATGCCTGCAATAATATAACAATGTCTTATTGCTTCCTGCTTCTCCTCTCACTTTTTATATATCTTGTCCACTAAGTTGCTAAAGCCTAAGCCTCCAAACTATTAAATAAATTAGTTTTATTTGACATTCCTAAAGACTCAAGCTCTTGGACCATAATCTTTATTGTGTTTAAATTGTATATAAAAGAGATAAAACTGTAATGAATGATAAAATATTTTCAGATAGATCAACCATGACAATTGTTGACCATTTTATAAACCATTGCCTTATATTAGCTACCCACTACTTACAAATTTTTCTCTAATAGATTTTCAATCAATTGACTTAATTCTAAAGGCAATTTAGTAAACTAATGAAAAATGGAGATTGTTCATATCACCAGAAAGTTAGGATTGGGCTTTTTATTTTTAATTAGTTAAAATGAAAGATCCAAGTCAATACTTTAAAATATCAATATACATGTTAAATTAGTAAAATGAATCTTTAGATATTAATGTAAATAAAGAAAGTTTCTTTTCTGTTTGTTGGTTTTTTGATATAGGGTTACTCTGTGTGGCGATCATGGTTATCATGGAACTCACTCTGTAGACCAGACTGGTCTGAAACTTACAGATCCACCAGCCTCTGTCTCCCAAATGCTGAGATTAAAGTCATAATCCCCTAACTCTGCCTGAGGATGGAATTTTTAAATAGTTTTAAATGGAATAAGTCAGATATTTTAACAAATAGAAACAAAGAGACCTGTTGCTGTTGCATACTTGCAATAGCTTACATAAATCAACAATAATTGAAGATTTATTTGATTAGAAAAATTTAGCTGAGTCAAATCAAATATATACGTATATATTTAGTTCAGTTCAGTTCTCCATAAAGCTTTTATGTGATTTTTGCCATATGATAACACTACTGATTGTGGAAAAAATGTAGCCAGGAAGAACTCTATCAATCCAGCAGGAAAATGCTCAGCAAATAATGTTATATAGTAAAGATATTGGATCAAGAAAAATTAATGGGCCATACGCATACATACATACACACACACACACACACACACACACACACACACCACACCATACACACACTCAGCACACACACACTTCATCTTTGTCAAAACCTGAAGCTAGGACAGCCTAAGTGAACTAAAGTCTTGTCTTTATACAAGATGAATGGACATGATCATTTAATTTGGGTTTTAGATAATCCACAAAATTTAGTTCTCAAAGTCTCAATGTCCATAGGATGGAGTTTCATAGCAAGACTAATCTACAAAACACTTAACAATGGTGTGTTTTTCTTTTGTAATATGCAGGACAATAGAACCTGAGACCTAGATGGCTAAGAGTGCATAAAACTGAAAATAAATTGATGCTGGATCTAACTCCTGTAAAGGAGTTAGAACTCATTCAGTAAAATATAAAAACAAATGAGATTTACAGACTTTTCTAAGGAAAATATTTTAACTTATAGAACCTAGTATTTTAATGCTTATAAATAAAATAAATTTAACTATAACTTACACAGGGTTATAATTGCTTCTTGTTTCAAATTTCTCAGGTGCCACTAATATCAAATAACTTATGAACACAACTTTTCACAGTAGATCAAAGAAAAAAACATTCTCTTAAAATTTCTTAATATTTAATATATGATATCCATTGGTCCTCAGGTTAATCTTGCTGAACCTGATAGAGGTGAAACAAATCATAAATCCTCCATTTAAGACTTAGCAATGGGAAATGATTCTATTCTGGCTAAAGTACACTTTAATATGTGCTAATGAATCATAATCCAAAAGATGACACTAAGAATAGTGATGCTATAAGCCAATGAGATTTCTGTTTGGAATTTCATCTTATACTCTTTCTTTTTATTTTTTTTATTAGTGAAGGAAACAAATTTGAGAGAAGTTATGAAAATGAGTTGAGTTTATGAATGTGTGGGTTCTCAAAGGACAACTTGCATTTGTCTCTCTTCCTGCCATGTGAGTCCCAGAAATAACTCTGAGGTCACCAGACCGATTGGCAAGTGCCATTTTCCCAGCCTGCAAAGTTTCAAACTATTTAACCTATAAAGAATATCAGTAATGCTTAAAATGGGGAGAAAGCACAAATCTTAATTAACCTTTTGTTTTCATTCAGTAACTACTAAATTATATCACTAGCTAAAAATTGTAAATGTAAAACCAATTCATATGTTTGTGTTTATGAATTTCTAGACATTGCAAATCATTTTATTTCTCTTTAATAAAAGTAGTTTTTCTCTCTTGGTTTTTTATATCATGCTGAACTCAAATAAAGAAATATAAAAGACATTTTTATTTATAATATTCTCTGTTCTTTTCACAAAGACAAAATTATATTAAGGTTCATATGTTTTTCAACATGAAAACAGAACCAGAAGAAATCTAATAGAGTTTACAGCTTTATTACAGAGGTAATATTTTTTAACCGTCTTTTATCACTGGGGAAATCTTACTTATTTAATGAAATAATTCTTTTATTTCTTTGCTCAGTAGCTAAATGTGATACTATTTATGGGCAGTTAAATTTCTTTGGCGATACACACACACACACACACACACACACACACACACACACACACACATATAATCACCTATCTACATTTTGAAAATAAAATAATGTATTCCAGTCTGACAGCTGGGGAACCAAAATAAGACTGAACCAGGCCCCTGAATATGAATATCAGTAGGAGGGTCTGGGCAATCTATGGGGTGCTGGCAGTGGAACCAGTATTTATCCCTAGTGCATGAATGGGCTTTAAGAGCCCATTCCCTATGGAGGATTACTCTCTTAGCCTAGATACATGGGGAAGATCTAGTTCCTGCTCCAAATGATGTGACAGACTTTGATGATCCCCCATGGGAAGCCTCACCCTGCCTGAGGAATAGATGGCTTGGTATGTAAAATAAGTTTGTTTTAAATTTTAATAATAATTAATTAAAAAATAAGGCACTCTTTACATTAACCTATGTTTTTATAGCTCTCACTTTGATTTGTTTATAACTATGTAATTATTTGAACTATTTAATAATACAATGAAATATAAAAAGTAGCAAGTACATTAATATTTTGTTATTATTATAAAATTATTCTTAAGAAATTATTGACACAATTTTAGTTGCTCTAAATATCAATATAAACTTTATCTGCTATTTATTAATGTTTATAAATAACACTGATAATATTCTGGAAGTATGTGAAGTAGTTGTCTTCTAGGGTGAGGGCTTGGAGCATTTGGCTGAGTATGCACCTTGACATTGATAGTTGCTAACAACCTCACAAATATGTGTACATAATCAATTTCCTGCATATGGTTGTAAGTTACCAAATGTCAAATGATTCCTCCCTTTTTATGCTAAAAACAGCATCGAAAGGATGAGTGGATAGTGGTTTTGAGCATATCTTCTTCTTTAAGTATGTATAACCCTCAGAGTTCTCAGAATTTCACAAAATGAAAAAGTTACAAGACAAAAAAGTTTATTCTTTTTCTATCCATAAATCCACTGCAGTGACTATTATCCTGTCTTCATTATTATTGACAATAATTGCTAGGTAATAGGTAGATGTACATGTATGACTTTAAGTGGCTATTTGTCATATTTATTGACTTGAAAAATAATTGTCTTTTGAATGGCATATAGATAAAAAACCACAATTTTCCTTATACTACATACAGTTTTAACAAAAGCAACTAATACTTTACCCCATAAAATTTATTACATTGAAATTGATGATGAATGGAAAAAGCACATTGAAGATGCAACACACTAGATACAACATAGAGAGGGCTAGAGAAATGAATCAGTGGTTACAAGCACTTGTTAGTCTTTAGACAATCTCAAGTTCATTGGCACTCAGGTTGAACATCTCTAAACAGTCTGTAACTCGAGCTCCAGGAGATCTGATATTTGCTTGTGATTTCTACTGGCACCAATACAAGTGACATAAGCTATCCCCCTCTTTCTTTATCTCTATCTCCATCTCTCTGTCTCTCCCTATCTTCCTCCCTTCCTTCCCTTCCTCCCTCCCTTCATATTGCATACATACATGAAATAATAATAACAAAACTAACAATAATGTGAAGTGCTCTATGTCATTATCATAGAGTTTCAAGAAAACACAATGAGACCTTATCACACATTTTTAATTTGGGATATTTTAAATATCAAAATAAAATAAATATTGAAGAAAATGGCAGGTAACCACATTATATACATTATTATCTGGAATCAAATAGCTGTAGTTATGGAAACCGGCAGGGAACCTTTCAAAACCTGTAATCTTAAACTGTGATATGGCCCAGAATGAAGGGGTGAAGAAAATTGTGTCTATTCAAAAATTATTCTTCAACTTAAATAGAAAGGAAAACCTGAAGGTTGAAAAAACATAGTTAAAGTTGACTTCATTATTCTAACTGAAATAAAATATGCATGGAGGTAAACACACTGAGATGGCAACATCCTGTGTGTTAATAGTTTTAAGACCTCTAACCCAACTAAAACCATAGAAAAAAGAAACCAAATAGTTTCTCTAGGAGCTGCAATTGTATTGGAGTCACTGATTACAATGAGATATAAACAATTTTATATCATATTTGTGCTAACTGATACTTTGCCAAACGGTATCAGTCAAATGTAGACAAATGTTACTGAACATGCTCTCTCTTTTGACTTTTTTTGTTTTCACATCACCACCAATCTGATATGGAACAGCTTCATGGGACATTTCAACATAGGTATTACATTGAAAAGACCAAGCATCAGATCTGGTCTCTTGGCAGTCTGGAGAGGGAGTCTGGACTCTGGAGACAACAATATAAATATCAAAGAAAGGGAATTTTGGGGGTTGAAGTGAGATAATGAGAGATGAGCACTGTGATGAGCATTTCTCTGCTTCGCAAGCATTGTATCATTTAAAATGCTACTCAGCCAAATACACAATACTCAAATACACAATTTCACTTCATGTATTAAGCATGTAAACACAGAAAAGTCGCTAAGTTCAATGCTTATTTTATCCTGTATTTTTCTTTTACTAAGTACATTTTCAATATATAATTTACATGTATCTAGGAAATAAGTGAGAGAAAGTATCACTGTAAGTTTAGAATCTTGTATGAAATTACACCTATAATTATACTGTTAAAATGATTCCACAAATATACTTTTAGAAACCTTTGAATAATAATAATGATGATGATGATGATGATGATGATGATGATGACGATAATAATAACAGAAGGGATTAATGCAAACATGGAGAAAGGATATATTCACATTATTAAGATACATACCTAAACTTTTTTGATGGGATCAACATTTGATTTTTAATGATTTTCTACATTTTTTTTCCTCAAGCATTCATTAAATGCAAAGCACTGTGCAAAGATTTTGCACTTAACCAGTTAGATTAGGGTAATAATTATATGTCAAGTCGATAAGCTCTTGAGTAATGGAGGTGATGAAGAGGATAGATCAAATCAAATTTGAAGACTAGCAGAACCACATGCATTCAAATGAGGCTCAGATTCACTCTTTGATGAGTAAATCAAAATAACAGATTTCAAAAAGTTAGAAAATTACCATGCCATTGTTTATTTTAATTATCTAGTTATTGTATTAATTATGTATAAATGTATGCAAAAATCCAATTAAAGGCAATATAGATTATTTGAGGAAAGTCACAAATGTAATTAAATTTGTTATTACTAAATACCATTTACAAGGCTGGAATGAAAACCTTCTGTATCCACAATGTCATTAGGTTATTGTTTATATATAGTTTTAAAATACTAACTTAATAAACATTTGTCATGCCTATAAAGAAGAAAAATGTTTTACTTTCATTACAGAGTTGTGACAATGTTTGTTTTTCATTAAAACATATTTATGAGTTCAACTCACTTGTTTCCCAACCTTTCATTCTTAACAATGAAAAGCAATTGCCTAATAAGTAAATGTGGATCTTTAGTGAGCTAAAGCAAGTAAATACTGTCTTCAGGTTATGTTACGGCAGGTTGTTCCTACCCACAGGCGCCATCCCGCTTGCCGCCAGCCTGGGCCCATAGCCGCACCAGCCCCAAGTAACACTCTGAGACTCTGTATTTGACATAATCCTGTTGGCCAGTTACCATTATTGTTTATGGGCTAGCTCTGTCTTTATTATTAACCCATTTCTACTTATCCAAGTATTTCCACGTGGTTGTTTTATTGGGGAGCCGGGGCAGGCGTCTTCCTTCTCTCAGGTCTCCATCTTGACTCCTCCTTCCCACTTCCTCTTTCCTCCTTGTCTCCTAGCCCCACCTATCTTGCTATCTCATTGGCCACAGTGCTTTATTAACAAGTATGAGAAACATATTTACAGGATAATATCTCCCATCATCTCCTCTTTTCTGTCTAAAGTAAAAGAAGGGGTTTAACCTTAACATAGCAAAATATAACATACAATAGTTATCAAATAAGAATCACAGTTAACAATATTTAGTCCATAAACATTTTGCAAGAATTAAAGAAAATATCATCTATTCTATCTTTGTGAGTCTAAAGTCCTATATGTAACTTATCTTTAAACCTAAATAAGGAAAACTATAACCATAAATATCTGTCTTCAACTCCTTCAAAGACCACAGAAGGATAATATATAAACTCTAGAAATGACAGAGACAACTCATTGCCTGGTCAGTCACCTGAAGTTCTTCTGATACCTTAATTCCCTCCTTATCCAAATATGTATTTCCTTATTTATATTCTCTGAGAATGTTTTACATATGCACAATGTATCCTTGTCTTACTAACTTCCTATTCTTATACTCAAAATCACAATTCACTTTTAACCTGAAGTCCTCTATTCTCTATGTCTTACACCATAGCAAGGAGCCACTGGCAGTTGGTAGGTGCTGAGTGAGAAAAAAACCATCAGAAGGTAGCTAATGTCCCCATCAATAACCCCACATTCAACCATATATGGGAGGCACTGAGCTTGGAGTACCAATCTAAAAACCACATTGCTTTTCCACAATGTTTGAGTCTAAGAAATGTTGAGTTTCAAGGCTATCCTAGGGTATTTATTCAACAAATATGATTGAATTCTGTGTATGACATAGCATAAAAGTTCAACTTCAGGTTCCTTTGTATGCTTACTTCATTTTCCCATGATGTTTACTCACAAAATTAGATGACCATATGAACTCTGTTTTATTTCTAAGTTCTTTATTCAAGTCCTTAATTCTACCTGCCTGGATCTATACTGCCACTGTGTGTGTGTGTGTGTGTGTGTGTGTGTGTGTGTGTGTGTGTGCTTGTGTATGTGTGTTTTCAATGTGTACTCATATCCTTACTAGTTAAATGCAGAGATTAATTTATAAAAATAGACTCCATTTTTAACATTTCCCTGTGGACTTCTCTTTAGGAAAACTTCTCTTTATAAGATATTGACAAGAGTTTTGTTTCTCAGCCTATTGTGTATATTCTATAATGGTTTATGTAGCTTTTGCTCAGAATGGAAAGAGTTCCATCTAGAGGAAATATTACCAGAATTATGAGACCCATTCTCATGTTTTATAGTAACTCAGTCATAGACAGAAGGGAGGAAACTCTGCTGTGGTGATTCCTGCAAAGTTCACAGGAAGCTCCAGGGATGGGCCTTTAAGAAATCATCACTAATTTGGCGATTCACTTCCCAGCAATGAAGCACTGTGGTATCACCCATGCTCCTACACATCATCTTTCTCCCTTCCTCCTCTAAGTATATCCAATAAACGTAATTGTACATGTTTCCCCTAGGAAAAGTTACACTATTCCATTCTAAAGTGTCTATGAAAATGTCAACAAAATTGTTTGGGTAACACTATTGTAATAAGTTTTCCCCGCCGTCTGCCAGTACAAGTATGTTTTCCCCCCAGCCACCAGTCTGGTCCCACCACTGCGCCAGCCACAAATAACACACAGCGACTCTGTATTTGATATAATGCTATTGGCCAGTTACTAATTCCTTATCTGCTAGCTCTGTCTTAATGATTAACGTATTTCTACTTATCTAGGTATTTCCACATGGTCATCTTATTGGAGAGCAGGCCAGCATGCTGCTCTCTCCAGGCTCTCCATCTTGACTCCTCCTCACTCCTTCTTCTTTCCTCCTAGTCTCCTAGCCCCCCTATCTTGCTTTCCTATTGGCCAACAGTGCTTTATTCATTAATTAGTATGAGAAACATATTTACAGAATAAAATCCCCATCACACTATTATTAACATAATATTATTAACATAATAACAGTTATGTTACTATTAAGATTTGCTTAGGATTATGGTTTAAATGTAAAATTTATCCCTGAATAGTACATTGATTTTTTAGTGCAACTGGTCCTGCTTTGGGAGATTTTGGAAAATTTAGGAGGGAGGGCTTTGTTAGAGGAGGTAGATTATTGGGTGCCCATGTATGATCAACATGTTCTTCACTGTCTTGGTTTCTGCTTCAAGACATCCCTGACCTGAAGAAGCTTCCTAATCTCAGGTTCCTGATGTCATGGTGTTCTTTACAATCACAAGGCAGCCAGTAACTCTCGACTGAAGCATCTAAAAATATTAGCGAAAAAAAAAAAAAATCCTTCCAATTTTGCCAGGTATTTTGTTCACAGTTACACAAAGGTTCCTAATGCAAATGTCTTCAAAAGAATTTTCTTCATGAAAAACTATGTTCTTACTCTATACATAACTATGGAAGCTTCCTTATTCCTTCAAAATCCATGTCACTACTATTTGTTTAAAATTGGTATTTCCAGATCATTTATTATATTCCTTAAAAATGATCTTATTTCTTTAAAGTATTTTTCCTTCTAAATATAAAGCCATGAAAGAAAATAGACTCTTCAATGAGTTTATATTAAAGATTTTCAAAGATGTGCATGATATATGTTTCAAACTACAACTGCACCTAATGAGCTGTTGAATATTAATTTAGAACATATACTAGATCATCACAGGCATTTTAAGCTTCTGAAACTTAGAGAAAATATTTGAAAAAGAAGCAGCTATTTTCATCTTTATAAAAAAACTGAGAAAAGAAACAAAGAAATGAATAGTTTCCTATAATAGGAAGTTTATGCTAGTGTGACTCTGCTGAAGGATTCACACTGCAGGGAGAAAGTGAAATAAAGGTACACCTAATAAATAACACTTTCCTTTATGGGTTTGCATAATTAGATAGACTACCACAGGGAGAAAAATAACTTTGCAAAAGTATTCAATTCTTGTTAATAGGGCAGCAAGATATTCACTAAATTGCCCTAGATACCTGTGCCCCAGTGTTATGTCTTACTGATTCCTAATTAATTCTAAGTAATTCTCTTTCCCTCAAGTGGAAATCAAAGGGAAACAAACATCACAAGTACAAGATGTGTTGTACTCCATCGGTGCAATCTCTTTCATATAGCCAACCTAATTTTAGAATGCTTTGCAATTTCTTATACACATGAAAGAATCAGGACTGTTGGGATGCAGCTGAGAGACAGAGAACATACTTAGCACATGTAGAGACATGCTTACACCCCTAAATAGTGCAAAATGCACAAGTGGTAAAGGTAGCTGCATATGTCTTCCTTTTTCATGTAACTGTCCCCTCTCAAACATGCAGAAATGATTCACTAACAATAGAAATGGGGTATCAAACAACTGATTATTTCCAGAAAAGAAAACTCCAAAACAATGCATAAGAGCAGAATGCACTGCAGTTCTGTGTTGGGACAGCATCAAAGTTGTTCATATCCACAAGCAGCTGAAATACATGTAGATGTGGGAATGAGATTGAATAGCAAACTCTAGTCTCAAATCTTGAAAGCTAGAGGCAGAAGATGGATAAATGGCATAGAAGTTCACATCTGTGAAACAGGCTGACATGCATGTAATTCACAAGGTTTATCTGCTGTATGCTTAACAGCCACTAATTGCATTCTGATTCTCCAGGTTCAGCTCTAAGAGTGCTGAGGTAATAGGCATGTGATGTCATGTCTGACATCATTTATAGTATATGTGTACTAAGTCATAGCAGCATGATTAAGAAGAATTAACACTCCTAAGCAGTTAAGATCCAAAAATATGGTTGACATAAAAGAATAACAGGCAAGCCATAAAGCAACAGTTAGGGGTAGGCCTGGAAAATCCTGATGTCCATGTCCCAAAGGAAACACTGACTATTAGCACAAGTTTTGCATTGTAATTTTAAAACTCCATGGGCATTTGATACTGAAATTTGTCCTTCTGAATGTTTGTTCAGGGCTCTTAGTTGCTAAACAGCAAAAAACCTGTATCTCAAAGCACTGTGTTCCATATTTCTAATTTCCTTGCCTTCCAAGCATGCTACAAATTCTCTTTGAATGAACACTTTTAATATACTAAGTCAATTCCTATTCCTTTAGTTATTGCTGAGATCCTTCTTGTAAGTACTATTTCAGTATAGTAGTACTATCATGTAACATCTGTTGAGTTTATGCTCTAAGCCTCATCTGATGGTGTCTTAAGGATATTCCTTGTCTCTAGTACTTCTTTAATCAAATTATATTGTTTTGTTTCATGTAGAGTAGAACAAAAGAAAATCCAGGAAGAATTGATCAAATTACAGTACAGTACATTTCAATAAAAAATGGAGAGAGATGTTTGCATGATATTTTTTAAGACCCCTATATGTAGTGCAATAAATCAAACACAAGTGACTTCTTAAACAATCCAAAGCCATCATTTATAATTTAATTATGTATCAATAATTGTGACAATGCATTGTACTATATTTTTCTTCTAATACACAATGCTAATACCACGTTGCCTAAAACTATAATAATGAATCATTATGAAAGCCATTGTATAGAGTACACACATAACTTATGATATATATTTAGGAAATATACATATGAGTATATATGTATATAAAATTCTTAAATATATATAATTCTTAAATATATATATATATATGAAAAATAAACATCAAATATCTCCACTATGTTTTGTCTTTAGTTTGTTGACATTTATCAAGGGAAAACAACGCAAAATAGAACTTAACCCTTCAAATCCACTTGCTATAAAATTAAACCATGGCATAGATTATATTTCTGACTTCTTAACCACTGAGCCATCTTTCTAGCCCCTACATTACTGACTTCTTAAAGAAAACTGATCTCTTTAGAGTGTATTTTTAAAATGCTTATTGAACTGCTAGTTTTCAGAGTACATTCAATAAGTATCTTTGCTAAAAAGAGAAAAAATTGATTTTCCAATATTTGTCAAGCTATTTATTCAGAGTCAAGAACCATTTGAAAAAGTCAGTAAGCAGTAAAATCTGAAGAGTTGTGAAAGAGAGAATGGCAGCTTATTTCACCTGGGAACTATTTTGAACAGGATAAGGGGTACAGAGAATTTCACCTTTGACAAAAGCGTGATTTCCAAAATACACAAAGAACTCAAGAATCTAGTTAACAAAACACCAAATAATCCAGTTAAAAAGTGGGGTACAGAACTCAATATAGGAATCTAAAATTGCTGAAAGATACTAAAGACAGTGCTCAACATTCTTAGCCCTCAGGGAAATGAAAATCAAAACAACCAGAAAATATCTTACTTCTGTAAGAATCGCTAAAATCAAAAACACCTCAAACATTTTATGCTGGAGAAGATTTTGAGAAAGAGGTAAACTCCTCCACAGTTGGTAGGAGTGCAAATTCTTGCAGCCACTTAGGAAATCAATATGTAGGTTCATCAGAAAAATGGGAGTCAGTCTACCTCTAGATTGAGCAATTCCATTCTAGGGCATATACCCAAAAGATGCACATTCATACAACAAGGACAACTGTTCAACTATGTTCATAGCAGCATTTTTTGAAATAGCCAGAACCTGGGAGCAAACTTAATGCCCATCAACTAAAAAAATGGATGGAGAAAATGTGGTACATTTACAAAATAGAGTACTACTCAGTGGGAAAATACAATGGAATCTTGAAATTAGCATGAAAATGGATGGAATTAGAATAAAACATCCAGAGTGAGGTATCCCAGTCACAAAAAACAAAACAAAACAAAAACAAACAAAAAACATGGTATGTACTCTCTCATATATGGCTTTTAGACATAGAGCAAAGGATTACCAACCTATAACCCACAGCAATAGAAAAGCTAGGAAACAAGGAGGACCCTAAGGGAGACATACATGGTCCTCTGGAGAATGGGAAAGGGACAAGATCTCCTCAGCAAATTGGCAGTATGGAGTGAGGTGAGTGGGAGTTAGGAGGAAAAGGAGAGGAGGGGTTGACATGACAGAGCAGGATAATTGAGTCAGGGAAAGAATAGAGGAGAGCAAGAAAAGAGATACCATAATAGAGGGACCATTATAGGTTTTAAGAGAACTCTGGTACTAGGGAAATGTCCACAGATCTAACATGGATGTTCCCAACTAACAATCTAAGTAATAGTGAAGAAGCTACCTTAATACCCTTCCCTGATAATGAGATTGATGACTACCTTACATGCCATCATCGAGCCTTCATCTAGTAGCTAATGGAAGTAGAAGCATATACCCACAGCTAAACACTAAGGCGAACTCTTGGAATCCAGTTGCAGACAGGGAGGAGCGATGAGCAGAGGGGTCAAGAAATGGCTGCCCTGAACAAGAGGGAGCTCATGGACTCTACTATCTGGGAAACCAGCATTGGAGTAAGCTAGACTCCCTAAACATGGGTGGTAGTTGGGGGGACTAGGCGGTCTATGGGGACTCTGGGAGTGGCTCAGTATTTATCCCTAGTATATGAATGGACTTTGGTAGCCATAGAGGGATACTCCCTCAGCCTAGACATTGAGGAGAGTCTGGCTCATCCCTGCTGCAAATAATATGACAGACTTTGAAGAGTACCCATGGAATGCCTCACCCTCCCCAGATAGCAGAAAGGGGATGGAATGGGATGGGGATTGGAGGGGGGACAGGGGAGGAGAAGAGGGATTGATATGTGAAACAATCTTGTTTCAAAATAAAAAATATAAAAAAATAAAATAAAATGATATATTTAATCAAAAATAAAAAGCAATTCAAATGTATTCCATTTTCCCTTGATGAATTTTTAAACTGAAAGTAGGATTTAAAAAGGCTCATATATCATAATTGGTTGATATGACTAAAGCTTCTTAAAGTTTATAACTAAATTCACCAATTCTTGCGATTATGTCCTAGAATGTATTTAAAAGTGTTTTATCCTCCAACATCATGAAATTTAGCAGTTAAATTTAGTCCTAGTGAACTCTCAAGTTTTGTTTGCAAACTTAAGTACATTTTATTTTGAGTTATTAGCAGTCATTGGTGGTGGTCAATGCCCTTCCTCATTTATTTGATGATGAAAATAATATATGAATATAATAGAAATTTCATAGATTCTTTACACAAAAACATAGTAAAATCATTATAAGGGTATTAAGGGTATTTTTAAATTCTTTTCCATTTTTATCAGTTTTGAAAATACGAATTTCTATTTTACATTCAGAACAGAAAATGAGTTTATTGTTTAATTTGTCCTTTCTGAAAATATAGTGTGGTTGTATGGGTTATTCATTTAAAGCATTTAATCTACTTTAGTTATTATTAATAAATTTGTTCTACTTCAGCACCATCAAGATGTTTCCAAAATTGATTTGTGAAGTTATCATTGGTCTCTGATAACACCTTTCAGTTTTATAATTACAATGCAATCCTAGCTCACCATGGATCTTTTAATCTATAACCTTAAAAACAGATGAATCACACAAAAGACTTTACTCCTTTTATGGGAAACCATAAAGTTATTAACATTTCAAGGGACTGCTTTTTATGTAGCTATTGGACTTAGTGGAGATATAACAAAACATCCAAAGAGATTAGAGTCATTTATATCTTGATGTTATTACCACACTTTTAATTCAAATTTAAAACTGTTTGATATTTTTATAACTTATTTCTGAGATTATATTATTATTACATAATTTCTATTTCCCTCTCTTACCTCCAAAGTCTTGACGTACATGTACCCTCCTTGCTCTATCAAATCCATGACCTCAATATTCATTAATTGTTGTATGCATACATGTATATAGGAATATATATATATGTATGTATGTATGTATGTATGCATGTATGTATGTATGTATGTATGTATGTATGTATGTATGTGTGTGCGTTTAGGAATGTATATATTCCTTAGCACAAATTTCTTAATTTTATATTACTCATATATATGATTTCTAGGATGATTATATGTTATTGGATAACTAATTTGTTTGCTTTATCCTGGGGGAGACTATTTATCCTGCTATAAACATTTCTCATTTGCCTGTAGATATTTCAATAGAGTTGAGTGCTTGTGGACTTACCCTGGCTACTTAAGAACATCTATTATCATCCTTGCTCAGCTTTAAAAAATATTTAAACCTGTCTTTTGTCCCTCAAAACCACAAATACAGATTGCTACTCCAATAAGTGTTTTCCTATTTTTTATTATATTGTTATTTCTATTATATCAACCTCAACAATCAAATTACATAATTACAGAATAGTCCTTTACAATGTTGTTTTGATCTTTACCATCCAGAACAATAAGATTCTAGTCAGGTGGGGCAGTGATGTCACTCACCTTTAATTCCAGCACTTGGGAGGCAGAAGCAGGCAAATATCTGTGATTTCGAGGCTAGCCTGGTATATAGAGCAAGTTTCAGGACAACCAAAACTCTTACACAGGAAACCCTGTCATGAAAAGAATACGCATTCTAGGCAGTACTGGGTAGATGTTGTTTTCTTTGCTTGTCTGCTTCTACTGTTTTGTAGTCTTAGAAATCAGCTTAGATAACTGCATGCCAGGCAAGTGCTCTTCCACAAAGTTACATGTACAGTCTGTATATTGTGCTTTGTTGTCACTTGATATGATTTTGCCTATGTGTTTATTATAATATAAATTACAATCATTTTAATTTTGAAGGATTATTGTAAGAATTTTTTGTAAAAAATTTTATGTGGCCATCAAGAAGTCAGGGATAAAAGTATAATCAAGGAAACACAAGTTTTTATTTTGCTGTGTTTATCAATGTTTGCTCATTCTATATGTGTTACATATATCTATACAATGATATGTATATGGTTTGCATTTATAATATAAACATACATTCATTTCTGCACTATGTCACTTTAATTTAAATGTATTGGTGTGAAAAATTTATCAAAAGCAAAAATGTACTCTAAAATATTAGATTCAGTACTTAATCATATTGCTTTGCATATATTGTATTATTTTATACAAATATCACAAGCCTACAATTTATACTGCAAGAAAAGCTAGGAAACACGGAGGAACCTAAGAGACATACATGGCCCCCCTGAGAAGGTGAAAGGGACAAGATCTCTTGAGCAAATTGGGAGCATGCGGGGAAGGGAGAGGGAGTTAGGAAAGCGAGAAGGGGAGAAGGAAAAAGGAGGACATGAGGGACCAGAAAGATTGAGTTGAGGGCAGAATAGAGGAGAGCAAGAAAAGAGATACCATAATAGAGGGAGCCATTTAGGTTTAAAGAGAAATCTGGTACTAGAAAATATATACAGAGATCTACAAGGAGGAACCCAACTAAAATCTAAGCAATAGGGGAGGGGCTACCTTAAATGTCCTTCCACAATAATGAAATTGATGACTACCTTTTATGTCATCCTAGAACCTTCATCCAGTAGCTGATGGAAGCAGACACCCACAGCTTAACACTGCGCTGAACTCCTGGAATCCAGTTGTAGAGAGTGAAGCATCATGAGCAAAGGGGTCAAACGAGGCTGAAGAAACCCACAGAAACAGCTGACCTGAACAAGTGGGAGTTCATATAACCCCTCTGATAGCTGGGAAATCAGCATAACTGACCCAAATCCTCTGAATGTGGGTATTAGGAGGCCTGGACAGTCTTTGGGGTCTCTGGTAGTGGAACACTATTAATCATTATTATGCAAATGAACTTTGGGAGCCCATTCCACATAGAGGGATACTCTCTCGGGCTAGACACATGGGTAGAGGGCCTAGGCCATGCTCCAAATGATATGACAGACTTTAAAGATCCCCCATGGAAGGCCTCACTCTCCTGGGGGCAGCAGAAAGGGGATGGAATGGGGAAGGACATGGAAAAAGGGGAGGGAGAGAGAAATGGGATTGACATGTAAAACAATCTTCTTTCAAATTTAAATAAAAATATTAACATAAAAAAGTAATATCAATATGAAGACTTGTACATGTGTAAGTTTTCTGGTATATCTTTAAAGTGCATTCCTGGGAGTTAGAGTTCTGAATAAAAGTGAAGGTTAAAGTAAGGGTTCTAGGTGCTGGGGGTTCTGACTTCACTTCTATAGAAATGTAATTCTGTTATATAATTGAGCTTTTGTCCTGGGAGCTCATCATCTCAGATCATAAATGATCCTTGAAACTATGTTGACAAGCTTAGAGGAAATAAATCATCTATGTAATTGTATTTTCCATTATAGTTCATGAAGTTAAGCATTTTCTTGTGTTCTAAGTATTTCATAACTTTTGGTGGTAAACCATGGTTGGTATACCTTCTCCATGCCCCTTATTTACACCATACTATTATAGAATATATTCTATGAAGGAAATCATATGTGCGGTTCCATAAACCAATGCTGATTTAAATCCATGATTAGCCATTGTTACTTGTTATTAAACTATGTTTAATTATATTTCAGTAATTATTATTTATTTCTAACATATATTCATTTGGTAATATATGCACTAATTTTTGTGAAAAATTCAAAAAGTTACATTCTGTTTTTCATCTTATGATATACTGTTTTTCCTCTTTTTCTTTTGAAATATATTTTCACCCATGGAAAGACAAAGCTACAATACCATGATTTTAAAATACAATAAATATAACTATATTGAGGTATTTTATTTCAAACCTAGCTTTGTTTCAAAGATTCTCCAGTTTTGCCTTGAAATATGTTTTCTTTTAAAATTTTTATTGGACTTTTATTTATTTATCCACATGTACATGTATTTGCCTTTGTGCATGCATATAGAGATCAGAGCACAACTTTTTAGATATGATATTTTCTACCATGTGGATCTATTGGATCAGGCTAAAGTTGTCATAAATGGCAGAAGACCCCTTGACCTGATGAGCCATCCCATTTATCACGATTTTCGTATCAAAAATCATTTTGTTGTGTGACTTAAAATGACTTGCACAAGATATAAAAATAAAATTTTATCATACCCTCTCAGCTATATCCTTCCACCTGCCCCTTTCTCATTCATCCTATCATTTTTACTGTCTATATTCCCCTTATGTTTTGTTATGTTTTCCCATCATCTTTCCATATATCATTAAGTATCTATATAAAAACTAAAATGAATTAACGAAAAAATATGTACAATATTTGTCTTTCTGAGATTGAATTTATTTCATAAGACCTGCAGTTTTTCCTCTTTTACTGCAAGTAACACAACATCATTCTTTTTCACGGCTGATAAAGAATCCAGTATCTTTAGCTATTTATCTGTTGAAGGGTACCAAGGTTGGTTGGGTAGCTTAACCATTGTGAGAATCCTTGTTAATGGTTGGGTTAGAGTTTTTTAGGTAAATCCTAGAGAGTACTGCATCTGAGTCATATGGTCTGTCTATTTTTAGATCTTTGAATCCTCAATATATGCTAAAAGGTAATTTTCTTACAGATACATATCTAGCAAAGAATTTGTCCCACTTTACAGACTGTCTATTTGTTAAATTTGATGTTCAAAATCTATACAGTTTCAAATAGTTATATATGTCCATTGTTGGTACTGTTTCTGAGTGAAAGGATTTCATTTGTCTATGCTATTATCTTCTTGAAATACTGTTTATATTCATCATTTGAAACTTTCATGAAATGTATTTATATTTTGAATATATTTATCTCTACTCCTCCACTCCTCTCATAACCAGCCTCAAATCACTTTCCTCACATATATGAGTGTCTTCACTCAGGCCAAGGTCCATTTTTGCTCCAAACAGTCTTTGGATTGAGACCTGTTCTGGCCTCATGATTGATCTACTAGCAGTCACATCGTTAGAGAAATCAGAGTTTCTTTCTCCTAGGAGCTACCAAATGTCAGTAGTTCCATATCTAGTAGTGGGATATCATGTTCATCCACTGCTATGATGAGATTTGTGTCTGGACTGAGCTTGTACAGGTGTTGTGCACATTGTGATGATTATTATAATTTCACTTGTGTAACTTCTTTCTTTGGTGATATTGTTTAACACATCTGACTCTTGCAATCTCTCTATCATCTCTTCTGAGGAGATCCTTGATAGATGTGGTCAGGGGGCATGGGAGGAAGAGAGGAAGGAAGGAATGGAGAAAGGGAGGAGGAACAGATTGTTATATAAAATAAGAAAAAATTGTTTTCCTTGGTACTTCAAAAGAAAAAAATAAAGACTTGGTGGAGAGGTATAATGATTATATCCTATTTGGGACTGAACATTCCAGAATCCATTTTTCTCTGACCAGCTGAGGGGTAAAATTTTAATTGCCATCTACTGATAAGAGATGCTCTTATCTGTGGGTATAACAACAAATCATTTAATACAAATTCCTTCTAACAAAATAATAGTCATCATAGCCTCTATGACATCCTAGGAGAAATACATATTCTTACTACCTTTAAAGGGAAT
Source organism: Cricetiscus sungorus (assembly GCA_030556225.1). Taxonomy (NCBI): domain Eukaryota; kingdom Metazoa; phylum Chordata; class Mammalia; order Rodentia; family Cricetidae; genus Cricetiscus; species Cricetiscus sungorus. The sequence continues at coordinate 423,787 of JANBXA010000600.1, read as the reverse complement.
GAGTTTCATATTATGGAGTGGGCACAAGATACAAACAGACCATTATGACCAGAATCTGTTAAAGGATCTTGAGAATTTATTTATGATATAAGATAGAGACAAGCACTACCAATATAGAACCAATTAGATGCCACTGCTGATCCAGCTTCTCCATCCCCTTGTTCTGCCCAAGGGTGAAGAGCATTAATATCAAGCCACCTCTCCACTGCCTGCTCTACTCTGACCACCCAAGAGCAAGAGAGCACAAGATCAAAAGAGTATGTTACCTTCTCCCTCAGCATTTAAGACGTCACATAGGCAGACAAGACCAATCCCTAGGACTTGCTGTCCCAAAATTATTGGCTAAATGGAAGGATATTCAACAAAACGTCCTCCTTTTTTCTAAATAAGAATATTCTAATACTAATATAAAACTACTTAAAGTAAGGGCAACTGACAAGTATTGTCAAAAGAAAGAAAAGGTAATAGCACAATCAAAACTGAAACTACAACCAACAGGAACATCAAGCAAGAAAATGTCCTGGCCATAGGAAACTGGAAAATTACAAAGATATTCTAATAGATGTCCTATCATGGAAATTCTAAGTCTTGTACCTAATATGCCCTAGCTAATATATGAGAGGATTTTAACTGCAATTATCTAGTCTTCGATCCCATCAAAGAACTGAGAACAAAAATAATATTACCTGATTAAAAAGGAAGTGCATTCAAATGACTTCTGAAAGATGCAAAAAATGAAACAGCTGGCTACCTGGATAGTCACCTGATGTTTCCCTTTAGTGCAACAGACCATGAGTAGTTACTACCATAATAATGCATACCACTGTTACAACATTGGCTGTTTCATATTAAGTCAGCCATTGTTGTTGTTGTTGGCAAGGTTCACATATGGGTTAATTAATGATTATTTTTCTTCTTCATTAGCAGACAACACACCTTCTAGCACCACAAAAGCTAATCTGTAGGCATGAAGCTTCCATGTGTGTCTTAGCTTAATTCCTCCATGTTCTGTGACTTAAGTAAGCAGTGACTTCATCAACAAGGTTTTACCATCAATATTTGGAGGGTAGTCAGTGTAACTGACAGAACATATAATGCTTGGGTGATATTTATGACCCAGCTATTTAAGAAGATTCTGAGCACTGGCAATTTTATTAATTATAAAAAGGCATCTAGTTGAGGTATTGCTTCCCCCACCTAGGTACTGTTGGTTAACATCATTAAACCTTTTTATAAAAAAAATTGTGAATGTATCTGGGCATTGGTGACACATGCCTTTAATCCCAGCACTCTGGAGGCAGAGGCAGGCAGATCTCTGTGAATTTCAGGCCAGCCTGGTCTACAGAGGGAGTTCCAGGGCAGGCTCCAAGGCAATACAGAGAAACCTTGTCTTGAAAAACCAAAATAAATAAATAAATAAATAAATAAATACATAAATAAATAAATAAATAAAGTGAGTGAGTATATATTTTTACAAAACTTTTTAATGTGAGATTTAGTTTGTGTCTTTCAAAAAGACTTTTACTGTATTTCCTTCCCTACCATGTTTCTCACACAGCACCTCTATTTAGTTTTTTCCTGTTCCATTATGCCCATTTAAGCTTTAACAGTATATTAATGTATTTCCTATCCCTATTTTTGGTATTCCTGCACACTGAAAACCAGCCATGACATCCGGTTTCATAGACTGAGCAACTACTAGATCTTTGGATTCATAATCAGCCAATGTATAATTATATGTATTACAAACTGATATATATATGTATATATATATACATATATATATGCAGAAATACATCCTATAAGCCCTGCTACTCTAGAGAACCCTGAGTAAAACACCATGTGAAAATTTTGCAGTTCCCTGTGAATTCCAACCTGAAAGCCAGCTTTGGAAGTTCTTGGTCCCTGGTACAAATCTAAAGCACAAAACTGCTCCCTGTAACTTACCATCATGGTTATAAAGAAGTTCAAAGAGCCATATCAAATATTTCCAATTTGTATGGATTTTGTTCCACATGTAACCACAGTATGGTCTGTCTAACAGGGATAGAACAAAGTAAATGTAAACATAATTCTAATGCAGAACTCGTTGACATTCTTTGCTTAATCTTAAGACCTAAACATGTGTCAATATTACAAGTACTAAGCATAAAAATTGTTAGAGAACACTGAGTACCTGAAATGTGATTATTGGTTTCTTTTAAAATCTTTATGATTCATGTTTTCTTTTGAATCAGTCATGTAAGCATTTGCCACACAGCATACATTTAATGCACATTTTACAATCTCATCATGAGGACAGGTGATTTTGAATATTATTGAACTGGAAGCCACTCATCTAAAGAAAGATCATCGGTGCATTAGTCAATGTAACTTCATTTTACTGCCGTAGATATACATAAGTAAGAGAAGTGATTATGACCAGTGTTATTAAACAGATGGCAGGGAACGTCCCCTTTACTCTTTGTAATTCAAAAGGAATGTTCTTTCCTATTGTTCTTCAAAATTATGTTTCACTAAAAGAATAATTGAGTTAACTTTATGCTTTTCCACTATCAGGAAAATAATCATGGACATAAGGCTGGAAAAAGAACTATATTTGTTAGATCTTGAATAGTGTATGTGTCACTTCTTAAGAAATCTTGAGGGACAACAAGAGTGAGAGTCTAGCTAGCCAAGGAGTGAATATAATAGAGTTTAGTAGGATGACTCCAAAATTTTAACACAGAAAGGTAGCTAAATAAATGATTTTAAATCCCAAGGATGTAGAATTACTCAGAGAATGAGGAGACACCTGTCAATAAAATCTTCCCCAGTGTCCTTTTCTAGAGTACATGGTACAATATGCATTGCATGGGTACCATGCAAGACAGCTGGAGAAGTCCCCCATGAACAGTGTACAGAACTTCTGATTAAGACTAAGTCATGGGCATTTCTATCTCTTAGTTAATTTTGGTGTACACATGAACAATGAGCTGAAATATGTACAAAGCATGTTAGAGAGAATTTGATTCAAAGGGCAGGAAACACAATTTAGTACTTAACAGATACTCTTTAAATATTTTACAGAAGGTAACATTGTTTAACAGAAAAGATGAACCTGAAAGAAGAAGAAAATTAGCATAGTAGAAGCCAGATATTTCACAGTTTTAGAAGTGTTCTATATGTGACAAACTTTCTACTTAAGAGTTTTGTTAATTACTAATAAAATAGATTAAAATAATACATATATATGTGTTACAAAGCAATATAATATGAAAACTTAAAATGTGTTCTATATTAAAATCCAGATTACTTTCCATACTGTGTTAATATATTCAATGCTATTTAATGTGGAAACTTTCATATGAAACAAAAATATATAGTGCTGAGAAGATTGTTTAAGACTGGGTCTTCAGACTATCTTCTGTTAATAACTAAATTAATTAAATTCCTAAAAGACCCTTATGATAGTATTCTATGATAACCACTATTCTATGTCATTTAATTTTCTCTGAAAATTTCCCTTCTACATTTACTCATGGATTATATAATATTGTAATGTTATATATGTCCTAATTTAGTTTTCCCTCACAAATTACTAACCTATTTTCTAATATTGTACATTAATTTTCAGTGACTTTTTATTGTATTAAATACAATTAACTAACACCTTTCACTTTTGATGTTTTGTCATAACTTTTAAATTTTTTTGTGTTTACTTATTTGAATTTTTTCATAGCATTTTTGTTGGCTCACATGTTCACTTAATGTTTTATTTATTTAAATAAAAAAATTGCCTTGAGTTATCAGGGAGTACTGTTCCCTATTGTGGCTGGGAACATCTATCTAGTCCCCTTTCTTTACTTCAGTAGTGTATATTGTTTTGGAATCTATATAAAATCTAAGATCCACAAATGATAAATAACACATGGTACACTGCATTTATATTTTAGAGTACTTTAGAATTTGTACATCTCTGGAGATGTGTGGACATACATATGTGGGTCTTTACATTTTGATGGTTGATTTCTAGAGCTAAGTTAATAACTTAACATTCTAAACTAGACACAAATTTCATCACACTGACAGTACTTGTATCTGTCACTATTGATAATAAAAATATGAGGCTGTACATATAATTCTTCTTAAATTATGTTGATGTTATTTAATGACCCCATTTATACAATGTTCAGTTTAAAATTCATTATAATGAATAACCTTTGAAATGCCCAAATTTAAATGGTAATTCTTTTTTTTTTGGATATAAGGGTCATATTTTAAGTTCTATCTGTGATTATATTTTAAGGAGTATATGTAAAGGTTTTGCTGCATATACACTTTCAAGTTTAATTGGATACAATAGAGAATCCTATTTAAAAATCCTCGGATCAGGAATCACCAAGGCTGCAGCCTATGCTACTCACCCTGCTGGGAAGAGGGAAGCATGACCCATTGCTCTTCCCCCTGGCTGCAATCAAATAGTCATGTCAGTGAGCCTTGGAGAGGCTGGCACCAATAGCAGAAAGATGTGCAGTGGCTTGGAATTCCTATAGATCCTGTCCCCAGATACCCTGCCTATCTTCAAGAACACTCTGAGCAATAGTTGGTTATCCCAGATGAGTCTTGGTGGTAGTCCAATATTTATGCTGCAGTGATGGTCCAATGTTTATGAATCTTAAGAAACCAGAAAACTTAGACCAATGGCTTGCTTCAATGAGAAAATATCTCAGGGATCTGCCTAGGAGGCCATGTTAATATCTATGATTCTTGCTACAGCCTGTAGACCTTCTGGTGTCTGTAGTCCATGCTGCCACCCCAGTCAGTGTCCAAAGTCAATATGAATGTCTATGGTCTATATTGCTGCTAAGGTCATGCCAATGTCTGTGGCTATTGCCAATGCTACCACCTTGAAAGTCAGGTATAAGTCTGGTATGTGGTCTGTGCTAATGTTGGACATCATGTTGACGTCCATGCATCCATGTTTCCATGTTGCTGCAAGGGACAATGTTGATATGTGGCCTGCTGCTGTCTGAGGCTATGTTATTGTCTGAGGTTTGTGCTGCCACCAAGGACCATGTTGGTATCTGAGGTCCTGTTTATGCTAGTGTATGAAAATCTGCGGCCTATGTTATTTCAGAATGTCCTTTAAATGTCTCTGGTCCATGCTATCATCTGAAACTATCTTGATATCCATGGGCAAGCAGTACTATTGTTGGATGCCATGTTGATGTGTGTTTGTGATATATACAACTACCTGAGACAACGTTAATATTCCTGTCCATGTTTCTACCAAAGATTTTGTTAATGTGAGTGGCCTACACTGCTCCTGGAAGTCATGTTCATATCCATGGCCTTTGCTGCCTCCAAGGACTGTGATGATGTCTGTGGTACATGTTATAGCTGAGGGCTGTCTTGATGTTTTTGGTCTGATTGGGTGTCAGAGGTCATGTGGATGCATTTGTTTGATGTTGTCTACTGAAATCATGTGCAAGCCCATGATCCTTGCTACCTGAAAGGGGCAAGAAAGCTTTGCTTTTGCAGTGGTACAGATATTGCAGACTCACATTTGAAAATTAGAAGGTTTCCCCTCAAAATGAAAGAGTATAGATTGGAAGCTATTGAAATGAACTCTTAAAAATGGTGAACATTATCCAAAAGTGTATCTACTCACAATTGATAGGTGTGAGAAGGACTCAGGTTTCTTTAAGGGGCTGGTTACTGGGAGTTTGAACAGGCTTCAGCAAGCAAATGGCCAATACAAATTTAACTTTCTATTGTTTTCTTTTTTTCTTTGGTGGAGGTCACAAAAGAGGGATGCCATGAAGATGCAAATACTCGGGAGTGAATGTGATTAGGATGTGTTATGTGAAACTATCAATCAATAAAATTATTATTTTGGAAAAATAAATATGAACTATAAAAAAGACTTTGCAAATACAGTTTCATTAAGTATATAACTTCCTTCTAGGTCTATCAAGGGTTTCAAAACAGTAATTTGAGAAAATTTTAAATTAGTATTAATGTAAAGATGGTAAGTGTACACTATGAACAGAAAGAGTCCATGGTTTTCTTCATGTTTGACAACTTGGTTACCATGTTAAGTCTAAAAGGAAGATCTGTCCACAAATACAAGCAAGGTTGTTGCAGAAAATTGAGATGATTTGTATCACAAGATAAGTAAAAAATAAATGAAGCAGCAGACAGGGAAGAACAGCAATTATTTCTTTATCTGAAGCTTGTGGTATCAATGTAGTAGTGTACAGATGACTAAACAGAAATATAAACAGTGGATTAGGTAAATGAAAGTTCCACAGAGAAGACCTTTAAGTTATAGTACATACAGGAGTGAAAAAGGCAAAGTACACATGTTAACAGTCTCTGAAAAAAGTTCCTTTTTTTCAAAATTAATGAACAACAACAAGAAAAAACAACCTCACAGCTCTCTGTAATCTGGAAGTTATACACCACACCTCAATATAGGTAGAAAGACATTAATCATAATTGTCTACATAATATAGCAGGATTGCAAGCAAAACACACATACAAGAAAAGCCTGATATAACTCATTAAATAAAATCTAGCACTTGATAGTACTGTAAAAAGACAACTGACTTTGATGTACATACACATCCATTTGTAGAGGGTGAAAATTAGATTGCTTTAAAGTGTCTAAGCATAAACCTTTATTTACTACTGGATACCTTTAACCTTCAATCTTACAATACTAACTTATAGGAAGCTAAATTAAAAATGTAACAGGAATTAAAGTCAACAAAGCAGAAATTTTATTGTTATCATGGGTAAAAGAGATTTCACAGATTAGAGTTATGAAACAGAATACAGTATAATAGGGGTATGAAATTAGAAAATAACATTATTGTCATAGTTGAAAGGGACATGTATGTGATGGTATAAATATACCATTTTTTTTACCTTTCTGAGAGGAGGACTGGATGACACTGTGTTTATCAATTCCATATTTGGCACCAATTAGTTTGTTATTTTTTTATTTTTAACTTTGAAATTCACTCCAAATTGTAAGATACAGAAATTAAAATGATGAACTTAGAAAATACAATTTTGTTTTATGAAAATAATCTCATATAATGAGAAATGAATTTATTTTCTCATTTTCTACAAATATGCATAATAACAGACACTGAGTTTAAGTAAGAACTTTTAGGCTTTTACCATGAAATGTATGTTTGTATGTTTATGTATGAACTTGAACCAAGAGACACGTACAGGCTAAATAACCACTTCTCCACCTGTCCCTCATAATAAAGGACCTCCAGATTTTTCTAATGATATTTGATTAAGGTTAGTGAGATTTCTTTGACTAATATAGAGTTTGTTTAGAGTTTATTAAATGGTAGGACCAATAATATAAAAAAACCCATAAAATTCTTGACTGTTAGGACTGTTCAGAAGCTTCATTAGTTTCATACCTTTAAACTACTAAAATTGAAATTAAATACTTGACATTACACTCATTTCAATGCAATTGATCACAGTAGATACTATGTCAATAATATGCAGCTCCCTCCTAATATGGGTCTTACTAGTAGAGTGTTTTTTTAATATGTCTTCAGCCTTGGGTTTGATTTATTGAATTGAAGAAACACAGGCATTTAGCTGTTATGGTGTTACATGCTTGTAATCCCAGCACTCAGAATAAAATAGGAAACACATGAGTTCAAACCAGCCTGTGCTACCTAGTGAGACTGTGTTTTTTAATTATAATAAACAAACAAGAGATAGAAACTAAATAAAATGCATCATAAAATAAATTAAAATTTCCAGCTTTCAGGAAATAATCAATTTCTTATAAGGATTTTTTCCCCTGTATTGACAGTGTGCCTTCGGTCAGACTTGCCATACTCCCAATTTGGATATTTCATTCATGCTAAATATTACCAATTCAAAATTGACTTTCTACCAACTAAAACTACTTGGAAACTTTTGTTCATTTCTATCTGTGTTTTTCATTCCCCAAAATCTCAGAGGCTTCTCTTTTCTTCATTTTATAAATTCCATGCTATAGCATTTTCCTTTAAAGAACAGGTATGAAACTGTTATTTTTCCTCACCTCTTAGTATACAATTAACCATTTTGAGCAAATGTGATGACACATGAACATATAGAAATAATGGGGATATTTTGTTCTTACTGAAAATTATGACCAGATAGGGTTGGTTCTCCACTGTTATCATTTTGTTAACTTAGGTGTGCTGATATTTTTTTTCAAAGTAATCATTTCAAAATATTCATTGGATAAGGACAGAAACATGTACATTAAGAGAACATTTTCTAATTAGAAACTGATTTGGAACATGTAGTCAAATTTGCAAAATCCAAAGAACAATTTTGTCATCTTATATAAAACCAAACACACTCTTACTATATGATCCACTTTGGAGAGACCATGTAGACATCATTATAGGCAGGGAAATGATCTGATGAGGTAGGAGGGAAACTTGTTTCAGCTCAACTGACCCAATGCTGGGTCAGTTTATTTCAGTTTACTTCAATCTCAGGCCAATTTATTTCAGACATAGTTAAATTCAGTACAATTATTTGATGGGAGATGTTATTCTGTATGTTTCTCATACTAATTAATAAAGCCCTGCTGGCCAATAGAAAACTAGATAGGCGGAGCTAGGAGACTAGGAGAAGGAAAGAGGAAGTGGGAAGGAGGGGTCGAGATGTAGCCCGGGGAGGAAGGAAGACGCCCTCTGCGGCTCCCCGATAAGACGACCATGTGGAAATACTTAAATAAGTAGAAATGGGTTAATAATTAAGACAGAGCTAGCCCGTAAACAATAATGGTAATTGGCCAACAGGATTGTATCAAATACAGAGTCTCAGAGTGTTATTTGGGGCACACATGGTTGTGGGACCATGGCGGCAGGACCTGCTGCGGCCAGCAGGAACAACCTGCCGTAACAATTATTTAAAAAGTTCTACTTACATATATTTCAATTACATGTACAGAATAAAACTAGGCACTTAACCATATTAAAACTCTTTTGCTAAGTACATGTGACCTCTATCATGAAGAGGGATTCTATAGCTTAAGAATCTAGGATCTGTTGTGGTCTTTGACTGAGATAAAGCAGAGCTCATCAGGCTCGAAAGTACATGTAACATTTATCACCTTTAAGGGTTGATTCAACTGACTGAGTGATAAAAGTAGGGTTGAAAATCTAGAGAAGGGGAAATTTGAATAAGTGCTCTGAGTGATTTCTGTGTGAACTGGCCCTACAGAAAGAAAAGGTCATCAGCTGATCAACCACATCCATTCCCAAGCATCTGTGTGGAAAACAATTGATGTCATTAGTTTTTGCTTCAACACATTCCCCTAATGTGGTGTTTTGACAAACTGGTCTTATATTATGGGTACATGAAGATGCATCCCCAGGAAAGACAGTTAGACTTATCCCCAGGCAATGCTTTCCATTATTCAAAAAAAATACAAAATGAGTCTTTAAGTTTTTGGCAAGATCCCTGATGTATTATCACTTCCTATACTCAACAACAGATACAATGGCTTCAATAGTTTGATGAGGATTGGGCACATTTCCTGTGTTCCACACCCTGCCACTTTGATAGTCATTTTCCTTCCAATAAATTAGCACAGTTTTTAAAAAATCACCCTGTGTGTTTCACCACGATTATTTCCAAAAATCATTTAAAGGGGGCCTGCAATGTATTTACAGACAGCTCCTTAAATGGTTGTGCAGTCCTTGTTTCCTTTCCCATTATTATACGTTCTACATTTAAAGTAAAATCTGCACAATTTGCTAAACTCGCTGCAGTACAATCAGACCTTCAATGTTTTCTAATGAAACTCTTAACTTATACACTGACAATTAATATGTGTATCATATATTGCCTCCTTTAAAAACTGCTGCCTATATAGCTCTGGTCTCTCATGTACAGGAACATTTACTAGCCATAAAAAGCTTACTATGGAGGCACTCTCATCCAATATTTTGTAGGACATCCCTGAGCATGAGCACATTCTGATTTGCCAGGCCTTTTAAGTAAAGGAAATGCCATTGCTTATTTTAATAGGCACTAAACTGCACTAAAATAGATAGTGCAGTTATGAATATAAGGCAGTCTGGTTATGAAACAGTCTACAAAGCTCACACAACCTTCCACCTTAATACAGGGCCACTGAAATTCCATTTTAAAATTACTAAAGACCAAGCATTAATTTTAATTATTTAATTTTAATTAATTATATTTAATTTTTAATATAGTTAAAAATTGTTCTCTGTTTGCAGAGTTCTCACCTGTTCCACACCTTGGAGTTAACCCCCAGGGTGTTATGATATCTGGCAGATGGATGTTACCCATGTTCCTTCCTTTGGCTGACTACAATTTGTTCATGTATCAGTGGATACCCTTTCTCATCTCATATTTGCCTCTGCCCATGTATAGCTGACAGACAAAATGTTCACCAGAGAAGGGTAAGGCAAATGGCCAACCTAAGACAGGAGGGTTATGGACCTGGATGGCCTCTCCATTGACAGGTAAGGAATTATGCTGATATCCTCTGCCTCCTAAGAAAGGTGTTAGTTTATTTTAAAGGAAAGCTGGACCTGTAGGACCCTGCATGGACCCCCCCCCAAGACACCTTGAGCAAGCCTAAAGTTGTTGGCCAGAATTACTTGCCCCAAAGCTGTTATTGGTACTCTTCCTGATTTGATAACACATCCCTCGTGATAATACACACCTCGTAGGGAGGAGCTAAGCCTGAAAATCCTATTATTTTCCACTGTGCTGTTAAGTCAGTATTTTTTCCCACTCCATCCCCTCAATAAACGGCATCTGGCATTTGGCATTCAGCATTCCAACATTGTCATTGAATGAATGACCCGCTGTGTTGTCTCTTATTTCAATCTCTAGGCCTTCGCCTGATTCATGGAACAGATTGTAGCATGGGAGGTACTTTATAAGCAATTAAAATATACACTTAATATTCTTTGCCTGTTAGTTTTGATGGGGTCTTATTATGTAGCTCTGACTGCTCCAGAAATGTTTATGCAAACCTAGCTGATCTTAAACTCCAAAAATATAACCTACCATTGCCTCTTCAGTGCTGGAATTAAAACCATGTGCCACAATGCCAGATCGTGTAACAATTCTTAAACTTAGTTAATGATTTTTACTAGAACAGATGTATTGGAAACACACCATTATTTATACAATAGAACAAAATCTGCATATTTTAAAGGGAAAACCCAGGAATAAGTGAAGATGGATGGATGAAGTAATCCTTAAATATTTATGATTATAAATAATTTGAAAAGCTGAAATAGGGCAATTATTTTCATTTACTTCTACACTTTTACTAGATGTCTTTCACAATCATATCTGAGAATGAATCTTGTTCAAGTCCCATTTCATGTGACATAATAGACAATTTGGTTTAGGAATTTATTACATTTTGGATTTATTAATTAGATATAGCATATATCTTTGTTGCTCTGAAAATAAGTCCTTTCAAAGACAGAATTGCTATTTTGGCTCAAAGTTCCAGGATATGACACATTGTTGTTCTAAAATCATGGAAAGAGAAGGAAATGAAAGAAAAAAGAAAACAAAAACAAGAAAAGCATTCACACAATGTAGCAACTTAATTATTCCAGAAACTCTAATAGCAAAATTCGAATGTTAGTAGATAAATATTTATCTAAAACAACATTAATCTACAAATCCATCAGGTGTTTAGTTAAAATATTCAACTTTCTGATAGTTTGGTTTCTTCCTTATCTTCCTTCTCTTTCTTTGACATAGTTTCCTTAATTATCCCAGACTGGGTTGGAAATCAGAATCCTCCTGCCTTAGCTCCCATGTTCTAGGATGGCAGGTGTAGGACATCATCCCTTGCTGTCTGGTAATTTCTTAATAAGCATAGGTTTAAGTGATACCCAAGGATAATTTTTCATCCCATTTTAATTGTGTCAGTCACATAATTTGACAAGAGAAAATCCCATTTAGAAATCTAACATTGTTTTATGATTTGGTGGGACATGCTTTAAATCCCAGCACCCAGGAAGGAGAACCAGATCAATTTTTGAGTTTGAGGCCAGTCTGTCATACAGAGAGAGTTCCAGGACAGCCAGGACTACACACAAAATCTAGATTTAAAAACTCTAACAATTCTAGTTTCTCATGCTTTTTTATACTGTGGTTTGTATCATGATTTTCACAGAGACAGCACTGACCATTAATCACCTCCAGAATCCTTCTTCTATGACTCTGTCAGTAACTTTAAGAGGTAAAACATATAAAATATTCAAAAATTTGCCACAAGTACTTTAAATATAGTTTATTTTCCTTAGAGCCTTACAAATATATGGCACTTGCATTAATGATACTGCATGACCAAGCTGATGCTCGCAAATAAGGGCAAATAAGTTGTAGAGAGAACAAGAATAAATTGTAGATAGAAGCATAATAGTTATTAGTAAATTATTCAGGAAAACATGTTCATAATATCCAAAAGGACTGCATGATTGCTGCTAAAACATTTCCATCCAGAAAACATAATAATCCTAATTATCCAAAACTCTTTAAGTCTCCTCAGATGGGCAGGTTAAACGTCTATCTAATTAGCTAATTGTTAAAGAATCTAAATATGATTCTCAGCTTACCAAAGACTTCCCTGTGTTTCTATCATCTTTTTGGTACACATTTTTTACTGAATTATTCCTGTCAAAAGATTTTAATATTATTGAACTTGTCAATACTTAAAGATATGATGTAAATATTTAAGAGATAAGAACTTTGAATCGTCTGACACAAGTCTACAATAGCATGTATCTGATCTTACATAGATTATTACAAAATATGTAAAGATGGTACCATTTTAATCCGCAAGTTTTATAAAACAACTCCAAGCCAATTTACCATTCAATGGTTTTAAAGGAGCTAGATGAACAAACGTATGATGAAACAAAACAAAACCAACAAGAACAGCAACAACCTCTAACTAGCAAAAAAATTAGGCCATACACATGTAAAAACTCAGTATAAAAATAACTATATATGATTACATATATGATCATACACACACACACACACAGAGAAAGAGAGAGAGAGAGAGACAGACAGACACACACACACACACACACACACACACACACACACACACACACACACAGAGCTATAAAAATGACTGAGAAAACTCAAAAAGTGTTAGTTGATTTAAACACTTTTCTTCCTTAGAAAATAGAAAATACTGCTTGTTGCGACCACCTCAACCATCAAGGAAGACGGAATGCTTGAACTCTTCTTTAAGCAGTTTTACTCAGGAACCTTGAACAATCTCCTGACCCTGTGGAAAGCCAGCCCACAGCTTATAAGGCCTTGGGGTAGCGAAACCCGGAGCGCCACATAGTGATTGCAGATAGGTCCACATATGCAGAAGCAAGCCTAGATCTCAGCCTTAGCCAAATATGGAGTTGCTTATCACAGAAATCACTCACCATTGGGAAGGTGGAAGGTGGAAGCCAGCACCATCTTTAAAGCGCAGCACTTTGCAGCTCTCTACAACTGCTTTGGATGTTGAGCTTTGGAGTGTCATTTCTTCCTCTACCTTTTTTTCCTCTTTTTCTGGCCTCCATATCTCAATCGGTCATCTGATCCAGAAATATAAATCTGTTTTTAGCAGTAAATAACTTACGAGAATATCAAAATATTATTTGTTGGAATGAGGTTATTATATCCATAAAACAATGTGCATATTATGACATACAATAAAAGTATATGCATTTGTTATGTGAAGTATAATATCTATGTACAGTGTTTGCATACACAAAGTTAGACTTGAAATTTGCGAGATTCTTGAACTCACATATGTAGTGATAAAAAATTGAGAAATTCAAAACTCTAAGAAAACACACAAGCAAACAAAGAGAGTGTGTTAGCAGCATCTGATAAATGATGGGGACATCATCTGTTTATATTATTTTCTCATTGCTTGATGAATAAAACACTTATTGACTGAATGGCCAGGCATTCAGTACAGGAAGGGCTAGGAGAGGAGAATTCTCTGAAATTTAGGCAGATGAAGACATCATGTAGAGCCCAGAAAATGAGAATGTGAAAGGTGTTCTCTTGTAAGCCAAGATTATGTAGAAATACATTTATTAATAGTAATGGGTTAATAATCAGGCATAGATAGTCAATAAGAAGCCAAAGCCAGCATCCAACAGTTCTATAACTGATATAGCATCTGTGTGTTATCTGGCCACCTTCCTCTCCCATCCCCCCACCCCCATTCCACAAGTAGGGCTATGCTGTCCAGGTTGGGTCATGTAAATCTGTCAAGTCATTTGAAGTAAGGACTAGGACTTCTCTCCTGTCTCTAGGTTAAGAAAGTATCCCTCCATGGAGATGTGTCCACAAGGTCCTTTTGTGCACCAGGAATACATCCTGGTTCTACAGTCTGAGATCCTTTAGACTGCTCAGTCCTTCGAGCTGAGATGCATATTCAGGGAGTCTAAGTCAGTCCCATGCCAGATTCCAAGCTATCAGTCTGGGGGGACCCATTATATCCTCCTTCTTCAGGTCAGCTGTCTTTGTGTGTTTCTGCAGCCTGGTCTTGTCCTCTTTCTCTCTCTCTGCATCTGGATTCTAGGTCAACTCAGTGTTTAGTTACCGGTGTTTGCTTCTGTTTCCAATAGGTTATAGATGAGGGCTCCATGATGGTGGATAGTTTAGTTGATGGTCTCACTATCAGGAAAGGGCTTTTATGGTGTCCATTCCACGGTGGCTTGACATGTTAGTTGAAGTCAGTCTTGTAGGTCTCTAGATCTCACTTTAGGTTCAGTTTTCACTTCAAACCAATAATGGCCCCCTTTTTTATGTTCTCTCTCTCCTCTCTCTCTCTCTCTCTCTCTCTCTCTCTCTCTCTCTCTCTCTCTCTCTCTCTCTCTCTCTCTCTCTCTCTCGTCTTCTATTCCTACCCTAACTCAACCTTCCCAGTTGCCTAGTCGCACATGCTTTCCTCTCCTCCCCTTCTCTTTCTCCTCATTCCCTCTTCATTAACTGTTACCCACTTCCCATGTGCTCTTGGGGACTTGCCTCTCCCCCTTTTGTGAGGAATCATATAGGAATCTCTTGGAATACACCTTCTATCCTAGTTCCTCTGGTGGTGTGAATTATATGCCAGTGATCCTCTGCTCTAGGTCTAAAATTCATATACGAGTGAGTACATATCCTGTTCCTTTTTTTGTGACTGGGTTACCTCATTCAAGATGGTTTATTCACATTCCATCCACTTGCCCTTGAATTTCAAGATTCCATTATTTTTTTTCTGCAGAGTAGTATTCCATTGTATAGATGTGCCACATCTTCTTTATCTATTCTTCAGTTGAGGGGCATCTAGGTTGCTTCCAGTTTCTTGCTATTACAAATAATTCTGCTATGAACATAGTTGAGCACATGTCTTTGTTGCATGGATGTGGGTCATTTGGGTAAGAGAGGAATTGCTAGGTCTAGTGGTAGACTAATTCCCATTTTTCTGAGGAACAACCATACTGATCTCCAAAATAGCTGTATGAGCTAGCACTCGCACCAGCAGTGGAGGAGTATTCCCCTTACTCCACATCCTCTCCAGCATAAATTGTCATTAGTGTTTCTAATTTTGGCCATTTTGGCAGGAGTAAGATGGTATCTCAAAGTTGTTTTGATTTGCATTTCAAATAGTTAAGGATGATAGCTAAGGATGTTGAGCACATTCTTAAGTGTCTATCAGCCTCTTTGATTTCCTCTATTGAGAATTCTTTCTTCATTTCTGTACCCCATTTTTTAATAGGGTCATCTAGTGGCTTGTTAACTAGTTTTTTGAGTTCTGTGTATATTTTGGAGATCTTCTCTTTGTCAGATATAAGGAAAGGTAAAATTTTTTTCCCTGACTGTGGGCTGCCGTTTGGTCTTGTCCACTGTGTCTTTTGCCTTACAGAAGCTTCTAAGTTTGAGGAGGTCCCACTTATTAGTTGTTGATCTCAGTGTCTGTGCTACTGGAGTTATGTCCAGGAACTGGTCTCTAATACCAATTTGTTCAAGTACCTCCTTCTTTCTCTTCTAAGAGGTTCAGGGTAGATGGATTTATGTTGAGATCTTTGATCCATTTGGACTTGAGTTTTGTGCATGGCAATGGACATGTGTCTATCTGCAGTCTTCTACACACCATCATCCAATTGTGCCAGCACCATTTGTTGAAGATGCATTCCTTACCCCCATTGTGTTCTTTTAGCTGTTTTATCAAAAATCAGGTTTCATAGGTGTGTGATTTGATATCAGGATTTTCGATTTGGTTCCATTGGTCTACTTGTCTATTTTTGTGCCAATACCAGGCTGTTTTCAGAATTATAGCTTTGTAGTAGACCTTAAAGTCAGGGATGGTGATGACTTCTGAAGTTCTTTCATTGTACAGGGTTGTTTTGGCTATCCTGGGTCTTTTGTTTTTCCATATAAAGTTGATTATTATTCCACAACAGTGGTGTATAGGTTTCAGTTTATGGAGAAGTCCTTAATGCCCATCACCAAGTGTTCAGATATGCTCATCATATTCCGTCACTATTGTGTCAGTGGTTACACTTCGGCACACAGTTCATTTGTGTGGCTAGAAGGGTTCACAGATAGATATGATTGATGAATACTTTTCTGCTTCATTAGCATAAAAGCAGCTTCCAGCCCATAAAAGCCAGTCAGCAGGGATGAAGCTTGTAGGTCAGTAGTCCTGCCCTATGTCTCAACAATGTGATGTCTTCTACAAACATGTTTATGCCAAGTTCTGGAGATTGACAAAGTAGAACAACAATTGCCTGTAATGTATGGGGGTGGGATCTCTGGGACTTCACTAACAATTAACTCCCAAAGAAATAGGTCATTCCTTGCACTGGGCTTTTTCTTTGCTAACCTATCATATCTAGTAGGGGCATTGTTGCCTTGTTATAGAGAAACTCCATTTAAATAGTCAGTATGTGTATATCCATATATTTTAGGAAGTTTTTACAAGAGCATGTTTCCATATAACCTTTAGAAATATATCTCTCCTTCCATTCTTTACCTTCATCTCCCATTTTGCTTAAAAACAAATCAATTTGTGAAGAAAACAAACTGTTTTAAACAACTTATGCTCAATTATCAATATCACATCTAAAATTGATCCTGATAATTTTTTTTCTAGTGCTTTGGTTATTATATCATCTAAGTATTAAATCCTTTATCACTATACCTTTAATTGTTATTGCTTTCTAACCACACTATTGCATTACTGCATGAAGTTTCATTAATCCCCAAAGCAAAAATAAGAAAACCAAGAATGGCATTAAAAACAAAACATATTATGGAATGTTGATTCTTATAAAATTTGCTTGTACAAAATTCTTAGTCTTGGATAAAATAATGTTTCGTTATCCCATTGACTGCTATGAGAAAATTAGATATAGAATTGTGAACTATGTATTTTTTTAATGATGCTAGATCAAAATTGAAATTGTTACTTATGTTTGCAATTTCTATTTTTCATATAAAAATAGTTCTTATAATTATAAATGAATTGGATTCGTTGCCAATACTACTCAAATTAGCATATTTTAATGGGATTATTATATTTTTACAGAAGTAAGATGTGTTTGATTTTAATCAAATTTGAGAAAAGTTCAATTTTGAAGAGCCAGGAAAGTTCTTATGGATAGAGCAAATTAGGACTAAGAAATGGAAAACAAATAGATATGCATATACTGAAGATGTTGCTGGAAAGGGAAATTGCAGGAAAGCCTAAAGAACACCCAGTTTTTGAAATGCCTCTTTTTGAGATTCTATTTTATTTGATGACTTGTTGCAGATTCAGGACCTAGAATTTTTAAAAAAATATATTAATTTATTTTATATGTGTTATTGTTTGTATTCAATACAAACAATATTGTATTCAATACAAACTTACCAGAGTTTCTCTAGTAAGTTCTGGCTGTCCTAAATATCACTATGTAGCCAGGGTTGCCTAGAACTCAGAAATCCACCTGCCTCTGCCTTCTCATTAAAGGCTCAGATTAATGGCATGTGTTACTATCATAAATACTGTAATAATTTCCTTGGTTTATAAATAAAAGCAAGGTCCTGAATCACTTTTATCTTTTACTCAGGCAATGAAAACTATTTCCAAAGGCAATTCAGTTTTGTTTAATGTGACATTTGCATGTGATTATTTCCATATCAGATCAATTAACTGTTGGGAAATAGTTTCTATGGTGTGTACTGTAAGCAAAAGTGAAACAACTCACAAAACCAACCAATTTACTCCACATATTAAGGAATTTGACACTCATTAAGTCAACAAATATACATATCAAATATAACAAATATAAATATAGCTAGCTTTATCCTTCCTGGAAGAAATCTCAAAAAAAAAAAAGCATCAAAATAATAAAGGTAAGATTTT
Source organism: Cricetiscus sungorus (assembly GCA_030556225.1). Taxonomy (NCBI): domain Eukaryota; kingdom Metazoa; phylum Chordata; class Mammalia; order Rodentia; family Cricetidae; genus Cricetiscus; species Cricetiscus sungorus. Next base: position 405,339 of record JANBXA010000600.1, on the reverse strand, counting down.
TAGCCATTTATTAATTTATTTCTTAAAGCTACCAGACTGAATTATCAATTAATACAACATTCTGGGAAACAATTGAAATCTGGTTAAAATCACATTTACAAAACTGCTCTGATTTGAAAGTAATTATATTTTTATTTATAGTTACCACATATTCCCATAAAACGGAGACAGCCTCATAATATTCAATTAAGGATTTGTGTGTTTTAGTGTGTTATCTTATCCTGATTCAATAAATCTATCAAAAATAGTTTAGACACAACAGAATTAATTAGTCCTTTCTGTGCACATTTGAAATTTACTGTTGCTTTCCATTTAGCTTAATTCTAGAAATAGAAAATAGTACTAGCCAGACTATTAGATTCTAAAATTAAATATTCAGATGAAATCTCAAGAGAATGTAATTTATTTTGTTATATAAGCAAAAAGTAGGATTTGTTGGGCAAAGAGTTCATTCAAATGTTAATTAGCTGTGAATTAGAGAGATGACTCAACAGGAAATAGCACTGCTACTCCTGCAGAGGAAACATTTGTTTCCCAGAAACCACATGGCTTCTTACAATCATCTGTAACTTCACTTCCAGAGAATCAAATACCATTTTCTGGTGCTATGGGAACCAGGTACCCTGTTGTGCACATACATACATACATACATACATACATACATACATACAAAATACTCATACATATAAAATAAAATTAATAAGTTTTAAATTGTTATTTATACAAATTGTGATTTTAAACTGTACCTAATGAATTCTGTCAATCATAATATTCTAAATCTATGTTGTGCAATATCAACATCTATCATGTCAACACTAGCAATGTAATTTTGGTTTTAAATGGTTACATTTTCTCTTCTACTTTGTTTCAGGTTTTAGAGTTAGGATTTCATATGGTAGTCCAGGCTGGTTTCCAAATCATGGGAAATCTTCTTCTACCTTCTGAATGACAAGATGATAGGCATGGCAAAAAATGTGAACCGAGAATTTATTTAGTTATTTTCAGAATGAAGGGAAACTTCAGAAATAATAGAGTATTTATATATTCATTTAATTTATTGGAAACTGCAAAAAGTTAGTTTTTACTACTTAAACATGAAAGCAATATATGGAATGCTATTCATATCTTATGTTTAAGTTATAACATATTATGGAATGCAATTAAAAATTATACTGGTTTGTGCAAGTGGCAAGATTTGGTCTTCTTTATGATTCAACTTATCTAGGTCTATACTACTTGGCAGAAATTGCATAATATTCAGTGACCTGTGTTATGCATAATGAATAATGGGTTGAGAACTGGTAGGTGCAGGTGACCAAGGTGGGGGACAAACATGCCAGGCAGACAGAGCTTAGAAAGAAGTTTATTAAAAAAGGAAATGGGGTAGGGAGAAAGGTAAAGTGATACAGAGACAGAAAGAGGATAGAAGAGGGAGGCAGAAAAAGTCCTGGTTGCCTTAGGGAACAGCAGGAAAGAAAGAGGGAAAGAAAGCATAAGTTTTTCTTTTAAAAGGTTTTTTTTTTTCTATTAAAGGGGTCATCTGTATATGTGTGTATATTTGTAGTAATGAAACCCTAGGCTGACTAGGGTACTGCCTGAGTACACTTTGTCAGGTTACAGGGGCAGGCCAGTATAATGCCAGAATCCTTACAGATTGAAGTCCAATTAGACAACTTTTGGCAACTCTAACATTTAAGAGTTATTATTGAATGTTTTTGAACATATTTCTATGTTCATAGTTCTTAGAATTTTATAGCTTGTCAGGACTATCAATTTCCTTTTCCTGTCTGCCAATATATGCACTTTACATTGGGTGACTAGTTCTAATATCTACAAGCTATGTCAGAATTATGTTTTGTCTTCAAATTCTGTGAGGCAACCAAGGTAAATAGTAAAATCATTATATAATTTAAGTATTTTTATTCACTCTTGTGACCAAAACATCAAAGTGAGTTTTCCCATTCCTGGTATTCAAAACTTTGTTAATTAGTCTATGGCTATTATGAGCCTTATTACTCAATATGGTGTATCTTGAAACTTAATATAGCAATAAATAACTATGTATAACTTGTGTGTGTGTGTGTGTGTGTGTGTGTGTGTGTGTGTGTGTTGATTACTTTGATGTCAGCATGACACAAGATTAGAGTCATTAAGAAAGAGAGAACATATATTGATAAATATGTCCTTACCAGATTAACCTGCAGCCTGTCTAGTGGGTCAATTCTTGATTAGTTATTGATGTGGGTAATCCAACCCACTCGGGTCAGTGCCAGCACTGAACTCTCCCTCCATGCTTCCTAGTTAAATACATCCCTATTTTCCCAGCTTTCTACTTCAAAGCATCAGTGTCCTACTACAGCATTCTCTAGTGCCCACCCCAACTATGCTACATTTTAGTTTCTTGTTTTCTGTGGTTTGCTAAGATCTAAAATTCTGGGAAACATGAAGTGTTTTCAGATAAGTGCAGTACCCCTTCATCAAAGAAGCTTCTTTTTATAGTAGACATAATTCTAGAAAGTTATTACTGGTCAAAATCTGGGAAATGAATTATGATGTGTTACACAACCCCAGATGATACATAAAACATACACTTAAAGTTAGAGAATATCAAAAGGGAAGAGACAGAAAGACTGGAAGAGCCAGAGAACCCTGGTATCTGCTATGGGACAGTGTCTTTTTTTATGAAAGGAAAGCTGCACTCATAGAATTTCAACCAATGATATTGCTACCTAAAGAAGATTAGCATAATGAAAACAACCCCTGACAATCCCACATAGATAAGAAATATCTCACAAGGTGCACTTGTAGATAAATAGAGACAAACAGTCAATGGCTTCTGAGAGGAATTTCAGGAATCAGACCAGGACCCTAATAATTTATCATACAGAAAAGGTCACCTTAAACATAAATGCCATGCAAACACACACACACACACACACACACACACACACACACACACACACACACACACACACATAAACACACATAAACACACATACACTAAAAATTGGTCTCAGCAGGATTTTGGTGCGTGCATGTGTGTGTGTGTGTGTGTGTGTGTGTGTGTGTGTGTGTGTGTGTGTATTTGTGTGTGTACACAGACAGACAAACCCAGAAAGACAGAGTGGGATGTGAATAATTAAAGAAGAACAGAGATTATGAATTTGAGAGGGAGTCAGGGTGGTGGTAGCCGTAGGTATTCCAGTGGTTTGAAGGAGGAAAATATACAAGATAAATTTAGTACTTGTGTATAAAATTCTTTTTAAAAATAATGTTAAAAGATCAATTTATTTTATATTTATCACTAAGTTAAATTTTATTTACTATTATAGTACAATAAAAGGTGAGAAAACACCAAACACACAATACTGTATATCCTATTAGGAAATATGCACCACTTTTTACCAGAAAGAAATTTGCAGAACACATGCAGTGACTAAAATAATTCTGGACCAAAAATGAACATTTTTCATTTCATTTCCATTGCTTAAAAGACAAAGCAATACGTGTATCTATTATCTTCAGAACTGGGAGACTAATGATCTGTGGAAAGATTTGAAATGTTGAACATTAAACAAACCTCAGATTTTAGAATGTGAACATACAACAATTTCATAAATGAGTTTTTGTTGGTTTAACCAAATATTCATGCAAATCTCTTTGTATCACATTTTGGATCAGTGGTCTAGATAATTTCCTGAAAATTGCAGACACTGTAATCAATACTTTATATGAAATCCTTACAAGGACCTTCAAGGAGAAAAAAAATAGGCTCATCTATGCAGAGACAAGACTTTCTCCAAACCAAGAGGTTGTATATCAGTTTCTGCATTTTTAAAATAGCAGTTAAAGTTATTGTATATAGTGTGAAGTAATGATTATTAAGACAATTTTGTGAAGTTCATTTCACAATACTAAATATTTATTGTGAAAATGTCCCATAATTATGAAAGCATGATTTCTTAAGTTAGAGGAATTTGAAATGGAAAAGAATCTTTTTTCAGACTTAACATATTGAACCAGTGTTAAATCTTACTACCATAAACAATGTTGCTTAAAATTCAAATAAAATAAAAATAGTTCCAAAAAATAAATTTTTTTTCCTGTTGTAAACCAAAATTTGTAGTTTGGTATTTGGAAGTTGCATACTCAGACAAGTGTTCCTTAAGTTGGAGTTTCTATATTATACTTAGCACAAAGGAGGATCAGAGATATAGTAACTAATTATGAACAAGTGAGGTTACATACTGGAAAAATATTATTGTCCTGTGATATTTCTAATTAGATTATTTCTTTCTAAATGAAAAAATTTCCAAATCCATCCATTAATACCCAGTGGTCCTTATTGCAAGTAAAATCCTAAGTTTGTTTGTTTGTTAAACCAGTGTGTCATTTTGTATATAAAGATAACTTTTTTTATTAATAGGCAGTCCATGCTCATTGTGGGGTACCTTCTTCCCCATTATCCTGAGGTTTATAGATCGAGTCATCAGTCATTATGTGTATCCTCATGGATATATTCTTGAAATTATTTTATTCACTTTAATAAGATTTATACCTTAAGTAAGGACACTTATAAATTCTAATTTTTATTAGCTTATCAAAATGTGTTATCATCTAAACAATATAACTAGATTCATTGCCCAAATCCTATTGTGCTGAAACAAAGTTAGTAAAAAAAGATGTGATTTCAGTGTCTTACAACTTTAGCTTTGAAAGTCAGAAATAAAATATGGGTCTTGGGTTAAAATAAGCTTGTCCCTAGAGCTGGGGAAACTAAGAGGGTATCTTAGGAGTGTACCAGTTCTGTCACTGTGAAGAGACACTGTCACCAAGCCAACTCTTATAAAAGATAAAAAGTCATTGTGGGCTTTCTTATAGGTTCAGAGATTTGGTCACTTACCACCATGGTGGGAAGCATGGCATAAGGCATAGAAGGCAAGATGCTGGAGAAGTAGCTTTGAGCTAGACTGTGAGCCTGAGAGCAAGAGATAGACAGAGACACAGGGACACACAGAGACTCCAAGAGACACAGAGGCAGAGACACAGAGAGATGGAGCTAACATGGGCTTTTGAATCTTCACCTCCACTGACACACTACTAGAGCAAGGCTACACCTCCTAATATTGCCACACTTATCAAAGAGATCTTGTTCTTGGTGACTAAATATTCAATTATATGTGCCTATGGGCACCATTCTTACTTAGCCAACATTAGGGGAAGATGGCTTCATCCTTCTTCTTGTTCTTCTTCTTCTTCTTCTTTTTCTTCGTCTTCTTCTTCTTGTTGTTCTTCTTGTTCTTGTTCTTGTTCTTGTTCTTCTTGTTCTTCTTGTTCTTGTTCTTCTTCTTCTTCTTCTTTTTCTTCTTCTTCTTCTTCTTCTTCTTCTTCTTCTTCTTCTTCTTCTTCTTCTTCTTCTTCTTCTTCTTCTTCTTCTTCTTCTTCTTCTTCTTCTTCTTCTTCTTCTTCTCAGAAGGCTTCCAGCAGTATACTGGAAGGCAGGCAGACTCCAGAAGTATCCAGAAGTACAGAAGTAGTTTTAGGGTTTTTTTTTGTTGTTGTTGTTTTTGGTGTTTTTTGTTTGTTTTGTTTTGTTTTGTTTTTGGTAGTTTTTAAATGTCAGTTAAGTTTTTTTTTACTTTTCTGAGATGTTTAACTTATATTGATTTTTTGAGAATTTCATACATGGCAGCATTATTTATAATAGCCAGAACTTGGAAGCAACCTAAATTCTCCTCAACTGAAGAATGAGTAGAAAAATTGTGGTACATATACACAATGGAGCACTACTAGGCAGAAAAAATATTGAAACCTTGAAATTCCACTGCAAATGTATAGAACTAGAAGAAACAATCCTGAGTGAGGTAACCCAGTCACAAAAAGATAAATATGATATGTTTGCACTCAATTTTTAGACATAGAGTAAAGGATTACTAGCCTATAATCCACACCTCCAGAAAAGCTAGGAGACAAGGAGAATCCAAAGAGAGACATATATGGCCACCCCGAGAAGGGCTAAGAGGCAAGATCTCCCAAGCAAATTAGGAGCATGGGGGAGGGAAGAAGGAATTAGGAGGAAGAGGAGAGGAGAGGTGGGCATGACAGAGAAGAAATAGAGAGTCAGAGAAAGAATAGAGGGAAGCAAGAAAAGAGGTAATATAATAGAGGAAGCCATTATAGGTTTTAAGAGAAATCTGGCCCTAAGGAAATGTCTAGAGATCTACAACTAACAATCTAAGCAGTAGTGGAGAGGCTACCTTAAATGCCCTTCCCTGATAATGGGATTGATGACTACCTTATATGCCATCCTAGAGCCTTCATCCAGTAGCTAATGGAAACACAAGCACATACCCACAGCTAAACACTGGGCTCAACTCCTGGAATCTAGTTGCAGAGAGGAAGGAATGATGAGCAAATTGGTCAAGACCAGGCTGGAGAAACCCACAGAAATTGCTGACTGGAACAAGGGGGAGATAATGGACTCCAGTCTGAAACCAGCAAAGGACCAACCCAAATTTCTTGAATGTGGTGTTAGTTGGGAGGATGGACAGTCTATGGGACCTCTTGTAATGGATAAGTATTTATGCCTAGTATATTAATGGATTTTGTGAGCCTGCTCCACATAGAATGATACTCTCTCAGCGTAGAGATGGGGGAGGGCCTGGGCCTTGCTCCAAATGATATTACAGACTTTGAAGACTCCCAAGGGAAGGTTTCACCCTCCCTAGGTAGCAGGAAGCAGATGGGAAGGGTGTTGGTGTTGGGGACAGGAGAACGTAGTAGAGTGTGGGAACTGGGCTTGACATGTAAAACAAGCCAGTTTCAAATTTAAATAAAAACAACTTCTTAAAAAATTAAGTAGTAGTTTGGGTGTAGAAAATTTTTTTACACTATATAAAATTTATAATGAGATCTTTGAAGCAACCTTGATTGCTGACCTTATAAAGTGAGACTAATTATGAAATCAAAATAAAAAGGCTAAAAATAGTATAAAGTTTTAAAAATAGTAAAATTTGAGATCACCTTTTTATGTATATGGATGTTATCCATATGTCATTTTGAGTCTCACAACCCATGATTATCCATGAATATATTTCCAAATAGTTCACAACCATTGTTCACTACCATTTGAATCTGGTCTGTAAGTGTGTGCCTATATGGCAACTTAGACCAGTGAGTTCCCTGTCTTATTAGGTAATAAAGATGATAGACAAAAATGTGTTACTAGAAAAAAAAAGAAAGGAAAAGAAAGATAGAAAAAAAGAAAGACTACTTCTAAGAAAAAGAAAGAAAAATATAATATGAAACTATTTCAACATGGAAAGTAGTATATTTTGAAGAAAGATAAAAATAATGTGTTACAATTTTGGCTCATAATAATGATTTCCAGACAAGTAAACAGTGATTATTTGCATTTATCCAATGCAAAGCTAAGGACAAGGCAAACATTGTACACATACTCACAGATCCAGAAATGTGCATAGTGCAGGTCATAGGATAAGTATTTGAAAAAGCTGATAAGATTTTAAAATACATTAATTAAAACTCTGGAATTTGAATGAAAAGAAATATGCTGTTAAAAATTACTGGTCCATAGATTTTTCTAAACTATAATCAAGAATGAAGTTTACATTAGAATATTTTCTACAAAATTTTACAATTGTACCTTGGGATAGCTGTAAATATAGGTAAATAAATTATTTACATTTTTACAAGAAATTAATTCACAGCAAAATTTAACTGATTTTCGTTACTTTTCATAGAGTGCCACACATGTTTATATTTAAAACAGTATAGTTCTGTTATTATTATTAAGTAATGAACAAACCATCTTCAATAATCATGCCAAAGTGTTACACAATGTAATAAAGGAATAAAGACATTTGTTGACAATTTATGAAAGCTCTATTTTCCTTAGGCAGACATTCTAAGAACACTGTGAATTAAATATCTTGTTAGGATTTTTGTTTTAAATTATCACCTTACACACATTTTCTGAATCACTCATTCCAACAAAATATTTCATGGTTTGGTGACTAAAGTGCTTTCAATTTTTACATATGAATGCATAAATTATATACTCATAAAATATGCCTGCTCAGATATTTCCACTTATCTCAGTAAAATCAATGTATCAAAATTAAAAGTAGTAATTTAGAGCACATAGAAATTTAATTTCTCTTTGGTGGAAAGTGGAAGTGAAGAGTTCTTTGAAATGAATAAGGAGTGATAGAGATGATTCATGGTGATAATGACATATTTTGTCATTATCTATACTCTACTAATATGCTACTTCTCTTAGTAAAGATTCCTAGTATCAAACTTTAGTTAATAAATGTCATATAATCCTTTTACTCACTATGAGAATTGTCAATAAAGACAGACAATCACCCGCAAACTAACATAATAAACAATAGGAGCACTAATATTTTCAATAGAAATTATCTAATGAAGAAAAGTCTGTTATTTTTTTTCAAGGACCAGTAGAATGTGTCTCTACTGTAAAACTACTCCCAGACACACACTGTGAGTATTTAATTCCCAAACTTAAAGCCACTTTTAACATTGTTACATTGTGTTATAGCTAACTTATAGTTTTCCACTCCAATATACTATAGTCCAAAAACAGTGAAAACCATAGACTCCTTTTCTCCCTGTTCAGTTAACTCAATGTATTTATAAAACAAAAAGCTCTATCAAGATACTTTTCCACTGGAAACAAAAATAAATAGAACAGTAAATAGATCTTCTCAAAGTACACATTCACTTGGTAACTTCAGTGCAGAACAGTTCATAACAAACATATTTGCCCTTATTCCCCCAGAGCAGGTCAGCATTACAGCTAATTGTTAAGTCATTTCCAACAGATTTTGTCGTGTTGATAACCAGCTTATACACATCATCTTCAGCCAAGTTTCAGCACTTACAATTCTCTGACTAATGCTTGGAAGCTTGGTCAGAGCATCTGGGACAGTGGTTGTGGAAGCGTCTGCTGTAAACACTCACAACATCTGTTGAGGCTGTCCACACACAGTAATTGATTTGGCCAAGAGCTATACACCCTTCCTTGTTTACATCGAGCTAATAACGTTTCACCATGCAGTATCTCTTCAAGGAAGAATTTCTGGACAGCAGCAGAATATTTTAAGTTAGGTAACTTGGAACGCTCAGCTCTCACTTTAGCGAGGTTGTTTCTTTCTCCATTCTCGAGGCCAGGTCTTGATGTTGGAGTCACTCAAAATAGATGCAGTACCCGATGAAGCGAGCACAGCACATAACTACCACAATGCCACTTTTCCTTCCATGCTCTCCACTGACCTGGGTCATATAGCCTCATCAGCTACCCAGTAATGCTTAGCTCGAACAGATCCGAGCACTCCAGTGGCTTTAAGCTACCAGCCTCCAATCCAGATGAAAAAGGGACTCTTTTTAAAATGTATTTTGTGCTATTCTATTTATTTTTTTTACTTTCATATATGTTTACTGTGTTTACATTAGCCATCCCCTCTCTCTCTGCTCAATTACATCTGTTATTTCCATTTCCTTTCAGATTTGTAACATCCTTTGGGTTGAAATTATATATGTATGTATTTATGTATGTATGTATGTATATACACCCATGTATTGTTTCACATTTATGTATGTTTTTAAGATTGAACACTTGGTAATCAATTAGAAGGCTCATTCCTGAAAAAAAATGATTCCCCCTCTCAGAAGCTATTAATTACTTGTAAAACTTCTTCCAGTGTTAGGGTGCAGCGAGCCTTCTGGAATCCACATCAGAATGTCTACTATTAATGTCCTTTTACAAATCATATTTAGGCAATCATACTGTTGCAAGTTCACAGGTGTAGCTCTCCTGTCATATATAAGACACAGTTCATTAGATACTTAGAAGAAAGAATAAAAATAATCATAATAGATTCTATTTATTTTTTTCAATAAGAAAATAAAAAAAAGACAACGGAGTTTCTATTATTTCACAGATGAGAAACCCAAAACTGTATTCAGGATTTGTTTTGTTAACATAGATCCAAGTTCATATATATCTTAGAGTATGTATTTACTTTTATTAAACATAGATACAATTAATATTGTGCAATTATTTTGTCAATTAAAAGCAGTAACACAAGCTGTGCATTGAGAAGACAGGATACTTTTTGAGAATTCTTTAGAAAATGGCCACACACTTTTCTGAATCCCTTGGTGTCAAGAGGCAGACTACAGATCCTTGTACAGTTTTGTACATAAATCTTTTTCCTGTGGTCAAAAAGTTAGGTCAACATTCAATTTTCCTAGGCATGTTGCCATTCAAGGTATCAGTTACATCAGAGTTGATTCTATGTAATAATATTCATGTGATTAAAAAACTGAAAATAACACAGGCATCGTGTCTTTTATATTTTCCATTAGTCCTTATCAATATTTCATTAATTGTTAAATGTGGTCTTGTTTTTCATACATGTGTCATATAATTAGCCAAATAAATATAGTCATTGTTCTTTTTATAATCATTTTATGCAATACAGTGTAAACTTAGTGTCTTAGTGAGGGTTTCAATTGCTGTCAAGAGACACCATGGCCACAGCAATTTTTACAAAGAAAAACATTTGATTTGAGTGGCTTAAATTTCAGAAGTTTAGTCCATTATCATCATTTTGGAAAACATGGTGGCACGCAGGCAGACATGGTGCTTGGGAAGGAGTTGAGAGTTCTACATCCTGATCCACAGCAAGAAATGAGTTGTGACACTTGAAAGTGGGAAACCTCAAAGCCCACCCCCACAGTGACACAATTCTCCCAACAAGGCCACACTTCCTCCAACAAGGACAAATGTCTTAATAGTACCTCTCTCTTTGAAGGCCATTTCCTTCCAAACCACCACAGACAGCAACTACTTCATGATATCTGCCATATGCAAAATCTAAATATTATACTGTATACAATAAGGGGACTATTCAATTGAAATGAATGAGTGTGCTCAGGAATGAGGCAATGGCATAATGGGGGTGAGTAACAGCCAAGTCCATAATACATATGTGTGAAAAATATTATTGAACCTATTATTTTATGTTATGAATCCTTGTTAACAAAAGTAAAATTAAACAAAATTAGAAAATATATAACAGAAAGTAAGGTCCTCTAAATGTACTTTACAGAGTTACGTACTGATAACATCCTTGTAAAATTGTGCACTATACACTCAAAGAAGAAAATTTTGTATGCTTTGAGTTGACATATTAGGAAACCATAAACAGATGTGAAAATATTTATATCCAATTAATCTGTAGTTATCTCTAATGTCTGCAGAAGGAGAATTATACTTTAAATATGGATATCCATGCTTTCTTCTCTAGAGAGAATAAAAGTCCTCCTCCTTCCAGCTTCCAGTTTCTCTTTCAATAAAGATCACAGTGAAAGCAAGTTTTACATATGACATACCCTATCTACATTCTCCATCTACTGTAACACATGTGCCATTGGCATAACTTTCCGAAAAGATATTTGAGTGTATAATAAGCCAAATCCAATAGGAATGGGTTATTTCTCACCTTGCTATATTATCTGCACTGGAAACTATGCAGGTAACTGAGATACAGCAGTGGTGAGAATCTGAAGGAATGTTGCAAGTGAGAATTTAAGCTGAGCACTCGATGGTCAGGACCAAGGAGCCATGAATCAGAGCAGAGCCCTGTCTTAAATTGCCACTCATGAGAACACACTGTCATGTTGAAAGAGCTTTGTAGGAACATTGTATAAAGCAGAGTTTACAGATCCTAAGTCACATTACACACCTTAGAAGTGATAGCCTGTCAGCCTCTGCCAACCAGGAATGTATTAGTTGGGTGAGTTCCTTCACAACACCAGCCAGAAGAGAGCATAGAGTAAAGCAGTTATGTGGCTGGAGCTCAGAAAAGTCTGGATGGAAACACCAGTAATTCTTATAAACAAGACAACTAGCTAAAGCATAACATTAAATTAATTGTGGACATGTTAGCAACAGGATCCACATAAGATGACAAAGCTGGAATTTTTACAAATACTATACCAGATATTTGCATATATGACTTAGCATTTAAGAAATTGATGAATAAAAGTTTATGAGTATTAATGAAGCTTTTGCAAGGTAAACATGACTGAGACAGAAGCCTATTGTCATGGTAGTGAAAGTCAATTGATTTCATTTTCTCAGAAGGTATATTAAACCATACTAAGAGGAAGCAAACATAATATGAAATAAACCCAGGCATCAGTAAACAGTTTTTTATAAAAGCATAGTTAAATGTGTGTGTGGTCCAAAAATTCAAGAACAATCTAGAAAAGGTAAAATAGCAAGTGATGTTGGATGTCTCTGATTACAGAAAAACAAGCATGACACAATCAATGTGTAAGATAATAACATATAAGGGTAAAACTGACAATATATATATATATATATATATATATATATATATATATATATAAAACGTACAGAAAAGTGAAAATAAAATTGTCTCTAATTTGTAAAGCCAATCTTTCAAAAGGCAATTCAAAAATGAACAAAATATCATTAATTATTGATACTGGAAAAGTGATGTTATATATGGGACCACCAAAGTGTTAGAGAAATCCTGTTAACGTATTTGCACTCCAAATGATGTCAAGTCTTACTTGTAAAGGGGTGTCTCTCAGACAAGGCACAGCATAAGAAGCAAAATAGAGAGTAACTCTGAGTAGGGCACAAAATAATAAACACCACGAGAAACAGGAGTTGATCGTTATGATTACACGGCACAGTGAATACAGATAGAAATAATGTACTACATAGTTCAAAAGCCATTAAAAATGTCTTAAGTGTTTCAGTGTAATTGAATAATAAATATTTAAAGACATAGGAACTTTTAAAGTAAACAGATTTAAATATTACTCAGTATACACCTGTAGCAGGACATTACATAATTCTGCTAATACAAATATTGTTCATATCCTTTTATAATTAAAACAAAACAAAAATGAAGAAAAATTCTTACATATTTCTTGATTTGTTCATCTTGAAATTTTTACTATACTAGATTTTAGACCATCTTGTGAGGAAAATGTTACTAGAACCTGAAGCTTGATGAGGTGATTGTCAACATCATCCAATGGTGACATTTTCAGGAGTGTGTGACTTGTTTGAATAGACATACGTTTCACTCCCTCTAAAAATGGGAAAGTCATTAATCAGAATGTACTGTTGTAGTGAGATATTCACTTTGTCTGCCTCTGTGGCACTGACCATGCCCATTGGGGTGGAGCCAGGGGTGGAAGTGACCTGTGGAACTAGGTCTACTGAGGAGCCCAGGAATGTTCTCTTGCTGGTGGGATGAGGAGAGGAGAGCATCCAGTGGAACCTGCTTGTGTTCATCTGTCTAGGTTGTAAGTAATTTCTCCCTGAATAAACATCTGTTTGGCCTTTTTGTTTATCCTGATCCTTATTAAACGATATACTGTCTCAAAGGTGACAATGCACCAATTGATATATTTATTGCTTTTAGAATACATAAATTAGAATATGTGTTGATTTTATATAAGAAAAAGATTTAAATGTTTGTACATGTTAATTTGCTGCACATCCACTATCACATGTTTATATTATGTGAATTAAGTTTATTATATGTAACAAGTATGTTTTCCCATTGGCAGCCTGGTCCCAATGCTGCGCCATCCAGCCCCAAATAACACGCTGAGATTCTGTATTTGATATAATGCTGTTGGCCGGGTAAGAGTTTCTTACTGCCTAGCTCTGTCTTAATGATTAACCCATTTCTACTATTCTAGGTATTTCCACGTGGCTCCTCTTACTGGAGGGCTGCGGCCCAGCACGCTATTCTCTTTATGCTCTCCATGCTGACTCCTCCTTACTACTTCCTCTTTCCTCCTTGTATCCTAGTCCCTCCTATCTTCCTTCCTATTGGCCAACAGTGCTTTATTCATTAACCAGTACGAGAAACATATTTATAAAATAACATCTCCCATCAATTATATACACAATTGAATAAAAATTTACATATATTTTCAAAATTCTATCATATTAAAAATATAAGTTAGAAACTGTTAACTCTTTTTTTCTCTGTATTGCTCTGTAGCCTGTCTTGAAACTCACTCTAGAAACCAAGCTTGCCTTGAATTCTCAGAGTTGTGCCTTCCTTTGCCTCCAGAGTACTGGAATTGAAAGTGGGCATCTTAAAACAAATATTTTAATATATGATATGTGTCAAATACATTAATTCAATGATCATTAGTCCTCTGCCATGTATTTGTCATTTGCTGAAGACATTTTTATTTTCAGCAACAGCTGAAGCTTATAATAATTAATTAAGTCATATATTGGGACATGTATATAAATCATGGTTTATAAGTTTTAGTATAATTAAAATACTAGAAATGCATTTTTCCAGCATTATTTGCTAGGGGAAAATTCCTTAGATTTAAAGATTTAAAAGTATCTGAAAATTTCTTTGCAAGTATATCTTAGATAGAAACACTGAAGAAAAAGCTGAGCTATGAGGCCATATCCATGTCTACCATGATCTGACAGAGTGTTTTACCTCCAAAGAGTGAATGAATGTTGACAACATATGATCCCAGAACAGACAGTAACTTGTCCAACTACAAACAGCATTCATAAACTTTTCATTCATAACAGTCTAGATCCTCCCTACTTTAGTGCTGATTCGGGTACATGCTAATTGACTGATAATTTGATATCCAAGTTTTTCCACTTCTAACTTCAAACTGAATTTAGGTTATACCTAAAAATAAAGCATTTCACAAATGGAGCTGTTCTCTTAGCATACTTTTCTAGAATCAGAGACGTCATACTCATAATAATATCTTTGTTTTCCTCATGCCATATATAGAATCTCTGAGTTGAGTAGCTAAATTATACCCATATTTCATGTGTTTGCAGTGGTCTCTTTGAATATTTATATGTTCATTATATATCTACTGTTTTCCTTCAGGAGTTTTAGAGTCTAATAAAACTGTCAGAGAATTTTTATCTGAAATGAATAAATAAGTGATTGTTTGGGTTATTTTTCATTGTATAAATAAGTTTAAAACAAGATGATTTTTACAAGTATTGTATCATCCACAAAATATTAAATTAACAGTGATGCAAATACGACAAAATTATTTACCATGTTACTGTTATCAAGATTTAAATTGAAATGAGCAGTATACTTAAAATAATTTAAATTAAAAATAAATAACTGGGGTAGGGATATAGTTAAATTGGTATGAGATTTGTTGGCTGCAGAAAGCCATGGGTTTCACCCTTACCCAGCATGCCAAAAAGTAGAAATGATGAAAATATCAGCAATTACAGCACTTGAGAGGTAGAAAATGAGAAGTTCAATGTCATTCCACCTTCATAGAACATGAGAGACCAGCCTGAGCTATAACATGTGAGAATCTTTATCAAAGAGAGAAAGAAAAAGGGGAGTGTGGAGAGCATGGAGAGCATGTAGTTCTCTGCCCCCTCTGTTCAACCTTTGGAAGTCTGCCACCAAGCTCCTAAACAAATACATGGAGACCGGAGACTTACTCTTTTATGAATGCCAGGCCTTAGTTAGGATTGTTTCTAGCCAGCTTTTCTAACTTAAATGATCCTGTTTCCTGTTTGTCTTTATCTAAATGGTGCCTCTGGGCTTTTTACCTTTCTTTATTCTATATATCTTTCTTTAAATCTTTCTTTGTGGCTGAGTGGTTGACTAGTTGCTGGCCCCTGGTCTCCTTCTCTACTCCTTTTCTTGCTCCCATCTCCCTTCTCTAGATTTTTCCTTCTATTTGTTCATTCTGCATGTGAGTCCCACCTATTCTTTTGCTCTTTTGCCTTGCTCTCAGCCATTCAGCTTTTTGTTAGACCAATCAGGTGTTGAACCACTTTACAGAATTGAACAAATGCAATGTAAAAGAATGTAATACGTTTTTGCATCATTAAACCATTTTGCACACATGAAAAATGAGTATAATGTAACTATCCAAATCAACGAATATATATATATATATATATATATATATATATATATATATATATATATTTAGCATGAGGAAAACAGATATTACGGTAAGTATGATTCTTTTGGTTCCCAAAAACTATACATATTTGATATCCTAGATTTTCTACTTCAAACTTCTCACTGAATTTAGGTTACACAAAAAATAAAGAACATCACAAAAGAAGCTGTTTTTCATAGTACATCAGCATAGCATAAGTGAATGTAACAAATCATAAAATAATATTTCACAACAGGAGAGGGAAAGAAGGCAGGAGTAGGGACTACATCCACAGAGCATCAGGATCAGGCTAGTGCTTTGAATCCCAAATGGTGTTTTGATGTGAAATAAACTTCTACTGACATAGAATACAGATGATGAGGATTGCAGATCTTATAATTATGTATATGCCATGAAATCCTGTTGGCATAAAGAACGTTGAATCACAAATTCTGTCTAAGGTAGTGAATGGTGTTTCAATGTATTGTGAGCATTAAATTAATTTCAAACACTTTTATTCTTGATGAAATGACAATTGTAAAATTAAAGTGTAACACCCATTTATTTCACCTTGACTTAACAAGTTGAATATACACATATACCAACTCTAGACATGGCTTTTGGTATCAGAGAAAGAATCCTCTGAAAACTGCCCCTCAAAAAAATCAGGGACATTGAGAAATCTGTCAAAATTAACTTTTTTAAATCTCCAGAACATTTTCAATATGCTATAAAATTCCAGGAAGCTCTCCTTTAAAAATGCTAATTATCTGTTAAGACAATGAGGTTGGAAGAAGTGTAGTCTCTCTATTTCCTGTTATCTACCTTAAACTTAGGTGATATATTATTTATGATTTATTAAAGCCACTGGAGATCAAAATAGCAAAGCAGTCACACTAGTTATCTATAAAATCTAGGCACTGGCCGTCGATATCTTTAATCCCAGGACTCAGGATTAGGAAGCAGATGGATCTCTGTTAGTTCAAGTCCACACTAGCAATGTGAAACTGATTTAGTCCTAAAAGAAACAACTCACACAAAGGTGACTTCAGCACCTGGGATTACATGCCTTTAATCCCAGCATTAAGAATGTATATGAGATAAGAGCAGGATCTCAGAGCTGGCATTCCGTCTCTAGCCTCATTGATGAGAGCATAGCAGTCTGAACTAATCTGAGTAACATTGAAGTCAGAAACAGTTTGAGGATTGTTTGCCTCCTTAGTCTGAGCATAGGTAGAGGTCAGAGCTAGTAGCTGGCTGCTTTGCATTTCTGATCTTCAGCTGAAAGCTTGAGATCCAATATTTGTCTCTATGTCATTTATTTATAATGATACACTAGCAATATAACAAAGCCAGAATTATAATGACACGAGGAAACTGGCTTTTCAGCTTCCTATAACAACATGTCCATTCAATCATCTCTCTCATTTGTCTATAAATAATACTCATTGTGATTATATTAACTTGACAGGACTGAAAGTTGAATAGAAGTGAAAGCCTTCCCCATAGATCATTTGTCAAAAGCAATTAATAGGGAGTGGTTAACTTACAGCACCCTGAGGCAACCATGCTAATCAGGGTGAACAGAAGGGTGATAAGAAAAATTAACAGTGAAATCGGAGGGAGAAAATGTCCACGGGGTCTCCTCTAACATTCTTACATATTCATAAGAGTTTATAAGGCAATGAGTATATGAAAGGAATACCTGGAAAGAAATACCTTGTATCTAAAGCTGCAGTTATGAACAATGCAAACCAAGGGAACCAGCAACACAGACCAGATAATGCCTTAGTAATGTACTATTTATGACATATGATGAACTCTTCTGGATTAACAGAAGAAATTTCAATGGTCAAATAAGACAAAACATAGACTCTGCAGACTATACTGATATATAACTAATTTATAAAGTACAATGATACTCAAACAGCCATTAATATATTAAGCAAACTGAACACTTTAAGACACTGACAAATGAAACTGAGAAAAAACTAGCCTCCCACATTCATTGGATTGGTAGAATTTGACCATTCTACCAAAAGCAATCTACAAACTAAACACAATCCTGATCAAAATTCGAAAACAATTCTTCACAGAAATTGAGAAAAAATTCTTAACCATAAGAAAACCCAAAAGACCTAAGGTAGCCTAAATAATCCTGAATAGTAATTAAACATTGGATGTTATCACCACTCCAGATTTCAAGTTGTACTACAGAGCTATATAGCACTGACATAACAAGAGACACATTGATATGATAATTGAGTAGAAATGACGCTCACATACAATCCCATACTCACACAGGTATCTGATTTTGGCAGAGGTCATAATACACGTTGAAGAATAAACAAAAAAACAAAAAACAGCATCTTCAACAATTGGTGCTGCTCAAACCAGATAAATATATGCATAGAAATAAACTTTGACCATTATCATTGGCACTACACAAAGCTCAAAGCTCAACTCCACATGAATCAAATAAGCGAAGAGCATAAAGACTAGAGAATGGGGAGGAGAATTAGATAACAGGAAAAAAATTAAAAAGGTGTTGTGGAAACATATTGTAGTAGAAACATCCTAAAATGCATGTGAACACACACACACACACACACACACACACACACACACACACACACACACACACACACTAAGACATTTAGGTGGTAATAGTGACAGAAGTCAAAACAAATAACAGTGAATGTTTGAAACGTGAAATTATCAAATAGATATGAATGATGAAAATTCCTTTCTGTTGTCAATACTTTTACTGCCTAATTTTTCTAACAATAGAAAAATAAAACTGGAGCAAAGTAATAATTTAGATAATATTCTCTAAAATCAATGTATAATATTTGTTAAGATGTATTACTACTTTATTTAATATTTAAGAGACACCATTGTTTAAAAAATGCTACTTTTATGAATAAATATTTATGTGACAAAACCCTAATATTATACTTCCTATAGAATCTTTCTATAATATTAAACTCAAAAATTTATGTTATCATTATCTTAGTTATATAACAAAATTATACAAATAATCTTGCAAAAAATGAGATAAAGTTACAAAAATCAAAACAAATATGAACCAGATTCAAATAATATGTGGTAAAATAATAACATACTATGTAAAGAAATATAATCAATTTTTAAAAATATATTATGAACAAAGTAATGTATGTATTAATATGATTTGCTGCTTGACAGTTGAAAATGTTACTACAAGATTTTTTTTTCCATTTATGTTTTTAGCTATTGCATTGTAAATGTTTATAATAAGAATTATATATATTATAACAGGGATTTGGTGGTGCATGCCTTTAAGCCCAGCACTTGGGAGGTAGAGGCAGGCAGATCTAGTTCCAGGACAGGCTTCAAAGCCACAAAGAAACCCTGCTCAAACAACCAACCAAACCAACAAAAAAGTTATATATATATATATATATATATGATGTTTTATATATATATATATAACATATATATGTATATATTACATTCATCTCATAAATTTATTGCCTAGTATTAGAGGACTTAAGATTTCTGTGAATATTTACATACTGTATTTTAAAGTTAGCAGGAAAATATTTCTTCAAATAATACATGGCAAATCCTTCTTAGAAACAGCAACTCCCTACCCATTTCTTTCCTTCCTTAACAGGTGAAAATGACAAGAAAATCAATAAGGAGAATTGTAAGGTCAGGATGAAAAACACTCTCAGTTCAGATCTTAATTTCAGGAACAATTTGCCTGACGTCTGTGCAGTCTCTTCATGGAAGCTTAGCAAGTGTGACAGCTAATTAATTATGAGTCAAGATGAGACACTGGACAGAAGACCAGTGGAATCCATCTCCAGTGTCAAGAAGCTTCAGGATTTCATTTTCTTAGGCCTGAAAGACATAGCTCTAGTAAATCATTGTTTATCTTTAAACTCAAAAAAGATATTGAACATGACATAAACAATTACTGAGGTATTTTTAGAGAAATACATTCCTGATAGTGAAACATGGGAACAAATTAGAATCTGTGTGTACCTGAGGATTCCTTGTGGATATTGTATGCACTATATATAAGATCTAAAATTGCTTCCCCTTAAAATATGAGACCAAGATACAAAGCTGCCAAAATAAGTAAAAAGAAGGGCTATATAACAGCCATGAATTATATAGTAGAGACACAAAACACATTATTATAACTTAATAATTCAAAGTTTCAGGTAATCCTGTAATTATCTGTTAAATAGAAATATTTTGCTGAAAGGAACCTTTTTCAGTATCACTAATATAGGAATGTAAATGGTACAAAGTAAAACTCTATATTACATTTCTACATTTGAATACATTAAAATGAGTGAAAAATTGATTAGATTAAAAAAAAACACTAACATTCTCTGATCCTTCAGAAAAATTGGGGCCACATGAATTTAGCCGGACCCCATAACTGAAGAGATAATGGTTAAATACGGATTATTAAAATTTACTGGAACAGGTTTCCTAAGGATAAATACCACTTTTAAAATATCTGCGAAGTAAAAGCTAATTGTGAGAAATTCAGTGTGGAAATCCAGTGATGGAAAGTACACTGAGATCCAGAATCTATTGAAGACTCACACGAGATTTTATTTATATTTATTTTAGAAAAATTTTTAACGTTAATTTTAGTTGTATTCTCCCCATCCCCTAAATTCTTCTAGATTTTTTCCTCCTCCCTATCCACCCAACTTTAGGCTTTTTTCTCAAAAAGAATTACAACAAAAAAATAAAAATCCCAAACCAAAAACCAAAACAACAAAATAACCTACCCCAAACAAAAACAAAACAAAACAACCCCCTACATCAAACTCTACCAAAATAAGAAACAACAGACACGAAATCCAGTGGAATCTAATTTTATCTTGGTCACCAACTGCTGGGTCACCTACTGCTGAAATTGCTGAATATGAGGCTCTCTCACTGTAGTGATTGATCTAACCAGTGCCCCTTCATTGGAGAAAATTGAGATTCCCTTTTCTATGAGATATAAATGACAGTTCAGTTGTTAACCTTTACCCGAGTCAGTAGGTTCTATTCATTAATCAATTCAAGCCAAATTTCATCCATTTATTCTTTCTTAAATATAACTGAATAAAATATTATAAGATAAAACTAAAACTATTACATTGAAGTTAGACAAGGCAAACCACCCAAAGGTAAAGAACTTAAGAGAGAGCACATAACCAGAGAAACTCATTTGTTCACTCAGGAATCCCATAAAAGCACTAAACTAGAAGTCATACTATATGCATAGAGGATCTAATGCAGACCCATTCAGTCCCTGTGTATACTGCTTCAGTTTCTTTGAGTTATATCAATCAATCTGTCTGTATTTGATGAGTTCATATCGATCAATCTGTCTGTATTTGAAGGCCTTGTTTCCTTGATGTCCTCCATGCATTCTGGCTCTTATACTCTTTTTGCCCACTCTTTCCCTGGCGTTCCCTGAGTTTGGGTAGAGGGATTTGATGTAGACATTTCATTTAGAGTAAGTGTTCCATGTTCCTCACTCCGCGTAGTGGATAGCTATTGGTTTCAATTTTTGTTCCCATTTGCTACAGAAAGAAGCTTCTCTGATAATGACTGAACATGGAACCAATTTTGAGTGAGATAAGTCAGAAACAGAAAGACAAACATGGTATGAAATCACTTATAAAGGAATATTAGCTAATAAGTAAATGATAATCATGACACAACCAGAGACCAAGAGAGGCTCAGTTACAAGGGAAGTTTTAAGGAGGACACATGGGTCTCCCTGGGAAGTAAAGTAGAATAGACTCTGGCAATGGATTATGGACAGGTGGGAATGGGAGAGGAGGGATCAAGAGGGCTTTGGTGGAGGGAACCCATGCCCAAATCTGCCTAGATGACCAGGAACTGGATTTTGGATAGCTTAAACCAGAAAAATAATCAATAAATTGATTCCTAATGATATTTTGCTATACTCAAAAATTGGTACCTAGCCCAATTTTGATGAGAGAGGCTTCTTTTGGCAGCTGATGGGAACAGATACAGTGATGCGCAGCCAAGCCTTAGGTGGGACCCCATTGAATGCAAAAGAAGGACTGCTATATTAGGGTCTAGGACATCAGGAGAACAAGTTTAAATGTCTCAACAGAATCAAGTAAGTAGGGCTCACTGAAGCTCACATAGAGTGAAGTGGCCATCCCAGAGCCTGCAGGTAGCTGTGGTAGGTCCTCTGCATATGTGTTGTGGTTGTGTAGCATGGTGGTTTTGAGAGACTACTACAGTGGTTGATGGGGTGTCTCTGATTGCTTTGTCTACTCTTGAGATCCTTTTCCTCCTACTGGGTTGCCTATCCCAGGCCTGATATGAAGGTGTACGCCTAGTCTTATTTTATCTTGTTATGCTATCTTCGGCTGATATCCATGAGAGGCATGCTCCTTTCTGAAGAGAAAAGGAAGAGGATTGGATCTGGGAAAGTTAGGAGTTACATGTGGATGAGACAAGAAGGAATGGAGGGAGGGAAAAAAGCAATAGGGATACTTCTAAAGAATGGTGAATAAAAAGAAAATATTTTATGCTTCTAGGAAGATACAACATAAATAATGTTGAAATGTGCCACATCCATCTATTGGCAAGGCTTGCCTCCTCAAGAAGCTACTTGCCCAGTGCCTAACACTTCTTAAATGAAGATTTTTTTTCTTATGATAGATATATGATAGATTCCAGCAAAACTAAAAAACAGTTGTTAAAAACTCAATTACCATAGGCTTTCGAAGGATTGAGGTGTTAAAAAAGAGAGATAGAGAACGAGCCAAGTCAGTTACCATATTCAGCTACACAATCCTCCACACATCAAACATGCTAATGAAAACAATATAAATAAGCACACCAGGTCATAAACATAAACAAAATTTGAAAATAAGAATCTTGTAGGGAAGAAATTTGAATGGGAGTTAGAAAAAGATAAGAGGAGGTCATGAGGATAATATGATCTGTGTGTATGAGAGAGAGACAGAGAAGGAGAAAGGAAGGAAGAAATGAAGGAAAAAGAAAGAAATATTTTACAAAAGTCAGTACCTTTCAAAGCACAATTCCAACAAACTATAGAAAAATTTTTTTTCTAAGGCAGTTCAATTTCAGGGATGCATTTTCTAGTACCAAATAGAAATTTTAATTTTTTGAATGCATTCCCATTTAACGAATTTGGGCCATGAAGATCCTGAGGTACATGTTATGAATTATTTGTGTTAATTTAAATAATTCATAGACAGATTCACAATCCTGTGGATAAATAGGTTAAGTGCTAACACACAGCACTGAGGATTGGAAGGAAGTGCTCTGGCCATACATGGCAGCATCTCCTCATTCTGCACTATGGAAAGAAGATTCTCAGATGCCTGAATTACTGTGCTCTAGGTCAACAAGAAAGATAGATATCTACGTCTCTTCCACCTCAGAGAGTTATAGGAATGAGGTGAAAGTTAAGACAGCAATTTAATGGAAGGTTTAATGCTAGCACATGCATTAAACTTGAGTCTTTTGTTTGTTTAATTTTTTCTTTTCATTTTTAATTTTTTTTCATTTTATATACTAACCTGCTTCCCCTCCTTCCTCTTTTACCACTCCCTACCTCCAAACCTTTCTCAACAGCCCCCCATCTTCCTTCCATAACTCAGATGGGCTAAGGCCTTCTTTGGGGAGACAACTAAGCCTGGCATACCAAGTTAATGCAGCACCAACACCCTACCCTATGCATCAAGGCTGAGCAAGGTATCCCACCATAGGGAATGGGCTCCAAAAAGCCAAGTCATGCACCCAGGGTAGGTCAACATTTCTGACATTATAATGCCTATCATCAAAAATTTGAGTGCATATGCATTTTATTGTTCTTAAAGTTATTGCAAAATTCTGTGTATTTTTGTTTCCATGATTTTTTTCTTTTCCTTTTTATTTTTGAGGATGTCATAGATACATTAATATCCTCAGTGAAATATAATCATTACAATTATCCCCACCACTCCTCCATAAACACCATCATTCCTCCCTACTTTATGTCTGTGAGTTAAATTTCTACTGCCTGTATGTATGTGGATTTAGGACAACCCCTGAAACAAGGACAAAATGCCAGTGGCCACAGTTCTTAAGAAGATTGTCTATCCCTCTCTCAGCAGCCACAAATTGACTCCTCAGTTATGGGTAGGATTTCATGATCCTCTTCCCTTTTCTATGCTGCATACCCAGTGGCTTGACCTTGTGCAGATCTGCACAGAAAATCATAGGTGCTGTGCATTCATGTTCATAGCAGCTATGCCATGTCAACAAGACACTGTTCCAGTAAAGATATTCCTTGTAAAATGGAAGTAGATTCACTATATTACATAACACATAAAAATGTTATTCATTAGACAAATGGTGCTTAAACAAGAAAACTTTCTTCTTTTCAAATAAAATAAATAGCATAAAATAGTCCTTTATAAAAGTCCTCCATTTTGATATTTTTTCCTCTAATTACTGTAAATTGAAACCCTCAAGTCTTCAAATATATTTTAAGAACAATGAAGGAAAACTTTTATATGAAATGTATATAATATAAATGAACTTAACTTTCTAAAACAGATTGTCTCCAGCACACATATATTTTAAATACAAAGTTTATATTCTAAACTAATGCCTCTGCTATGCCTTAAAATGTAACAAATCTAATGTATATTACATACATGCACTATTACCGTCAATATTGAGTACTTACTAATTTTAAGAATATATTGGTGTTTCAATTAATATGAATATATGTATTACAATCTGCTTTATTTTAAATAGTCATGCTATAGGAATCAATTTATGACTTTGGATACTTTCAAGGTATGTCATGAAGTCAGTTTTCTGAACTTATAGCAAAGCAAACTGTAAATAATCATTTAGAAAGCTGGCAAAGTTTTGAAATCAAAAATTCAAATCTGAACAGAATACACCTTTAATTAAATGATTTTAATTATATTCTCAATACTGATCCAATCATATAGTTTATATATAACATCTATGTAAACCATTCTAAGACTATTATTTTTAAATTTCAGGTCACCTAATATGATTCTAATATCCGATGCAAAATGTCATTTTGAAAATATGTTTCTCTTATTGGTTAATGAATAAAGCACTATTGGCCAATAGGAAAGCAAGATAGGCAGCACAAGGAGACTAGGAGGAGGGAGGAAGTAGGAGAGAGGAGTTCTAAGATGGAGGACCTAAAGGTTAGGACGCTGGTCTCTCTTCTCTGGTAATATGATACTGTGTAGAAATACTTAGATTAATAGAAATGGGATAATATTTAAGACAGAGCTAGCCAAAAAGAAATACTAGTAACAGGTTAACAGCATTTATATCTAATACAGATTCTCTGTGTGTTCTTTGGGGCAGGCAAGGCAGTGGGACCAGACCTGCAGGACAAACTACTCATAGCAGAATGGTGCCAGCAATGTGGCTAATAAGAACTTCCACTTAAAACTTAACAAAAGCATAAGAAAGGGTTTTAGAAACAACAGAACAAAGACAAGCAAGACTTATTGGTAGCAGCATTTTTCTCCATTGGACTCTGTTTTGTTAGATACAAGCAGAAATTTGAACGGCTCCTTTAAAGGAGCTTTCCTGACTCAGCATAAGCGAAAAAAAAAAAAAAAAAAACAAAACAAAAAACTTAAAGGCTTTTAAGAATGCTGCTAACAACTTACTGGTGAGTGAAAGAACTGGGAATGGCAGTGACCACATCTCCAAGCCGGCAACATGCTGCTGGATGGCAGCATAGACCAAGGCAGTGAGCATAGCTCTCAGTTCTGGCAGTAAAAGTACCCGCAGCCTCTTGGATAGACCGCGGCTAATAAAGCTGTGGCTTTCATTTTAGCAATGTTGTTTAGCAGATAAAAGACTCGTAGCCAGAAAATGATAAAGATTTACAATAAAGACAGATTCACATAAAGAAAAACCACTAAAAGTTTACAGTGTGTTTTAAAATATATATAGGCTTGGGAGAGATAAAATAAAATGGTTTTTAAAAGATAGAAAGTGGCTGGGTGTGGTGGCACATGCCTTTAATTCCAGCACTAGGGAGGCAGAGGCAAGCAGATCTCTGTGATTTCAAAGTAAATCTGGAATACAGAGTTAATTCCAGGACAGATAAAAGTTTGACAGAGAAACCCTGTCTCAAAATATGTAAATATAGAAGTAGAAGAAATAGAGTAATAAAAAATCCTCGCAAAGATGGAAAGCACAGAAAGAATGTGGGCACTGCACAGCATTATATTGTCTTTGTATCATTTGACTGCTGAGGAAATAGCATCTGCTATTAAAAGAAATGTTGCTGGATCAACAACATTCAATGTATATATATTTAAAAATGCTTTGACTTCAAAATTTAAGTCTAAGGACAGGTTGCTGGGGGAAAAGATTTCTATTTTTGTTTCCACAGAAAATGAAAAGCTGTGGGGTCCTTCCAGACAAATGTGGTTTGATCAAGCCAGACCCCCTGAAACAGAGTCCCAGGTGATCCAACATTCAAAACAGCTGGGACAAGGTAGCCTTGAAGACTACAGACATTCTTTTTTCTGTGTTTTCTTAGGATCCCCATGACAGTATCCCCTACCAGCAGGAAGCAGTTTGGAAAGGACAAGGCCCAAATTCCCAAACATTGTTTATAAATGTTTGTTTTCATTTAAATGGGGTTGGTTATAAATGGTTAATAACCACAACCAATATCACTTTAAAGGTAAAAAGAGGAGTATGGTGTAGATATGAATATTGGTTTGGAATGAATATTTATTTATTGATATAATTTAAGATCACTTTTATGATATGTATATTTCTTCTCTTGTTTAGGCATTGTGTTTTCATAGCTCATTTAGAAATTTAGTACAGATTTTATAAAGATACCTATAATAGTCAAAACTTATAGTTAAGTTAGTTAAGATTTCTAGATATACAGACATGTATTTGAGATAGATAAGCATTCTTCAAAACCTTCCAAAGACCTACAGAATATATCATTTAAAATGGTTTAGGGTTTTTCTTAACATTGAGACATAACTGATCATGGCAACACCACCTGTGTCAGACAGGAAGATAGACCTTGAAGTAACATGTCATGGAGTTTGCTAGCCATTTGGACAAGATATTGCTCTTGTCTAGACTGTTTGACTTTATGCTGTATAAACTGGACATGCAGGACCCACAGGAGAATGACTGCTAATACAGGATTCCTGCTTTATGGAAGAGTCTGCCAGACATTCTGCAGGACACAGAGAAAAGTGACTGACAAACTGCCAATGCAGGTGGACAGTTTAAAGTTTCCTGCTGCTGAGGAGTCTGACAGACACACTATTGCCTATGGGCTGAAGATGGAACATTACAGACGAACTTCAGATGCCTGACCAAGTAGTGAGATGTCTCTGTCATAATATTTAAATTCTGTTTCTAGAATTTAAATATTAATCTTCTGTGGTCTTTGATGGAGTTGAAAACAGTCATGGTTATAATTTTCCTTAGGATTAAAGATAAGTTACATATAAGACTTTATAATCACTAAAATAGGATATTTTCTTTAAATCTTGCTGAGTGCTTATGTACTAAATACTGTTAACTGTGATTTTTATTTGATAACTCTTGTGTGATATATTTTGCTATGCTAAGGTTAAAAACCCTTCTTTCTATTTTAGACAGAAAGGAGGAGATGATGGGAGGTGTCATTCTGTAAATATGTTTCTCGTATTGGTTAATGAATAAAGCACTTAATACCAATAGGAAAGTAAGATACGTGGGACTAGGAGACAAGGAGGATTCAGAAGTAGTAGGGAGGAGATCCAAGATGGTAGACTGAGAGAGAAGAACGCCAGCCTCTCTTTCTAGTAAGATAAGACCACGTGAAAGTACTTTATTAATAGAAATGGGTTAATAATAAAGCAGAGCGAGCTGATAAGGAACTAGTAACTGGACAAATGCTTTATGTCTAATACAGTGTCTTTGTGTGTTATTTGGGGCTGACATGGCAGCAGAGGGACAAGACCTGCAGGCGGGAAAACCTACTCATAACAAATATTCTAGCAAGTAACTGTACATATATCATATTAAATGCCTATCACTAAATAGAAAATCATATCCTGTAATCCATGAACTCATTATGAAATAATTGAAACATCTTACATTGTTTTACACAACACTTGGTTTTGATACGTAAAAATTTCTTATATGTCCAGTAATTTCCGTAAATAAATTCTGATGTCTTAAATTTTATATTAACCTTTACATTTATTTCCATATTCAAATTTTATAATACTTATATTTTCAATATTTTTCTTACAAATGTGATGCAATTGTCTTAAATTTAAAGTTGGTTTTTATGTCTACTTCTTTGTACTCATCACTGGTTATTGGTAGACCAATAGTTTCTGACTCAGCTATTATACATGTGATAGCAAGCAAAAATTTCCTTCTAGAATATTTACTTCAAGATGAAATGAAATCTTTTGTTCTTAAAAACACTCTGAAGCTTATGTTCATGCCAATTTTTCCACAATCTGTGACCTTTTTATATTTTGTCTCTTCTTTCAAGTTACTTCTCTGAAGATTTGCTTTGCTGAAAATATTTTGTGATATCTGAAATATATACTTACTAAGAATTTCAGAAAGATTGAAAATATATAAACATAGATCAAATAGGGAAATGTATTGCTAATTCTAGCATGCAAGTACACATATTACTTATGGGTTTATGTCCCCTATATAGCTTATATAAGAAAATTAAATACAAGATTTTTGCATTGTTGAGAACCATTTATTTTCTCTTGCATTTTATATTTCAAACTTGACCTTCAAGTACCAATTGCAAAAGCATAGTCCATCATCTATTTACAAAACAAAAACCTTTGTGATTAATACTGTCCCCATCCTTCTGAAATATAGCGCATATTCGATGAAACTATCTAAAGACAACATTGTACTGATGTTATAATTATTATTTATTTATTTTTCATGCTTTACACATCAATCCCAGTTCCCTCTCCCTCCCTTTCTTCCTTTCTCCCTCCTTCCCTTCTTCCCATGGTCCCTGACCACCTTCCCATTCTATCCCTCCCAATACTCCACAGGGAGGGTGATAAATAAAAACATATTATTTGAAAATAATTAATGAATGCCATAACCATATTGTTTTTCTCAATAATCTATCATATTAATTAGTAATATTGCAACACTCTTTCTTTTGGTTAACACCTCAATTCGTGTGACCACACTGTTAATCATAACCTAGAGTTTTTTCCTTTGGTCACGTACCTTGTCTTCCAATGCAATTCAATCTAATCCATCTCATCCAATCCAATCCAATCCAATCCAATCCAATACAATACAATACAATACAATACAATACAATACAATACAATACAATACAATAGATTAACCAATATGGCTCAAGTTCCTTGCAGGAACATACTCTGAATCAGCTTTCAGGATTAAATACTGGATTGGCTTTGATTTAGTGTGGAAGTTAAAAAAAAAACAAAAAACAAAAAACAAAACAAAAAAAAAACAGTACTTAGAAACACACAGCAGTTTCTCTATGAAGAATCAGTACCTACTAATATGTTGAAGGAGCAGATTCTATAGTTTGTCTCTAGACATATTCCTTCTAATTGCTAATGCTGTTTGCAGTTCTAAAGCTTTTAAAGAAGCTAGGAAGAATGAAGAGACACACTTTACAGGTGCAACTATAATTGCTTTTCAATGCCATTAACCCTTGAGTAAAATCTTATTACTTTCACTTAGTAGATTTGAAAATACCAACAAATCAGGATCTTCTTGACATCAGACAACATAGATAATAAACACATCCATGTCTGTTTGCCAGTCCCTGTAATTAAATACGTTGACAGTGACATACAAGAACATTTATTTTGGCTTATGGTCTCAGATATTCCATTTATCGTGGTAGGGAGATTATGGCAGATGAAAAAAAAAAGCAAAGTTGGAGGGGCAAGTGCTGGTCACACTACACTGAATGTTAAGAAACTAAAAGTAAACAGGAAGTAGGGCTGGGATATTTCACCTTGAATCTTACCAGATTGTCCTACTTCTTCAAGCAAGGATCCAGTCCTGAAGGTTTCACAATCTTTCCAAATACAACCAATAGCTAGGGGCACAGTGTTAAGCAAGAAGCTTTGGAGAACATTTCATAGTCAAACTAAAACAATGAAGTAAAATAGTATTTCAGGATAGATACTTCAAATTTTCATGACTGGTCTAGCACGCAGAGCATCTGCTAGAAGGAAAGACATGGTGTACTCCATTTTTAACCAACCTCATTTACATATGTGTTCATGTATTTGGTGTAATAAGAAATGTAAAGAAGAAAAATGATCAGTGGTTACAATAATGAAAAACCAATAAACGTAATATTTGAATAAATTATATATTTCAATATTTTATGAGACAATAAAGATAATAAATGATTGGAGATTTTTCAGAGGAATGAAGTAGTCAAAGACTATAATTCCAATTATTTGATTTCTCATCAAAAACACATGAGCAAATAAATCATTGGCTTTATTAAAATTTGGCTGCAGGAGGGTAGATCCTTATAGATTATTTGAAATTTCTTGAGAGCAGAATATTATGGAAAATAATATTACTTCTCCTTTAAATATACCAATTAAGCTTATTATATAATTACTAAGGATTTTTATTTCAGAAGAAGTTAATAATTCACACCAACAAATAAAACAACGAGCATACCAAAGGAATGAGTGGACTGTCATAGGGAAAGACAGTTCAATTTCTAAAAAGCAAATGAATTTTAACCTACACCCATCTTACTTTCCTTTGAAGAAATGGAAAGAAATGAGAATGTAGCTTATATACTTTCATGATAATCCTATCTCCTAACTGTGAGGAATATTAGCAATATATACTGAGACCCGCCTTTGCATAGTTTGGAACTAATGTATCCTAGTGATAATGCTTCCTTTTGATACTGGTTTTGTTCAGAGACAAAGTGTCATTATGTGGATTTATCTAACCCAGAACTCATGTTGAACTGACTGACGACAAATTCTCAGAGATCTGCATGCTTAGCTGGGATTGAGTCAGGTGGCACCATGCAAGGCGGGCTGTAGAGTTTTGTTTCTTGTTTGTTTGTTTGTTTATTGTTTTATGTCAGTAACTAACGGCAAACAACTATGAAGTTTAGGGAGATTTATTTCACTTTTACCATATTCCTTAGGAAAAAATCAAATTTCAATCATTTTTTTTCATAATGCTGTTGACTCTCTTTTCAATATCAATTGGTATTATAACTTGAAGAACTCACATCTTTCTCAACCATTATCTCCAATTCTGGCTCTTTAAAGCCCGTGTCACCTTATGAGTTTCTCCCTTTCTCTCACATTAGATGTGGCACTCCCCATATCATAGGTTAAAAACTATTGCCAGATTTCATCTGGCCTGAGTGCAGTACCAAACACATTAGCGCCGTAAGTTACTTCCTGGTTAATTGCTGTGTCCTATCAAGCACATCTAAATGTGCACTATGATCTCTTGGTTATATTAACATTTACAACTTTGTGTATCTTCTTTTATTTTAAATGACACAACGCTATCTACCTATTTTATACAACTGTCATTCTTTTTAAATGACACAATATGATCTACCTATGCTTATACATTTTCATTTCTTTTTTAAATGACACAATGAAATCTACCTTGTTACATGCTGGGGTTTTTTTTCCTGTATTTTTTCCCTTTTTTATTTAAACTTGAAACAAGGTTTTTTACATGTTGTTTTAAAATGTGATTTCTCTGGCAATATATCTGATATTTTTTGGAGAATAGATTCCAAACTATCTGCCATTTCTGGTACTTCCCTAAATACAACACATACAAAAACATTTTATAAAAATAAGAATGTACTTGGTTTTACAGAGGTAAAAGCAGAAAAGGAGTCATAATGGAGAGGAGTATTAATTTTCAGTTACATATTTATCCATAAATTATTCAGAAATGTGTCATACTGAGACATATTATAATAGATAAACAACACATAATATGTCTGGGAAAAGCATAGTCTATACATGGTGATTGTTACAATTATACATACACAAATACACACACACAGGTAAATATACATGAGACTCAGCAATAAGAGCTAACTGGAACCTTTTGAAAAATAAGGTTAAACTGAGACAGTGAAGATGAGTATAGAAAAAGTGAAAGAAACAATGACGTTTATATGTACACTTGAGAAAAGGGGGAAAAAGCAGATGTGTACAAAGAACTGAGCAAGTGGAAAGGGGCATGCTATGAAATAAAATGTATATGACAATTTTCAGTGGAACTTTAATCTATCAGGACATTTTGAAAGGTGTAGATATAACACTAAAAAACAAACACATGAAGACCTTTGGTGGAAGAACTGAAGATTATTTTCATATATGCAAATTTTTAATGTCATTCTGGCAGCCAGGTGGTGGTAGTAGTGTATGTCTTGAATCCCAGTATTTGGGAAGAAGAGCCAGACAGATCTCCAAGTTCATGACCAGCCTGGGCTAGACAGAGAGTTCCAGGGCAGCCACGGTTACACAGAAAAACAGTTTCAACATCTTTCCCCACTAACCATGTTGTCATTTTGGCTACAAGTATGGAGAATTTATGGAACTGAATTTAGAGAAAGTAATCTCCTATTATCTCAGATTTTTTTTTTGATAATTTTTTTTTAATTTGAAAAAAAAGCTTGTTTTCTTGTCAAACCCAGTTCCCACATCTTTCTTTGCTTCCCTATACCCCCTTCCAACCCTCATTCCATCCTATTTTGCTTCCCAGGGAAGGTGAGGCCTTCCATGTGTCTAGGCTGAGAAAATATCCCTCCATGTGGGATGGGCTCCCCAAGTCCTTTTGTTTACTAGGGATAAATAATGATCCACTACCAGAGGCCCCATCATTTGCATATTCCTTCTAGCTAACATCTACATTCAGGTGGTCTAGGTCAGTCCTATGCTGGTTTTTCAGCTATTAGACTGGAGTCCACAAACTCCCCCCTTGTTCAGGTAAGCAAGTTCTATGGTTTTCTGCAGCCTGGACTTAACCCCATTGCTAGTCACTCATCCCTCTCTGCAGCTAGATTCCAGGAGTTTGGCTCAGTGTTTAGCTCTGGATGTCTGCTTCTACTTCCATCATCTGCTAGATGAAGACTCTAGGATGGCATATAAGGTAATAATCGATCTCATTATTGGGGAACAGCATTTAAGATAGCCAATCCACTATTGCTTAGATTGTTAGTTGGGGTCATCCTTGTAGATCTGCACATTTCTTTGTTTGATTCTTGAACACAAAGAGGATGGTGTAATGAACAATAAAAAAAAACCCCAAAGACTGATAATCGGGTTTTTCAGCTTCAATCCAAAGATCAGAGAAGCAAAATAGCCAAGCCAATAGATCTTACTTCTGCCTCAGGCCAAAAGGACTGATCCTGTTTCCAGGAGCTCTCACCTAACTTCAGACTGCTGTCTTACCACAGTGTGGCTGGAGAGTAATCTTGAGACTAATTACTGAAAACCATGCTTCTGTATCTTATACCTCTCTAGTGCTAGGATTAAAGGCATGCTGAGATCATCTTTGTGTGAACTGTTTCACATTGGGACTGAATATATTTCATGTTGATCAGTGTGATCTTGAACTAACAGAGATCAGTCTAACTCTTAATCCTGAGTCCTGGGATAAAAGGTGTGTACCACCACCATCATCTAGCTCTTATAGCTAATAGTATGGCTGTTTTGCTATTTTGATCTCCACTGGCTTTAATAAATCATAAAATGTATCACCACATGATGCCTTAGTAAAAGATTGGCCAATTTACAAAATTGTATTTTCTCACTACAAAGCATTATTTATTGAAATAAGAAATCCCTAAAAGAAAATGTATTAACTATGTTCAAAATTTTTCAGGTAAGATCTTCTGGTGGAAATGAATGGACAAATAACAAAAACGCCCTGAAATTACAGAGAGAGTCTAGATGTCAGCTTCTTATTTCATGGGGTAAGTCTCCATACATTACTAACCAATTGAATCTGGAGATAATGATGTATTTAGAAAAAAGTAAAAGTTTTTGATGTGAAATGATCAAAAAATAGCCAAAAAATCAAGCTGTAAATGCATTTGCAGTAATTGCCCTCAATATCAAGTGACTGCACTCAACCTTGTTTCTGAATACTGTGCACACACATCTTATGCTGTGTATGTCAGAGATCAAGACATTAATGATGCTGTCTACCATAGAACTGATATTATCAAGCATTTTATGTTATGAACTCTATGTCTTTACCTTATAAAAATTTCACTTTCATGGAAAGCTAATGATACCATTGCAGGAAGCTTTGTATGTTTCTCCTGTCATTCCCCAGTAGGCAAATCAGTATTCTTTAGATTGTGCTGTGTTTAAATGTTTTATTTTAAAAATTGCTGATTGAGTGGCATACTTGAGTTTTCTTAAAGGTCATTAAATGAATGTTGTCATTGTATATGGGTATAAATAACAGCATGTATTTTAAAAATATTTCAAAATACACTTACTTATTAAAACATTCCATGTAATCACCAGATATTATATTTTTAATGAAAACATTTCAGACATATATCTTGATCATGGTTTGCCCTCCTCCAACATCTTTCCCACCTCTGACTCACCAAATGCCATGTACTTTATCTCTTTAGAAGTCAAACATGCAAAGAAAAATCAGAATAAAATAAAGAAACACACATACCCAAACGTAATCCATAAAAAACCAAAATCAGATACCACAATAACAAACAAAAGAGTAAAACAAAACAACAAAAGCAAAACATATTCAAAGCATTAGGAGTTCATTTTGTGTTACCACTGAGGTATGCCCTTAAGTGTAGTTAGTATACCCGGTATACTCTGTCAAGGGAAAATAACCTTTTTGTTTTGTAAGCAGATATCAGTTGGAGAGTGTTTTTCGTTAGGAATGTGGTCCTGGATCCAATTTTTCCCTCAGTGTTGGAAGTCCATATATCTTGGGTTTCTAGTCCCTATTCATATTGCAAAAATCTTTGTGAATTCTTATGCACATCAGTTATGCTTGTCTGGAAGGCACCCTTTCCTGGGAGTCACCACTTCTCTATTCCTCATAGAATATTCCATCATCTCCTCATCCTCAAGTAACTCTCTGAGCTCTGATGGAAGAGGTTTAATTCTGAAGAAAACAGATATATTTATGTCATTTTTCATTATGTGTTTATGCTAAGGTATAATCAATGACTTGATAATTTTTAAATTAAAACTGTAACATTCTTAGAAACACTCAGGATATTTTACCACATCAAATATTTAGTATAGGCATTTTTTAAGGTAAAAAACAAGTACTGTTTTATTAGTGTATAAAGTTTTTCCTTTAATATGTATATAAAATTGTTTAAAAGTAAATTTTTTATATAAATATATAATATACCTATGTATGAGGTGTAGTTTAAATTTTCTCAGATTAAAAGATTTTATATATATGAAATACTTTTAAAATACTCATTTAAGATTAATGATAGAATCTATATAATAAATGATAATGTAGTTCAAGTAGAATTTTCAGCCTCATAGAAATAATTAGAAATGCTGGTGAGTCCAACACCAGCAATTACCTTCACAGGGCATGTCCGGGTTCAAAGAAAATTCACCACAAAAAAGACCAACAAAATGCATTTGCAGAAGTTTTGTACTTAAAAGAATTGCTAGACAATGGCATGCATGTTGTATCTTTTATATATGAAGCAAGACTGACAAACTAAATTAAGCTAGCTTAATATATAAGATTATAATGTGAAGATTGTTCAGGACAAAGAGTAATTAAAGGCAGCAATATTGAATTTCTCTACTGATATTGCTACATGATTATCAGAACTACAAATAGTATATGTACATATATACATGCACATATATGTATATATATTTAAAAATGATATTTTAATAACTCATAAACATGTTGATTTATTTCCATAGTGACAATTCTGAGTTATGTGTTTTAAGATAATTTTACTTGTCCATATTTTCTACAATAAATCTATTTTTGCTTTTGTTAAAAACAAACATAGTCCTTCATTCAATACCAAACAATGATTTACTATATTAGTTGAATCTACTTAATACTCCAGAGCAAGTGGAAATTCTGTGACAAAGAAACCAACGAAAACAGTGAAATGTCTGTTTGAAGGCCTGGCACAGATATCAAGGCAATGAAATTCCTAAAAGGAGAAAACTTTAAACCCAAAAAGAAAATCTAATGGCTGGCTCTTCTCTCCGTGAAGCAGCTTGGATATCTACAGGGAAGGCCAATGTGTAAGATGAGAGAAAAAAAACGATTCCAAAAGCTAGAGTGGACAAAGGGTGTTCACCTCAGGCCAATGATGAGGAACCTGAGAAGTTCACAGGCTCGTTGTGTAATAGAAATTCTCAGTGCTGATTTAGTCCAGCAAAGAGCTGACTGATAAAGTGTCAGGAATTATATCAGGAGGACACAAAAGCTGTTACAACATTGGAGATAGGCAACTGTACTTGAAATAATAGGTCTTCTTTATTTAAAAAGAAATCATACAAGTAAAAACCAGCATTAGGAATAAAAAACAAACAGGGGTGATTTCACTTTATATGACCATAATGACTTTATTTTCAATGACTCTCGAGAGAATTAGTAACTGTTTCTGATTTCTTTGGA
Source organism: Cricetiscus sungorus (assembly GCA_030556225.1). Taxonomy (NCBI): domain Eukaryota; kingdom Metazoa; phylum Chordata; class Mammalia; order Rodentia; family Cricetidae; genus Cricetiscus; species Cricetiscus sungorus. Next base: position 368,568 of record JANBXA010000600.1, on the reverse strand, counting down.
AAATACCTGTTTAAAATATATTGCTGTTTGTGTGGAGATTTTCATTTCTGTTTTCCTGTAAGTTTTATGGAGGTCAATGTCTAGAAATTTGAAAGTGTTTTCACCGATTCTATAAATTTTCTGTAACTTTATTTTCTTACATGCTCTTCAAATGCTTTTTGATGTAATATTACTTTATCTACTTTTGTTTTTGATTCTTGTGATTTTTATCTACTATCTAATAAATCATTGAATTGGGCTGAAAAATCTTTCACTTGTCTCCTCTCTACTTCAAGGCATTTTAAATTTATCAATTTTATCTGTTTCTTGTATGATTTTTTGCTAATGATCTAAATTGGAAATCTAATTTTATTCTATTAATGAAGTTAATGAAGGTTCTATATTTTTATGGTAAAATAACACATTTTTATACTGAACTTCAGTTGGATAAATATATAGGTAGATAGATGACAAATATAAGCTTATTTCTGATTTCTATTAGGTTCTATTAATATTCTATATGTCAACATGTAACTATCCTACTAATTACTGTCTAATTTATTATCAGATTAATAAATGAGACATTATTGATATTCTCCTTAGAATTGTTTATAAAGTTAAAATTATTTTTGGTTCCATTATACATTTTAAGATACTTTTATTTCTGTGAACCTGTCAGAATTAATATTAGTATTTAACTATTGATCATTTATGTAGAATAGACATTTTAGCAGAGAAATATATGGTGGTGATTAGAAACTAAAAGGAAGATATTTAAAAAAAACAGCACACATGATTTTTATTACATTTATGTAATATTAATAAAAGTAAAAATGATCTATTGTATTATAAATAAACCAATTTCCAAGTATGAAGATGCTATAAGCAGTGACTGAAAAGGGTTTGTTTTAATTTATAATTGCTGTCACATCATTGTCTATGAAGTTTAATTATCCAGAAATTGATTGTGACCTTGTGCATCATTTATGTTTTTAAATTAAATATTTCATAAAGTAAATTCAAGAAAAGGTTAGAGAAAGTAATTATAAGATATATATTAGGTCTCTGAATATTTCTCTAGAGTCAGTTTTCTCTTCATACCTATAATGGCTCCCTCTTTTATGGTATATCTCTCTTCATTTTTTCTCGTTTACTCCTCCCCTGACTCAATCTTCCTAATGCCACATGCTCTCCTCTCCTCCCCTTCTTTTCTCCTAACATCATCTCCACTCATTTTCCACCCCAACTCCCAATATGCTCAGAAGATCTTGTTCCTTTCCCCTTCTGTGAGAGACATTGTATAAATCTTTTTGTTTCCTCCTTGTATCTTAGTTTCTCTGGTGGTGTGACTTTGGGAGCACATTACCCCTGAAGGGATACTCCCTTAACCTAGGGGCAGGAGAGAGGGCCTAGTCCCTACTCCAAATGACTTGACAGATATTGTTGATCCCTTCTGGAAGGCATCACCCTCCCTTTGGAATGGAGGGGGAATGGGATGGGAGGGTGGTTGGGGAACTTGGGAGGGAGTGAGTGAGTGAGGGAGTGAGAGGGAACTGGGTTAGATATGTAAAATAAGAAAAAATGAAGAAAACATAAAGTCATATAAAAATAACTCCCCCCAAAAGTTATATATTAGAATAACATATACATAAATGTTAAAATTTAGGTAAGTTGTGAACAGAAGCTAAAATTTTAAGTTTAAATCCAAATTTAAAGCCAGAATGCTTCTAAGAATGAAGAAAATTTGAGAACATATAAGACAAATAATTCATAAACTATATTCTTCCCTTTTGCTGTGGCATGTTACGGGCCGGGCAGGTTTTTACTGCCGGCGCCATCCTGCCTGCTGCCAGTCTGGGCCCACAGCCACACCAGCCCCAAATAACACTCAGAGACTGTGTATTTGATACAATCTTGTTGGCCAATTACCATTATTGTTTATGGGCTAGCTCTGTCTTAATTATTAACCCATTTCTACTTATCTAAGTATTTCCACGTGGTCATCTTATGGGGAACCACAGCCGGCGTCTTTCTTCCTCCCAGGTCTACATCTTGACTCCTCCTTACCACTTCCTCTTTTCTCCTCCTAGTCTCCTAGCCCCACCTATCTAGTTTTCTATTGGCCAACAGGGCTTTATTAATTAATTAGTATGAGAAACATATTTACAGAATAACATCTCCCATCAGTGGCACACATAGGAGTAATAAAGTTTTTGTAGCATTTCTCTCCACCAAATTGTGACTGTCTTTCTGCAATGTTGTACAACAGGACTGAATACTGACATGTTACTTATGAAGCAATGTGCACCTGAAATTATAAAGATATCACATCAGATATAATAAAATATTTTTATTTTAACATCTGTTCATTATAAGTTACCAAAATGAATATATTGACCTTCTAGATTGCTTGGTGAAGGCTAAAAAATATTGTTAATTTCACTCTATCGACTAAAACCTTTCTTATCTTATAAAAACATCATATTTCCTTTTAATGTACTTTGTAGCATTCAGGTTGCTTTAAAAAAAGTGTTATTCCAATAACATTATCTTCTACATCAATAGTTCTAATATGACAATACTAAAGAAAAGGTTCCACCTTTGCTACTTTGATACCAATAACCTATCTAGTTTGTCAATGTCAGTTGAATTTTAAAGTTTGGGACCCACTTACTCAGAAAAAACAATACAAAAAAGGCCTCAATCACTAACTGTCTTTAGTCATTTATGTATAAATTAGGGATAGGAAGTTGACATGCATAAAAAAGAATATTTGTCCTACACACCACTGAGTATTTGAAGTCAGCCAACATGCAGATTATTACATTTTAAATTTACTGTTATTAAAAGTATATTTAGAAGATAAGATATCCAAGCTATACAGAAACTCAAAAAGAAAATGATAAAAAATATATATCCTCCTCCTGAAGGATTCACCGATAATTTAGAGACAAGCGGAAGAGTAGTAGATGGAATAATTGCACTTAAAGAATGATTCCAAATTTCTGGTAATTAGAAATTAGCCTGAACTAGTAGGTCATACTTTGTTGACTGGGTTCTGAGAGAGAGGACCAAGAAGTGAGATGATAAAGACATATATAATTTGGGGTTAAGAAGACCTGTATAAGCTATGACATATACCAAGAAATTTATTAAGAAGTACAGTATCCTACATACCATATCTTGGAGAGAACTGTATGAAAGTTAGGAGAACATAATCACCCAATATTGCACAAGTAGAATGCAGAATGTCAAGTATCTCACAGAGTAAGTACTCAGTGTCCTTGGGACTGATCACCCCCATTTCTTCAGTGAGAAAAGCCAAGTTCCAAAGAACCAAAACCTTAACTCCTCCCAGGCATTGACTCCAGCCCCAGGATGGTTTTGCCAAATCCACACAGAAGTAACGGCACAGAAATAGATTTCTCCTGTCCCTTCACTGGGGCCTTTCAGAAACCAAATTTGTCCAGTTTCAACCACAAAATATCTACTTCGAAAGAGGAATTTGTCATCAGGTTCTGTGATTACTGGTAATCAGTAAACTGATTGTAATTGATAAAATAATATGAGTTGGAACCTTTGTATAATCCCCAATATTCTTAAATTTGAAGAAGGAGTGTTACTATTCAAGCATCTGTACTGGCCTGTCCTTGGGTTCTGACAGTATATGTCCTCAGCTGCAGCCACTAAGAGTACCACTCGTGCACATTCAGTATATTTCCTTTTAAAAGGGCCCTGCCCACCTCCCACTTCCAATCCCCCCCCCTCTCTCTCTCTGCCTGTTTCTCTGTCTTCCTTCTCTCCCCTCTTCTCCCTTAACTTCTACCCTCTCTCACCCCCCTTTTCCCATTCATTTTCTCCCAATAAAAACCCCCCACTCCACCCAATTCTGTGCATGGCATCTATCTCTTGCTTGTGGCTTTTTAAAGTTACAATGAAGAGAAATTATGGAAGCCGGAGGATTTGAACTTTAGAGCGAGTCCATCAATTTTTGGTATCTTTGAGCACATGTGAAAAACAGAATCTGAAATTCACCAGAGCAATCTAAAACTTTGAAACTACAAGGTAATGAGTTCTTTATAGCTGTCTCAGGACACAGAGTATCATAGCTAACTATCTTATAAAAAACACTTTTAGAGACATACAGTAATAAATTAACATTTTTTCAGATATATGTTTGCCAACTTGTTAGTTGCAATAAGGGACTTAGATTAAAATGTTTATATAAAGCAATGTACATTTTACTTACAGAGATCAGCAATATATGAGGGACTATTTCATTATATTTGAGGTTGATTTTTGTGTCATCCCTTCACCCATAAAACTGCATGTGATATTGGCCATGACTCTGCATGTTACCATAATTGTTCACAAATAATCTTCCCCAATATTATTCTCACAGTTTAGAATTTTTCAGACTTGATGTAACTTATGATCATACAAGAATAATTCATGGTTTGAGTGAGGAATGATGCTCATGGGCTCACATAATTAAACGCTTGGGCGCCTGTTGGTGGCACTGTTTATAGAAGTTCTGAAACCTTTAGGATATTGAGCACTCAGAGAAGTATGTCACTGGTGGCTCAAGTTAATATTCTTGTCACACTTCCATTTTTCTCCCTCTGCTTTCTTTGTGCTGTTGAAATGTGATTTCTTTGACTCTTGTTCCTGCTGCCCTGTCTGGTTCTGGCTGCCATGCCTCCCCACCATAATGGACTAATCCCTCTAGAAACATGAAGGAAAAAAAAGAAAGAAAGAGAAATAAAACTTCTCTTGCACAAGATGCTTGTGGTCATGTTTGTCACAGCAAGATAAATTAGCTAATACAATCTTCTAAGCACATAAACAATGAAGTCAAGTTGAACACATTTTGAAATTTATTTTGTTTCAGCAGTGGTTATTGAAAAGGATACTCTCCTTTAAGTGAAATATCAAATTACTTTTAGAAGTGTGATTGCGGGAAAATTACAGGTCATCATAGAAGTGCTTGAGTTTCATGTGTTCCAAGACTCAATCCTTGATGTTGGCAGAGAAATATGTGAAAATAAAAATGACAAAGAAAATGACAAGCATCACATTGGAATTGCATTTCAATACTTTCATTACTAGTGGGGCAGACCAGCTTTTATATGTGTTCATACAAATTCTTGGGAAATTGAGTTCAATTCCTAGAACCCTTGTACAGGAGAGAGAATCAACTCCGCATTTTTGTCTTCTGACATCCCCAAAAATACTGTGGCATGTGAGCTCATGCAAGCACACACACATTCACAGGCGTTAATAAAAATCATTAGAAACTATATGAATACTAAATTTTGATTTCTCAGATCTTATTTGTACATATATGGTCAAATTATCGATAGGAGGATATATTTATATCAACAAATTCTGATGAAATATACCTATCCAATGTTAATTATAATTTTATGGGCAACTATGGAAAATACAACTACTTTAGTAAGTGATTAATATTTGAACAATTTGAACAGTTTTTTAAATTTTCTTTTGGCTTTTTGAGAAAAGGTCTCACTACATAGCCTATTTGGTTTAGATCTTGCTGTAATGTTTGGGTTCATCAAGTTAGCACCTATTCTTGTGCCTGCCCCTACCCAATTTTGTGCTGCTATTTGGCTTCAACAGGAGAGATATTGAAGAGATAATTTTAGAAGTATTTTTTTTCTACTTTAAAAACAAGGAAATTTCAAAGAAATTTCAGAAGATAATGTCACCATTAAATGGTGGTAAAGTGATTTACTTCCATTATTTGATAGCTACATATGGAAAAATGACAAATTACATAGATGAGGTGGTTAAGGCTTGGAGAGATGTTAATAGTGTTTGCCACTTGACAACGAAGACTTATGTTCAATCCATTGAAGCCATGGTAAAGCCACTGAAGTTGTCCCCAAATAACACGCAGAGACTCTGTATTTTATACAATCCTGTTGGCCAGTTGCCATTATTGTTTATGGGCTAGCTCTGTCTTAATTATCAACCCATTTCTACTTATTTAAGTATTTCCATGTGGCTCATCTTATCCGGGAGCTGCGGCTGGCATCTTCCTTCCTCCCCGGTCTACATCTTGACTCCTCCCAACTACTTCCTCTTTCCTCCTCCTGGTCTCCTAGCCCCACCTATCTTGTTTCCTATTGGCCACAGGCTTTATTAATTAACCAGTATGAGAAACATATTTACAGAATAACATCTCCCATCAAAATTGTCTTTATGTTACTGGCTACTAAAAACTTCTAAATTCACACAACTCAACTGCATATTTCTGCATTTTGAGGTAAACATGTTCAATAAAATTAGAATGAATTCTGTTTTATCTGCAATTGTCAAATTTATTCCCTTTGCTTTACCCTTTAAAAAGATGAAATGTACTTCTGCATTTTTCCATTCTAGTTGGTCTTGTGTTCAGTTTATCTTTATTATATTATCATCCATTTTCATATAACCAATCCTTGGAATACTTACATATCTTTGCATGGTAAATGTGTTAGAGGCTTTATGTAATGAAATCTCTGATATTGAAGAGCATAAAACTTGGTTGTTTTACCTCAACATAAAACCAGCCACACTGAATCTCTTAGAAGAGAAAGTGGGAGGTACCACTGAACAAACTGGTACAGGAGATGGCTTCCTGAGCATAACACTGGTAGCACAGACACTGAGATTGACAATTAGTAAGTGGGCCCTGCTGAAACTGAAAGGCTTCTGTAAGGCAAAGGACACAGTCAACAAGACAAAATGGCAGCCCAGAGAATTGGAAAAGATATTAAGCAACCCCACATCTGACAGAATGCTAATTTCCAAAATACACAAATAATTCAAAAGCTAGTTAACTAAACACCAAATAAGCCAATTAAAAAGTGGCGAACAGAACTATGTAAAGAATTCTCAATAGAGGAATCTAAACTGACTGAAAGACACTTAAGAAAGTGCTCAACATCCTTAGCCATCAGGAAAATGCAAAAAAAAAAAAAAAAAGCCTCTGAGCCTATGACTCCTAAGTCAAAACCACCAAAGACAGTTTATTCTGGAGGATGTCTAAAAAGAAAAACTATCCTCCATTATTGGTGGGAATACAAACTTGTACAGCCACTTTGGAAATCAGTATGGCATTTCCTCAGGAAAATGGCAATCACTCTAACGATATCCAGCAATAATACCCTTAGGCATATACCCAAAGATGCACATTTATACAAAAAGGACACCTGTATAACTATGTTCATAGAAGCATTATTTGTAATAGCTAGAACCTAGAAGCAACCTAAATACCCCTCAACTGAAGGATGCATGGAGAAAAATGTGAAACATTTCCACACTGGAGTAATATTAGTGGAAAAAAAAAACAATGGGATCTTGAAATTCAAAATCAAATGGATGAAACTTGAAGAAACCATCTTGAGTGAAGTAACCCAGTAACCAAAAGACAAACATGGTATGTACTCACTCATATATGGATTTTAGACATACAGTAAAGGATCAGCAACCTAAAATTCACACCACAAAAAAAGCTAGAAAATAAGGAGGACCCTAAGAGAAACATGCATTGTCCCTTTGAGAAGTGGGACAAGGTCTCCCAAACAAATGGAAGGGGAGGAGATAGGGAGTTAGCAGAAAGAGAAATGGAGGAGGAGAGAACAGTACATGAGGGAGCAGCAAGATTGAGTCAGGGGAAGAATAGAGGGGAACAACAAAAGAGAATCCATTAAAATGGAGGGAGCCATTATAGTTTTTTATTAATAATATAAATTTAAAAATTTTACATGTGGATCCCAGTTTCCTCCCCCTCCCTCTCTCCCTTCCTCCCTCCCTCTCTGGTAAACTCTTTCACCCTTCATATGTACCCTGACCACCCTCCCCTCCCATCCCCCCACCCACATTCCACTTGTAGGGCTATGCTACCCAGGTGGGGTCATGTAAATCTATCAAGTCATTTGAAGTAGGGATTAAAACTTCTCTCCTGTCTCTAGGTTAAGGGAGTACCCTCCATGGGGGATGTGTCCACAAGGTCCTTTTGTACAATAGGAATACATCCTGGTTCTACTGTCTGAGGTCCCTGGGACTGCTCAGGCCTTCTAGCTGACACCCATATTCAGGGGATCTGCGTCTGTCCCATGTCCCAGGTATCAGTCGGGGGGGGGGGGCTCAATAGCTACCCCTTGTTCAGGTCAGCTGTCTTTGTGTGTTTCTGCAATCTGGTCTTGTCCCCTCTCTCTCTCTCTCTCTCTCTCTCTCTCTCTCTCTCTGCCTCTCTCTCTGTCTCTCTCTCCCTCTCTGTCTCTGTCTGTCTGCGTCTGATTCTAGTTCAACTCAGTATTTAGTTATGGATGTTTGTTTCTGTTTACAACAGATACTAGATGAGGGCTCCATGATGGTGGATAATTTAGTTGATCTCAGTATCAGGGAAGGGTAGCCTTTTCACGGTTGCTCAGATTGTTAGTTGGAGTCAGTCTTGTAGGCTGCTAGGCCTTTCTTTAGGTTCAGTTTTCTCTTCAAACCAATAATGGATCCATCTTTTATGTTCTCTCTCTCTCTCTTTACTGTCTTCTCTACCTACCCTGACTCAATCTTCCTAGTCGCATGTGCTTTCCTCTCCTCCACTACTCTTTCTTCTAGTTCTCTTTCCATTCACTGTCCTGCCACTTCCCATGTGATCTGGGGGACTTTTCTGTTCTCCCTTTTGTGGGGGAACCTTATATGGATCTCTTAGAATACACCTTGTATCCTAGTTCCTCTGGTGGTGTGAATTATAGGCTGGTGATCCTTTGCTCTAGGTCTAAAATCCATATTTGAATGAGTGCATACCATGTTCTTGTTTTTGTTACTGGGTTATCTCATTCAGGATGGTTTCTTCAAGTTCCATCCACTTGCCTGCGAATTTCAAGATTCTGCACAATAGTATTCCATTGTGTAGATGTGCCACATCTTCTTTTTCCATTCTCCAGTTGAGTGGAATCTAGGTTGCTTCCAGGTTCTTGCTATTACAAATAATGCCTCTGTGAACATAGTTGAGCACATGTCTTTGTTGCATGGATGTGGATCATTTGGGTATATACCTATGAGGGGACTTGCTGGGTCCTGTAGTAAACTAATTCCTAGTTTTCCTGAGGAACCACCATACCGATCTCCAAAATGGCTGTACAAGCTAGCACTCATACCAGCAGTGAAGGAGTATTCCGCTTTCTCCAAATCCTCTCCAGCATAAGTTATCATTGCTGTTTCTAATTTTAGCCATTCTGGCAGAAGTAAGATGGTATCTCAAAGTTGTTTTGATTTGCATTTCCCTGATAGCTAAGGATGTTGAACACTTTCTTAAGGGTCTTTCGGTCTCTTTGTTTTCCTCTACTGAGAATTCTTTGTTCAATTCTATACCCCTTTTTAAAATAGGGTTATTTGGTGTTTTGTTGACTAGTTTCTTGAGTTATTTGTATATTTTGCAGATCAGCCCTTTGTCAGATGTAAAAATCTTTTTCCAGTCTGTGGGTTGCCATTTGGTCTTGTCCTCTGTGTCCTTTGCATAAGAGAAGCTTCTAAGTTGGAGGAGGCCCCATTTATTAATTGTTAATCTCAGTGTTTTTGCTACTGGAGTTATGTTCAGGAAGGGGTCTTCTATACCAATTTGTTCAAGGGTACCTCCTACTTTCTCTTCTAACAGGTATTAAAACATAGTTGCATTAGTAGTTAAATATTTGAGATGCGACTTTTTTCTCCCTGGAAGCAGAGTGACACTATATAAATTAAGGTGAAAATGGTTTTCTTTTTATAGGAATAATCAAGCTTCATCTTTTTTTGGTTCTCTCAGAAATAAAACACCTTTTGGAATTACCTTATATTAATGTAATGACCACAGGATGAAAAGAAAATCACACATAGTTATAAATAATAAGATACTTGTACTCCTTGGGGAGATTAATCTGTAAATTTAAGTAAAATATACTGTGAGAAAAATCTAAGCACTGAACTAAACTAGGCACAGATTGACACTGAGCTCATACCTACAGGAACAGTTGACACTCTGAGAATGAACCTCTTGTCATTAGGAAAGCTGGAGGCAGTGTTCTGACCATTGCAAAGAAGCATTTCAATTTCAAAGCAAAAGGAACAGAACCAAATATTCTACTTCTTGTAAAATTACATAGATGTTTCATATTAATTAATTCCTATTAAATAGAAAATCAATAAATCCATAAGAGCAGTTATTAAATCATGGGAGCTACGGAAGAATAGAATTGAGTAATGTTTTGTAATTTTTCTTTTTTTACTTTATTACATATTTGTAATTGGTTTTAGAAATATTCCATGTACGAAATTTTAATATCATAATAAGTAAAATTAACAAATTTTGTTTCTACTTTTATTTGTGACTAAAAAAGACATTTATTATATAGAAAAATAATCTGGATTATTTTGATTGTCAAAAAGATTAAAATCTTTTAATTTTTATGATGCATCATTGTGCATTATTGTGTCATTTAGATAGAAACTAAATCTATCAGAAATCTTCACAAATATGAAGGCAATACTGTGAAGTGCGTGTGGTGAAATCATGAGAACCTGAATTAGGATGGTAAGCCCTCATGTTCATGCCTAGAACATTTCTGTATTCCCAGTACTGGTAAAGTTGAAACCCACAACGCCAAAAATTTATTGACCAGACAGCTTAATTAAATAGAAAACTCCTGGTTCATGGAGAAACCATGAACATAAACTTGTGAAAAATAAGAAGGTACTAGATTTTCATTTCTGGCCTATATATGCACAGGTACATATACAACTGTGCACCTAATCTTTATTCATTCAAGTAAATAACACCCATAATACATATTTAAAAAAAATGGTAAGAATACTGATTTAGTCATTTTTTTGGGTTAGAGAAAATGATTCTTTAATTGTTGTTTCTCAATTTTTGTGTTCCATATAACTGAAGTATATACCAGTCTGAAAGTTGTACACACTTTGTTTCAACACATAAAATCTGAAACTGTACATTATCTTATGGATTATTTTCAGACTTAGAATTGTTTGGAATTTTTGTGTATTTTTATTTGTGTAATGTGTAAGTACATGTATGGGAGCATGTAATTATGGGGGAGTATTTTATATGGTTATGCAAGTGTATGTACTTATATGTCGATGTATGCCAAGAGCAAAGTTTGGTACAGAGAATCTTACTTGATCAATCTTCTATCGTATTATTTGAGGCAAAGTGGTTGCAATAAAACCCAGAGCTACTACAATGCCAGATTGCTCTGGGGATCCTGTACAGAGAATAGAATCAGAGGTAGACTACAATTACCCATACTGAACTTAACTTATAAAATGAATTCTCTCTCTCTCTCTCTCTCTCTCTCTCTCTCTCTCTCTCTCTCTCTGTGTGTGTGTGTGTGTGTGTGTGTGTGTGTGTGTGTGCGTGTGTGTGTGTGTGTGTGTGTATCTTAGATTTTGTAGAATGACTTACAGGATGTGGTCCAGCTAATCCAACAATGGCTACAGCATGAACAAAAGGTATAGGAATTCTGTAGTTGTTCAGTTCAGGAAGCTAGATGTCTCACCTGATCTTCAATACATTCAGGAATAATGAAGAAATAGGCTGTAATGCCAGTAAAAGAATGTATTTGCTAGAGAAGGTGAGGGCATTCAAGCAAAGAGCAGTAGTTTAATTGTTCCTTTTTATATAGGCTGCCAGCAATAACTATGACCTAGATTAAAGGATTTTTCCAACATTAAAACATTTGTTTCAAATATTTGTCTTTGCACCTCAAAGATACAAATTCAAAATGGGTCTTCTAACTTCAAATGATTAAATTAAGTAAAAATTCCTCACATGTTTTAGTAGTCCTTTGGTGTTTACTAATTCAGATCTAGTCAAGTTGACAACAAGTAGCCATCTCATCTACCCATAATTTTTGTGTCTTTTGGGAATCTGAACTCTTACTTGCTGGACAAGCCTTTTGACTATTGAACAATAATCTCATAAATTCCTGTTATGGATAATATTCATATTATTTTTCAAAACTGAAACAATTGCAAATGATAAATAGCATGACAAATCATTTCTTCAAATCTTGATATCTGTACTGAATGCAATTCCATTGTGTAAGTGTCACACATTCTCAATATATATTGCTTTTATCATTTTCATGTTAAATATCTTCTTTGTCCATTTAGCTATCTTACTATTACAGCAAAGTGTTCCCTTTTTTGATAATTGATCTTTGATAATTATATATACAAAGATTTCACTGACTTTTGTTTTGACATCTTTCAGACTTTAGTTGGTCAGATGTATTTTTCTTTACAGAGATCAAGTAAATATTTTTAAATGTTTTATTTCAGTGACTTTTACCCAACACTTTCAAGCCTATCCAAATTTTTTGATAATTATTGTCCATTGTGTAATACTTTATCTTATTGCATACAATGGTAATATATTTGACTGTATTTATGATAATTTGCTCTTAATTTGTGGTAGTTAAAAAATAGGATCACTCCCATTGGAGGTATGGCTTTCCTGAAATGAGTATAACTTTGTTCGAGGAAATGTGTCACTGTGGAGGTGGCTTTGAGGTTTCCTATGTTCAGGATACCCCAGTGTTTCAGTCAACTTACTGCTGCCTGCAAGATGTAGGACTCTCAGCTATTACTAAAGCACCAAATTTGCATGTACACAGTCATGATATTCTTCACGATGGTAATGAACTGAATGAACAGAATCTCTGAAATTGTGAACAGGCCTTCCCAATTATATATTTTCTTTATAAGAGTTGCAATCGTCATGGTATCTCTTCAAAGAAAAAAAAAAACTCTAACCAAGATGTATGTGTACATAAAGGTTGGTTTCTATGACTTACCCTACACAATTTCCCAAAGTCATTGCTACTGAATACTTTGTATAGGAAAGAAATCAAGAAGTTATTAAAAAATAGTTTTGTCCCTAGATGGAGAATGCCTGTATGACTTCTATACCTTGAATTAATGTTGAAAAAAATTAATCTTTATATTCTTTAGGAATCTAGACTGCATTCCAGAAGACCAAGATAAAGATACTGAAGTATGGAGTGCCATCTAATATCTCTATCTCATGTGCTGAGTAACAACCCTTTAAGACATTTTGTGATTTGGTTTTCTCCCTTGGGAAATGTGTGAGGAAATGCTAGGTACTATCTAACGTGGCTCTGATTACCCAGACAGATAAATGTGCTTAGCACTAGTCAATGGATTTCTAATATTTATCCTTTCTAATTACTTAGATAAGAAGGACTATTTTATATTAATTCTATCATTTTAGGGTATTCTTTACTGTCTACATACACATTTAGATTTTATTTTTTATCTTTTGTCTCTCTGTTAGTATTCTAACATACAATTAATATTTGGCAGTAGTGTAATTAGTTTCTAATGTTTGTCTTCACACATTTTACAAGATTGAACTCCATAGATATCTTTACTTGCAAAAAACCTCTGATTTTCTCGTTTTGTTTATGAGATCAAGTAAATTATTTTTATAAAATCTGCTCTGATTTGAAATTTCTGAAGAGTTTTGATTGGTTATTAATTAAAAAATAATAATAGTTCCTATACAAATCTACAAACTCATTCTATACATGACTTTGTAATGCACTTGTTTCTGAGGGTATTGAACCATTTTCCACACTTCCAAAACACTGTCTTAATTTAATAACCATATAGCTACAAGTAGATAAAATTTTAAATTGTGCAATTACATGATTAAAAAAACGTTGAAATTGATTAAGAATTATCAGGAAACCAAATGACTACCATCAGGAGGATGGTGTTTTTCTTTATTTGTTCTCTTGTAAGTTTTAGTGGTTTGTTATTTACCTAGATCCCACTCAATTTGTGTCATGGAACCTAACTAAGATTGTTACAAGCACATTTTTCTATTCCAGTCAAGTCCCGCCACCAAGCCAGCCCCCAATAACATGCAGAGACTCTGTATTTGACACAATTCTGTTGTCCAGTTACTAATTCCTTACTTGCTAGCTCTGTCTTAATTATTAACCCATTTCTACTTATCTAAGTATTTCCACGTGGTCATCTTACTGGCCACAGCGGCACTGGCTGGCAATCTACCTCTCCAGGCTCTCCATGTTGATTCCTCCTAAATATTTCCTCTTTCGTCCTTGTCCCCTAGCCCTGCCTATCTTGCTTTCCCATTGGCCACAGTGCTTTATTCATTAACAAGTATGAGAAACATATTTACAGAATAACATCTCCCATCATCAGACAGTGAGGGAATGAAGAAAAGGAGGTAACAAAGATAGAAGCTTAGGAAATCTGTGTTTGGTGGAAGTGCTGTAGTAACTGACTTTTGCACGTACTAATCAGTCATTTATGTACATAAATGCTCACTCTCAAGCAGAGTTTTACCTTCCTCTAGATAAGGCATTGCTACACCAGTGGGCCTGAGATATTGTAGCCCTCAAGATGGCCTTGTCCATATCAACAATACACACTCATTCAGGTTTTCCTCAGCTTCTCACACTATTTATAATTTCTATGCACATAAGTAATTCTTTAAGTTTATTAAATTCATGTTATTTATTTATTGTATTCATATATATATGTATATATATATATATATATATATATATATATATATATATATATCCTACATTTAGAGGTTTGGCATATTGAGTTCTAACTTGTGATATTTAAGTTGATATGCAAACAATAGATAACCTCATATTTCCAAATCTTAGTGTGCAAAGAGAGAAACAATGCATAGAAAATATTTTTAATATTTAAACATAGAATAATTCACTACATTGAAAATGGAAAACTAAACAAACAAAAAGATTTGGCTTCAATCAAACATTATTTTCAAACATCAAAGGCTTGCAAAGAAACCTAAGATATTTGGAGATCAATATTATAAAATATTTACAGAACAGAAGTGTATCTCACTAGATCAGAAGTTGCAATCTTAAGGAGCGTAGGTGAGCTATATATGTCACTGTTTCCTCAAATTTATTAAAGAAAACAACAAGAAAAGTCAATGGTAAAAGGCATGGAATACAAGGTTATCAAAGAAAAAGTGGCATTATTTTTGAGAATATGCTTGTGCCAAGTTTACTTAAATATCTAATTCCTGGGAAGCAATAGTGTTGTCAGCAAGGCTAGAATGTTGCTTTTGTGAGATCACTGGCTTTGTCATTTATGGACTCTGTACTATGTATGGAAAAATGATCAGGTTCTTTGCTTAACTTCTAATTTGATGGAGGAAAATACTTTCAAGATCAAATAGCTTAGAATGGAGTTGTTATATAGCATTTAGAACTCAGTAGCATGTCCTTTCAAATCACAGAGCATAGATTTATATTTCACCTAAGACTGGAACTTGCTCAGTAGTTAAGAGGACTAGGTTTCAGTTCCCAGCATCTACATGGTGGCTAACAACTATCTATATATCCAGGTATAGCTGAAAATGTCCTTCAGTTTTCTCATTAAAATACTTTTTTTTTCTAATTACAGTATTATAAACAAATATTCTTTGTTGATTTTATGCATTCAGAATAGTGTTTAAGAATTAAAGATTTAAGATCTGCACCTGCCTGATCTCTGCTGGAGTTCCAGGCCTCTCCCAGAGATCTGCCTATACAAGCGGGACTATCCTGAGTCCCCCTGCCTGCCTGATCTTTGATAACCTTCGCCAGGCCTCTGTTGGAACCTGATCATTGTCCCCCATCACAGGGCACATGACTGAGGAGTGACTTCCTAGAGAGCTTGAATTACCCAGAGCGCTACAGGCATCAAATTTCTGACACACCTTAGCCCATGGGGGCATACCATATATATGGTCTATATATATATATATATATCTTGTTTCCTATAGACCACAGAGCTTCATTAACCAGTATGAGAAACCAGTATGAGAAACACATATACAGAATAACATCTCCCATCATCTCCTCTTTTCTGTCTAAAGTAAAAGAAAGGGTTTAACATTAACATAGCAAAATGTACCATACAACAATTATCAAATAAGAATCACAGTAAACAATATTTAGTCCATTAACATTTTGTAAGACTTAAAGAAAATATCATCTATCCTATCTTTGTGAGTCTAAAGTCCTATATGTAACTTATCTTTAATCCTAATTAAGGAAAACTATAACATAACTATCTGTCTTCAATTCCTTCAAAGACCACAGAAGGAATATATAAACTCGAGAAATGACAGAGACAACTCATTGCCTGATCAGTCACCTGAAGTTCTTCCGTAATGTTCCATCTTCAGCCCATAGGCCATTGTGTGTCTCCAGACTCCTCAACAAAGCAGGAAATTTTAAACTGTCCATCTGTAATGGCAGTTTGTCAGTTATTTTTGTCTGTGTCCTGTAGACGGCTGTCTGGCAGCCACTTCCATGAAGCAGGAATCCTGTAGCAATGTCCATCTTGCATCAGCAGTCACCTTTTTGTGGGTCCTGCATGTCCAGTTTATTTAGCATATAGTCAGTCTAGACAAGAGCAGTATTTTGTCCAAATGGCTAGTCTTGCCATATTAGAAGCAAACTCCATAATGTGTTTCTTTGATGTCCATCTTTCTTTCTGATGCAGGTGGTGTTACCAGGAGCAGTTGTGCCTCAGTGTCAAGAAAATCCCTAAACCATTTTAAATGCCATATTCTGTAGGTCTTTGAGAGGTTTGAAGAATGCCTATTAATCTCAAATACATCTCTGCATATCTAGAAATCCTAACTAACTTAACTCCAAGTTTTAACTATCATAGGTAACTCTCTATAATCTGTACTAAATTATATATTACATTTTCTAATGAGCTATATAAACACAATACCTAAACAAGAGGAGAAATATACATATCACAAAATTGACCTTAAATTGTATCAATGAAAGAAAATCCATTTCAAAGCAAAGTATTCATTTCTATACCATAATTCCCTTTATACCTTTAAAAAGATTGTTTGTGGTTATAGCCATTTATACCCAAGTCCATTTAAATGAAAACAAACATTTAAACAATATTGGGGAATTTGGGTGTCGTTCTTTCCAAACTACTTCCTGCTGGTAGAGGGCGCTGTCATGGGGGTCCATAGAAGATGCAGAAATCTTGGCAGTAGTCTGCAAGGCTTTGTCTCAACTGCTTTGAATGTTGGATCATCTGGGGCATTGTTTCAGGGGGTCTGGCTTGATCAAACCACATAAGTCTGGAAAGAATCCATAGCTTTTCATTTTCTGTGAAAACAAAAATAGAAATCCTTTTCCCCAGTAACTTGTCCTTAAACTTAAATTTTTGAGTAAAAGCATTTTTAAAATATATAAATTGAATTAATCCAGCAGCATTTCTTTTATCAGTAGTTATTTTCTCAGCAATCAAATAATTTAAAGACAACAGAAGCACATATTGTATCCAAAATTTTTCTGTTTTCCATGTTTACGTGTTTTTTTATTACTCTATTTTCTAGTTCTATTTTTACAAATTTGAGACAGGGTTTCTCTGTGTAACTTTTATCTGTCCTGGAATTCACTGCATACCAGGTTTGCTTTGAAATCATAGAGTTCTGCTCGCCTCTGTCTCCTGAGTGCTGGGATTAATGGCATGCGCCAACATATCCATCCATTCTAATTTCTTTTTTCTTTTTAAACCATTGTATCCTGTTTCTTTTTCTCTCCCAAGCCAGAGTATTTTTTAAAACACAGTGTAAACCTTCATTGCAACTCTCCTACACACCAATGAATTGTTAGCAGAGCTCTTTAAAAGCAGTTTTTCGCTGCTTATGCTAATTTTGGAAATCTCCCTTAAAGGAGCTGAGCAATTCTCTGTCTACAGCAAAACAAATCCAACCAAGAAAATGCTGCTACTAAGAAGTCTTGCTAGTCTCTGTTCCTGTGTTTCTAAAAACTATTTTTTAAGCTTTTATTAAGTTTTAAGTGAAAGTTCTCAACCCCAGTTCTGACACCATTATATTACAGCAGATTTTTCCCGCCAGCTGCAGTGGGTCCTGCTGCCATGGTCCTGCAGCCACATGAGCCCCAAATAACACTCTGAGACTCTGTATTTGATACAATCCTGTTGGCCAGTTACCATTACTGTTTATGGGCTAGCTCTGCCTTAATTATTAACCCATTTCTACTTATCTAAGTATTTCCACATGGTCGTCTTATCAGGGAGCCAGGCAGGCAGGCATCCTGCTTCTTCCCTGGGCTACATCTCGACTCCTCCCTACTGCTTCCTATTTCCTCCTTCTAGTCTCCTAGCCCCACCTATCTAATGGCCAACAGGTCTTTATTAATTAGTATGAGAAACATATATACAGAATAACATCTCCCATCATATATATATATGTATATATATGCATATATATACATATATATATATATATATATATATTTAATCTGCACTTACTGGGCAAAGGGAAGATGGCAAC
This sequence comes from Cricetiscus sungorus, assembly GCA_030556225.1. Taxonomy (NCBI): domain Eukaryota; kingdom Metazoa; phylum Chordata; class Mammalia; order Rodentia; family Cricetidae; genus Cricetiscus; species Cricetiscus sungorus. The sequence continues at coordinate 350,171 of JANBXA010000600.1, read as the reverse complement.
ACAATAAAATACCTAACAATAGAAAGACAAGAATGGCACCACAAGAATCTAGAGAGTCTACACCATCTAGACCTGCATACCCCAAGGCAGATGAAGCAGAAGAGAACGACTTAAAAAATATCTTCATAAAAATTATAGAGGCCCTCAAAAACGATGTGAGAAAATCCCTTAAAGAAATGGAAGAAAGAAACTATAGAAATGATCCCTGGAAGTATATGTGGGACTATGAAGATTGAGTCAGGGGAGGAATAGAGGAGAGAAGAGAAAAGGAGAGAGAGAGAGAGAGAGAGAGAGAGAGAGAGAGAGAGAGAGAGAGAGAGAGAGAGAGACCATTAAAGATGAAGCCATTATAGGTTTGAAGAGAAAACTAAACCTAAAGAAATGTTCAGAGACCTACAAGACTGACACCAACTAACATTTGAGCATCAGTGGAAAGGCTACCATAAATGCCCTTCCCTGATAATGAGATCAATGACTAACTTATCCACCATTATGTAGCCCTCATCTAGTAGCTGATGGAAACAGAAGCAAACACCCACAACTAAGCACTGAGCAGACCTGGAATCCAGATGAATAAAGGGAGGACAAGACCAGGCTACAGAAATACATAGAGACAGCTTACCTGAACAAGGATGAGCTAATAGGCCCCAGACTGATAGCTGGGAATCCAGCATGGGACTACTCAGACCCCTCAACAAGGGCCTCAGCTAGAAGGCCTGAGCAGTCTGAGGGACCTCAGACAGGGAAACCAGGATGTATTTCTGGTGCACAAAATGACTTTGCAGGCACATCCCCAATGGAGGGATTCTCCCTTAACCTAGATACAGGAGAGAAGTCCTAGTCCCTACTCCAAATGACTTAACAGATTTAGATGACCCCTCCTGGATGCATCACCCAACAAGTGGAGTAGGGGGGATGGGAGGGAAGCATGGTCAGGATCATGTGAGGGTGGAAGAGAGTGAAAGAGGGTGGGAGGGAGGGAGGAAGATGGAACTGGGATCAATAGGTAAAATAAAATAATAAATTGATATAAAAAAGAAATGGAAAAAAACAAATAAAAATGGGAAGAAATGATCAAATATCTTAAAGAAAGTATGGAAAGCCAAGAAAAAAAAAAAACAAACAGATGAAGGAAACAGTTCAAGACTTGAAAACTGAAATAGAAACGATAAAGAATTCACAAACTGAAGGAAGGATGGAAATAGAAGAACTGGGCAAATGATCAGGAACTACAGACACAAGCATAACCAACAGAATACAAGAGATGGAAGAGAGAATCTCAGGTGCTAAAGATAAACTAGAGGAAATAGTTTCATCAACCAAAGATAATGGTAAATACAACAAATTCTTAACACAAAACATACAGAAAATGTGAGACACTGTGAAAAGGCAAACCTATGAATAATAGGCATACAGGAAGGCAAAAAAAACCCAGCTCAAAGGTGCAGAAAACATATTCACTAATAACATTGAAGAAAACTTTCCCAATCTGAAGAGCATGACCATGAAAGTACAAGAAGGTTACCAAACACCAAGAAGGCTGGACCAAAGAAAAAAGACCCCTCGACACATAATAATCAAAACACATAACATACAGAATAAACAAAGATTAATAAGAGCAGTAAAGGAAATAAAATAAAAATATAAAAAATGAATTAATAATAAAAAAACCAAGAAAATACACATTAAAAAAAAGCTACATTCCACATGACTACATCCTTTTACCTGTGAGAGGAAAAGGGCAGGAATGAAAACAAAATAGGGGGGAAGCAATCCCAAATTGGATTTTCACCAATTTTACCACAATAAACTTGTCAAAAAAAGAATTAAAGTAATACATAAAAACAGAAGTTGTTCATGTTGGCAAAGTTTTCACTAATGTTTTCACATATGTATTCTTTGCATAATGGCTCAGTTGTGATAAACATATGTACATTTTCAAAAATATTTCATTTCTTTATGGTGAAAACTTAAAAACATAATTTATTTTTACAAGTAAATATTACATTACTCCTATCTCCACTCTGTTATGGAGCAGTACAAAATCTACTTAATTCAGTCTAACTATAAGGGCACACAATGATCCATCTTCCTCCTCCTACTTCTGCCACTATCACCTAGAATCTATAAGTGATTCTACTCTTACACACCAAGTCTACTACGTAGAGTTCACATTGTCTTTTTATAGTACTTATCTTTGTGTGTCAGGTTTATTTCTCTCAATATAATAATCTCTAGTGTTCCTTATGATGTCATTCATGATAGAACTTAATTTTTAAGGCTTAAAAATACTGTGTTTCAATTATTTAAACAAAAGAATTATTTTATGTCTATGTTATTAACTTATTGAGCAATAGATATTTACCTTTAACCCACAGCTTTGTGGATAAATTAGAAAGTTATTTTCAGTAATTACTGGCATAAATATATAACTTAAAATTTAGTGTTTTGATAATATACTTATATTTTGAAAAATTAAGGAAATAAAATTATTCATTAATATAAGGAGATGTATTTTAAAAATTTATAAATATTTGTTTTATTAATATGTCATTATAATGGAAGTATTTTTCTTTCAAATGTATCTTTTAACATGAAGTGTTTTATCATTTGTATTATGTAAGCCCATATTTAAATTACATCTAGAGTTTATAATTGTTTGCATCAATTAAAAATGTAGCCATGCAACAATCCTCCAATTTTTCCACATGTGTCAAAATTTGTCTGTTCACTAGGGTGATTTTGTTTGTTTTTTCTATTTAGGTCATTTTATTCTTTTTAAAAAATTTGAGAATATGTTTGGTTTTTATTTCCATAATATGTAATAGGACCCAACACCCTTTCATGTATGTGTGCATGCCACCAACACATGGGAAGAACTCCTCTCCCTCTGTTCATTATAGAAAATAATAAAATATATTCTGATTTTTATCTGTATTCTTTTTAATAATATCATTCATCTATCATGTAAGTGAATTTCGTATTGATTCTGTATGTCAAATACAATAATTAGTATTTGTGTTCTTCCATTAATATGGTATTACCCTTTTACATCATTTATATATTTCAAACATACATGAACTTCTTTCAGGTACTAATGACAAAAAATTGAGCATTGTGTATAATAAAATATAAAGTCTCATAATCAGTTCTGAAATGTATTTATTAACACTCTATAATTTTATCAATGTAAAAATAAGTCTAGCCGTAAAAACCATTTCAAGCCCAACATTCCAGAGGCAGAGGCAGGGGCATGTCCAAGATTTCGAGGCCAGCTGGTCTACAGAATGAGTTCCAGGACAGCCAGGACTACAAAGAGAAACCTTGTCTCAAAACAAACAAAAAAACAGCGGAAAAAAAAAGAAAACACCACAAAAAAAACAACAAAAAAGGAATCCTATTGTTCACCACTAATATATCTTCTTATCAATTTATCCTTATTAGAGTTATAATTATGAATTTATGGGATACTGTGGGGTATCTCATGCTTATTAATTCTGACAGTGGAAACTTCATTTGGTCATACCTAGTGACATTATTCCTGCATTCCAAATATCTTCTCAAAGAATGATGTTGTATATTTTGATATTGGAAACCCACAATTTATTCACCTAAATCTTCTAAAAATAATATTTTATAATTTAATTTAACTTTTCTCATTGCAGTATTCATTGTTGAAAGTAATTGTTTTAGAGTTCATTGTTAAAACTGAAATTCAGCGTGCTCTTCACCATCAACAGAACAAATTCTCCCCCAGGTGGATGGCTTGTTTTTCACAAAATAAATGACATGAAGACCTTCTCTTGAAAATTTCTGTGTCTGGGCTTCTATGTTGCATGTTCCTGTAAAATTTTAGCTCTTCTGCTCAATTTTTTAAACTGTCAAAATAAAAAGATAAAGCTATTTCCCACTACCTTGAACTCTTTGGTTGAAACTGCCTTTGGCTTAGAAGAGTGCCAATAGTCCTCTTTAATGACATGTAAATTGAGAGTGAATTTCATTTTCAGGGAGCTTTGGGATCTTTCTTCATCAAAATTAATTAAGTTTAGTTCACAGTTTTTGACATCTAGATTGGCTGATTATTTAGGCATCTTTCAAATTTGCAGCATATTATTTGACCATTTCCCAACAGACAACGTTTCAGGCTTTTGAAGTTCCAATGATTTCCATTTTTGTAGAATCTTTTCATGAAAAGAGACTTTTTTTGTCAAAAGTTTTGAATATTGGATCTAGGAGATGAAGCAATCCTACAATTTTCTTTCTTGTTATCTAATTTGGAAATAATATGATTTGTTTTCTTTTTAATACATTTTTAATACCTTACATATTTTTAGTAGACACAAAATAATCAAACCCTCATGACTGAACTAAATCTAATTATCTCAGTGGCCTGATTCCCAAAATATCAGAAGTTATGGCTTCATTCTATGAAATTTGTAGTAAAGGAAAAGATAAAACTTAGCCCCAAACAGCTGAGCCTGGGAGTGTTAGACCGTGAAATACCAATGCCTTATGAAGAGAAATAAAAGTGGCTTCTAAGTAGATGATTATATGTGAGAACTGGCCACACCTGTTTCCATTATCTTGGCAAATGGACTGTAGAGTCTTCTAAAGGTCACTAATATGTTGTAGAAAACCATGGGCAACTAGTATGCAGTATACAGTACAGCATTAGGAAAAAAATTCTGCCCATCAGACTGTTGCTTTTCTTTTATTGTAAATTCAGTTCTGTAGTCACATGTGAAAGATGCTAACGTAGTTGTCAACCTTTAACTTGTAACAAATTACCACCTAGAACTTTCTTGATTGCAGCTAAACTATTACCTTCCTAGTTTAACCAGCTAAGATAAATATTTAATCAGATATAGGTGTGATGTTAATGCCACATTAGTAGATGCTACCAGTATAAACACACAACTAAGCTTTCAGTCCACTAAAAGCCACTCTCTAATGTAGCATTTTCACTTTATATTTGAGTTCTGCTCCTATATTCATCATACTGCTTGGGATTACACAATGCAAACAAATTGGGCAGTTCAGTTTGAAAACTTTCTTATAGGCCAGTAGTTTTATATCTCTCCTAAAACAGAAGGCATTATCTACAATTTCAAAGCTATTTCTGTGAGTTTACCTCATACACTACAAAAATCTTGGTATGCTGCCAGTGGCCATATCATAGGATCCCTGGAGCTCCAGGTGTCAGCCCATGAGGAGGCTAATCCCTGATGGGTGAATCTCACACAGGCAAGTCCCAGAGACCACAAAGCCAGGAATGTCTTTTGTGTCTGCTGTGACTTCACTTGTTTGCTGCTGCTACTTTTCTCACCCCCACCCACTGTAATATAGAGTGTATATCTCATCGAAACACCCCACTCTACTGTGCATTTTTACTTATGAATTATTATGGAGATGATTCCTTCCTCAGTTGTACTGTTCAGTTGATAATAATGATAATGTTAGTTTAAACAGTTTTGACGATTAAAAAAATTCAAACAAGAAAGTGTCACACAGATGGAAGACATGAATTTCTATCAAGGAGCCATGTAGACGGTGGCTTAGGTTAATGATTAAGAAAGGCAATTGAGTTCCAGTAGTCTAGCTAGTTTTAATTCTAACCTTAACATTTGCAGATGTGTTCACTGGTTTTGCTGTGCATCATTAGCTGAAACAAAGCCTTAAAATAATGTCAGGTTAGATCAAGTGTTTTGTTAATAACTTTGAGATGAAAAAAATAAAAACAAAAACAAAACAACAGCAACAACAACAAATACCCAGAACACAATCTAGAGTTCACAAGGACACATAGCTGAGGTCAAAAATACAAAGCAGCCCATCTGTTGCTAGCTGAAGAACTTTTCTTGCTAGTGTTGGTTGATCAAAGATGATGATTAATCCTTTCCTGGCCTCAATCTCCTCATATAAGAAACCGTTGATGAGTGGGTATGCAACCTAAAGAGTTAACGTAGATCTGATTGATTCTTTTTCATAATAACACTTTGGGGTTTTGATTTAATATTCCTTATAAGATTTACCTTTCAAGATAAGCAATATAGTAATTGGCCCTTTCTTTGGAACTGCAAAATGCAGCCTGCTGGTAAAAAACCAGACTGAGAAGAATATCTTGTTTCTTTACACAGTTAACCTATAACAAGTTGCTTTGGTATGAATGTACTTTGGCTCTTAGGATAAATTGTTTTTCACCTGTAGTACATAAAATAATTAATCATGTTAGGTATGTGAAAAAATGCTGCTTTTTACTGTTTGTTTTGTATTCACTGTAATCATTCACTTAAAAATAAAAACAGAATGTTACCACATTATAATGTCTATATTACCTGAACAATTTTGGTGGAGTACACTATACTCCACCAAAGTGGAGTATACACTATACAGTAAAGAATAGAGATAGATTTAGAAAGACTTAAAATAGGTTAGAAGAAAAACATCAAGATGTGAAAGTTAGAAGGAAAACATCAAGAATAAGAGTTGTGATTGAAACAACTGCCCCAGATTTTGGTCCTTTTCTTGAGAATGTAACATGGAATAAACAGATTCCTTACTTGAAGAAGGGTTTGGTATTAATATTAATGATTGGTTCTTAATGCTTAATGACTGAATCCACTGGCAGGTGAATCTAAACTCAACAACTTGCCTGATAGAGCATAGGGATATTTTGAATAAAAAAAGAAAAAAGAAAAAAAGAAAAAAAGGCCTATCCTTATCCTATCCCTTCTGAGGAGTGGACTGGGAGAAGGCTGGGAGGAGAAATAGAAGTGGAGAGGGAGCAGGAGGAGGGGAGGCAGGAGGAAAGTGGTTAGTATGTAAAAAGAATAAAATATCCTTTTTTTTTTAAAAAAAAAAAAAAAACAATGAACAGAGAACCAACACTCAGTGATATGTAATCCCAGTTATCCATGTGAGTGACAGGAAACATATAAGTATTTGTCTAGAGACAGGATTTTTACTTCGAAAAATGAAATAACTTGATAAACCCTATCAGACATCTCCAGGTAGCACAGTAAATTCCCAGTTTCAAATAGTCCTACTTACCAAATTGTCCTAATCTTTTGTTTCTTTTCTATGACATTTAAAATATATACATATGTTGCTCAGAAATTTAAAATTGTAACTTGTGAACCAAATGTGATATTTGGCATTGATATTTTTATTTGGATTGTATCTTGATTTGTTTCTGTAGAACCTTCTGTGATCAGAAAAGTATACAGTATTGTGGTAGGTAGGCAGGATGGAGAAATAGCATCCTATTTCAAAGCAACTCAACTTTTTCTGGTGAGTGACTGAAAGATTTGCAAAAGGGAATTAATAGGTCAAGAGATAAAAGGTAAGAAGAAACTCATGTCAAGATGCCCTGTTTCCAGAAATAATCTAATTCTAATTCTTTAGTCTCACACCTTAACAGTGATCCAGCATTCACAGAAAAGAGCAACAAGATTATGAAGTCCATTACATTTTAATCAATAGCCCATTGGATCTGGATTAATTGTCTTTAATATACTATTTATTAAGTGAAATATCTTTGTTCTTAGAATTGTAATGCTATTGCTAATGACTGTTTCTCCACATTTCCCAGTGTTCCTGAAAGTGGCCAGAATCTCTCTTCATTTTATATTTTCTGCCTTCATCAAAATACCCTACTAAAGCAATCAGTCTATCACCCTAAAGCCACTGGTTGCTTAGGATCTTTTTGCCAGTATATTCCATGTATTTTATAGTTACCATCCTGGATACAGGCACAGAGCTACAGAGTCCAAGCAAGCCTGGTAATAAAACCTGAACTCCCAAGAAGCAAGTTAAATAAAGAAAATTAAAACCAGTCTGAACAAGTACCTGTAATAAGGTACTCTGGTAAATATTAATCTCTGATTGAGTAGGTTCATAGCTACCAGGAATAAATGTCAACTACCAATTAAGAGTGTTACTTATTTTTTTTTCATTCCTTTAAGAATTAGATTCCTCATCTCCAGCACAATTCCCTGATGTTGAAACAATAAATGATTAAGCAGAACCACAAAGTGACTTTTGCTTATGTCACAACATTGATTCAACATTGTAGGGTAAAGGAGAAGGTAGAAGCTGCTCCGAAAATTGGCTAGCAGAAACCTTCATAGAGCCACCACCTTCTCAGCCATGAAAGTGGGGGATAAAGTCTATGAATTGCTTTTTATCTTTCAAATATCAGTTGTCAGACATTGAATTTGGAATCATATTTCACAATTAGGTTTCTTCAAAGCATAGCCATACAGCTCCTCTGCCTTAGCTGTTTACATTTTATTGTCCATTACTGTTATACACCACAAGGTTATTTTCTGTGAAATCATAAAATGAAAAGATATCCATATAAAACTGGTGTAGACTCAAATTCATTACAAGAAGGATAGTAGGACAAAAATTAATCAAAAGTAACCTTGATACCAAGTTCAACTGTAAATTAACTTAGAAACTATTAAATAAATGTCAGCAATATAAAATTGTCTGGAAGATTGGTTACTATATTCTATTTTATAGAAAGGAATGGGAGGTAAATATAACCTTAACACTTTACATACTATGGAAGAAGCAAAATCTTATTCTACACATTTTATAGTGAATAATGTCTTGCTAAACTACATTGGGAAGTTGCTTAAGGCACAGCATTAGAGTCTAAGATATCATTTTAGTTGTAGATGGTAATATGAACTTTCTTCAGTCAATAGATTTTCTCTTCTGTTTGAATACTGACAATTTTCCCTGACCAGTCTTTTTTTGTAACATAAGCTAGTCTCCAACTTGCAATTTCCCTGCATTTCTATCTGAGAAGTTAGGATAACATACACTTCTGCATGACCCATTATTTTGATGTTCATTATTTGGATCTAAACTTATTATTGTATTCATCATACCTGCTACTTAATTAAAAAGGTAAAGACTTTAAAGAGAGCTAGAATTAAGTTGGTTGGATTTCTAAAGCAAATTATCTAAAGTAACAGAGAACAGAGAAACTTCCCATATTCATAGAGAGATTAATTTTATAATTTTTAAAAATATTTTCTTTTGATTTTTCAAGACAGGGTTTTTATATGTAATAGCCCTGGCTGTCTTTTATCTCACTTTGTAGACCAGGCTGGCCTTGAACTCACAGAGATCCAACCACCCAAGAACTGTGATTAAGGTCATGACACACCACACCGGACAATTTTATAATTTTGAAATTTGAAATTATCATTGCATAATAAAATGGAACACAAGAATACATTGCGATTAATAATATGAATAAAACATACACAACATACATATACCCATAATTGTTAAATAAGCAGGTAAAATGGTGCAAAATATGTATGTAATAATCAAGAAAACAGACAGATAAAAATAAAAAATAGATCATGATTCCATGAACTTACTAATTATGAAAATGATCCTTCATTTTCATAACTTATCTCTTTTTCTCTTCATCTTTTTAAATAAAATGATGAAATTAATGGTTGATATAGATGTATTGAGGGATTTTATTTTCCTTATTCTTTATTTATATACTATTTCTTCTTTGTGGGTCTAAATTTTAGAAAAAATTGAAAGAGCAATTTATATGGAGGTCTTGCTGTATTGCATGTTACTGCAAAAATGGACTCAGCATGTGATCCTAAAAGCAAAGAACATAATACAAATAAAAACTCCAAAATGTGATTTGGCGATATCGCATTGTTCTTCCAATATTGGAAACTCATAAAACAATTTTTTGTCTTTGGCATATTTACACCTCAATAAAGAAATTTATCAATAGGAAATTTATAATGACTCATAACATCCAAATCTTATTGAATTAAACAAATGAAAATAATTTTAGATTATATTTTTCTACGAAAACACATTAATAATTGAAGACTCATTTTCATCATCACCAGAGTGAATATTGTGAAGATGTCCAAAATGATGCTTCTTTTCCTCCATGTACACAAACTTCAGCCCATTGTTTACCAGCAAGTAGCCCTTCAAAAGAAAGAGAGATACAGACTTCTATATGGCTTCAAACTAAATAACATGAACTTTATCTCTACAGAACTATACTTTCGTCCTTCAAAACATCAGTCAATTGGATTTTAAATTGGTATACAATTGAAATATAACCAAGACAGATCTAGTTGGGAGGTGTTCTTTCTGCTTCAAGCGTTTCTTTTTCATAAGGTAGTGTATTCACCAGCCTACTCAGTTTATCATATTTTGTCTCGTCTTTCTGTTGCTGCAATGAAACATGGTGGCAGAAAAGAAAGTTTGGGAGGAGAGGGTTTATTCAGCTTATGCTTCCTCATCACTGTTCATTATTGAAGGAATTCAGGACTAATAGGAGGTATCATTCTGTACATATGTTTCTCTTATTGGTTAATGAATAATGCATGGTTGGCCAATAGAAAAGCCAGATAGGAGGGACAAGGAGACTAGGTGGAGAGAGGAAGTAGTACGAAGAGGTCAGCATGTAAAGACCAGAGAGAACAAAATGCCAGCCCCTCTCTCCAGTAAGATGAGACCACGTAGAAATACTTAGATTAATAGAAATTGGTTAATATTTAAGATAGAGCTAGCCAATGAGAAACTAGTAACAGGCCAACAGCATTTATATAAAATTCAGAGTCTTTGTGTATTATTTGGGGCTGGTGTGGCTCTGGATACAGGCTGGAAGGAAAAACATACTCATAACACAGGACAGTAACTCAAATAGGGCAGGATCCAGGAGGCAGGATCTGATGTAAAGACCACAGAGGTGTGTTGCTTACTCCTTTTATCCCCTAGCTTACGTAGCTTGCTTTCTTATAGAACCCAAGAACCATCAACCCAGGGATGAACCCACCAACAAAGGGCTGGATCCTCCCATATTGATCATTAATTGAAAAAATGCTTTATAGCTAGATTTCATGGAGGTATTTCCTAAACTGAGGCTCTTTCTTCTCAGATGAATCTTGCTTGTGTGAAGATGACCCACAAAACCAGCCTTTACACTGCTCAACTCCACAGCACAGTTATATCATCCTGTTTTTTACCTCATCATCATTTGTAAATATTGTAGATAACTAATTTTTCAGAAATGCTTTAATTTCATCTTTTAAATGAAAATATTTGAATCATAAATGTAACTGTATAGCAGTCCAGTCACTGACATACAACTAATATATCTTTGATCTGCTGTAGATTATTGAAATGAATGATGTATATTTTGCTTATGATACATGGATAACAACAACAGGACTTTAGATTTTGTTATACAAGAGATAAACTTGAAAAGATGAAAATCTGCTGTATTTCAAGTGGTGCATTAATCCTACATCTAGATTACAAATTGAAAATGGCACCAGTGAGCAGCCTCCTGGAGGAAAAATGATCTTAAATTCATGATAGCAAAAGTAACAATTTTCTGTCTATCAATAAATTTACATCAAATGTGTGGTGAAATAAACTAACAGAAGCAGAGATAAACTACAGAATAAGTTTTCCTCATAGGTACTGAATTTAATGTTTTACCATGTACAAGGAACATCATTCAATCCGATTCAACTTCATGTTTTAGGAGACACTGTAAGTCATTATGGTTTTCCTTTTGAAATCTAGATCTATAAGCTGTATCTTTGTAACCTCCTTTTATTCCTAAATTAATAGATACAGTGACTTTGTCCAATATAATACTATCACTACATAACAAAACATTTTTAAAAGCTATTTTTAACCTCTCTTTTTCAGGTTTTTCAAAACTGTAATTTAATATTTTTCAGTTTTCTGTGAGTAAAATACAAAAGAAATTACATATAAGCATATTTACTTATTTACACATATACACATTTATATTTATATAATAAATATTTATATTCATAGAAATATACATATATTAACCCTCCTACATATTAACAATCATGTATAAATATGTACCAGTTTTTTTACTGAAGATAAAATTATTTTTCTATGAAAAATAATTATAGGTAAATTTAAACATATTTACCTGTAAAATGATTGCTAATTAGTAGTGAAGTTTCAGTATTTCCTCCTAGGGGATGAAAGCAGACTTTCTATTACCATCTTCCTAAAATTTGTATATCTTTAAATACATATGTATACCACCAAAATTCAGTATTGTCACAAGCTCCCTGTTATACAACAAGCAAAACTTGTGGAGAACACAAATGTGGACAACAGTGAGACACTAATGCAAGTCCAACTTTCGCATGAAAAACTCTTGGCCAATTGTAGTCCTGTCTGAGTAGTGTAGACTCACGTTTTCATTGTTTATTTCACTCTGAAGGATTCAAGAGTCCATCAGTGTGGCTAGTTGCAGTTTTGCAGGACTAGTGGTAGCAGCAATCATGGGTAATCTTTTGAACACAGTCCAGCATCTTTCTGATTGTCATAGGAAGTGAAAAATTAAGGTAAAAAAAGATATGATAATTGAGGCAGGTACTTCACTATGTAATTCCAGAAAAATACAAATCTCACAGGCAATCTATTTACCATTGACAATTAAAAATAATAACAGGGGTTGCTAAAGTGACTTAGTGTTTCAAATAAATAGCTAAAGTGGCATATCTTTCATATACCTTTTGTATAATTACAATATTTCCTGACTATAGAATATTGTAAGATGAATTCTTGTTGACATGGAACTTGAGTTTGTTTAAGTAAGCAATGACCAAGTGAAAATGGAATGATTTTTAGAAAAAAAATAATTAGCTAACTGTAGAATGATATATGCTAGCAACTAGCAGAAATCATGTGTGTTTTTATCCTTAAGCTGAGAAAAAAAATGAAGATTTAAAGAAAAGTTTTAAGTTAACCTCCAAATCACTTGAATAAGCTGTTACACTCATTATACTTCATCCAGAGAAAACCCTCACTATTTAAAAAAAATACTTCTCCCTTTAGCAGCATGATATGTGTGCTAATTAATAATCAAAGTGCAGCCTGGAGGAACATTCACAGAGTAATTTGTTAAAGTAAAAGAGGAATTTGAAATGTGCTGTCAACTCTAATTGAGTTATGACAAAATCCCCAGGAAGATTTTTTTTCTTAAATAACAGTTTAAATCTAAAAGAAATCTTTTGACAAGAAAGTAAAAGTGAGTGAAGAACAGTCTCAAGTTTGTTCTTTGACTGAAGATTGGAAGACATTGTGATAAATAGAAAATGGTATTTTTATTGTTTTTCTTTCATTTCTTCAAAAAGTCATCTAGGAGTTAAGGGGGCAATGGATTGAGACCCACTTTAAGCCGATAATGAAAGAGAAGGATCTAGAATATCAGATGTCATCTCTCCAGGACTTTCACTCAAAGAGCAATCGATTGATGTTGACATAGAACATTATCTATGATATTATCAACAGTTACTTTCAGAAAGAAAATTCATTTATATAAATATCATTTTGCATTTTAATTGGGTTTAAGGAAAGCCCACATAATGCCATAATTTTAAAAAATAAAACAAAACTTATGTATTATGCCATACATTAAAGATTATATTCCCTTGATAAAAAGCACATTCAAGTATAGGGGATTTCCTAATTCTAAGGAAAAAAAATATATCATGCTTTCAGTTGTTGGTCTAATTGTTAGAGTAGGTAAGGTTTTTGGTATTTGCATAATCTATAAATAAAATGTAGAAAACAAAATATAATTCAAATCCAGTAATATTTTGCAAAATAATAGATAATACAGTCATCATGAAAGGGGAGATCAGAAAGCATATGAATTAATGTTCCTGACACCATGCTACCTGCTTATTAGGAAAACATAAGAATATATATTTTAATTTGACTTTTTGATTACTTTGACATTAGATCTCTTGTAATTTTGGCTAACCTCCAACTTTTAATTCTCCTGCCTCAGCAACTTGTGCTTTGATTACAAATATTAGCTACCATACTGGACATATTTCTGAAAATCGAATTTAGCAAGTTCACAAAGGTGCTGCTTTGGATGACGTACATGTTCCTAATATACAAATTTTAGAGAATGAAAAGTAAGTCTGAGCCTTTGTAGTCATTTGGAATTAGAGAACAACTTGCTAGTGTTAGCTCTTGCCGTCTGTCTTTATGCATGGCCAAGAGACTGAAATCCTGACATTAAGCTTTCACTGTGTGACAGCAAGTGCATTTACACACTAGAACTTCTTTATAGTTCCAAATAACATTCTATAAAGTATTACTAACCTTCTTGATATTGTTAGTAATGAATATTTATTTGTAGACATGATGTATCTTTGTTCCAGTCATTCCTTTTTTTTTACAATCCATTCCTGAACTAACTGAGGATGGCCTAGGAAATAATAATGTGTTTCAAAAACAATAACATGAAACTTTGTGACTGCAACATTGAATTCCACCTTCTTTCACTTCTTAAGGATCTTTCCCTCACATTGAGAAGCACTGTGGGACAGCATCACTGTAGAGAAGTCACTCCTTATTTTTAGGTTAGCAAAAGTTCCCAATAACTTATGATAAACAATGTCTTTTGTTACTACTTTAAGTATTTATTCTAACAGTTGACAAATTTAGACAAGGGATAGAATATTTATGTTAAATACGTTCTCCATTAACAAGTGGTTCTAAACTATTTGAATGAACTCTTAAATCTAATCTTTAAAATTTTTTGTTATTATTTTTTTCCTTAGTTGAAAGATTAGAACACACATGACTTCTGCTAGCTGCTGGCAAATATGACTCTCCAACCTACTATTTTTTTCTAGTTATCACTTCATTCTCATGAGGTAATTACATTAATTACATTCTTAAAGAAACTCAATGCTATGTCACCAAGAATTCAGCCCTGTGGTGATTGTGTAATATCAATATCAGGCCTCATCACAGATCAAGCATAGTCACTAGTCACTTCACATTGATAGGACCATTATACTTTCTGAATACCTGAGACATTCCATTGTAGCTTTTCATTAAATTAAACTTTGTTGGTTTTAGGTAAATGCTAACCAGATGTGTTTACTGAACCATCTTACTGTTATCTTTGGAGAAATTCTTTATTCAGAGGCAGAACAATGTGTTGCATGAGCAGGTGGTATATTCTGAAGGGGAAGAAAATATGCTTAACTCAGAAACTATCTTACTTATTAAAATTCTCTTTCACTGACATTTATTGTAATTTCCATCAGGATGACTGCAGATCTGACAAGTTTTAAATAGCATGGATCCACTTGAAGAAGGTTTGAAATTTTGAATAGAAAATTAAAATGTTGCCAGTTTCACCATGAGTTTTCATGTTTTACTTCAAAGTCTTGATCATTTAATCAAGCTGATTCTCACTTGTGAGGAAAGAGAGCTGCTTTCAATGGTGCATTAATTATGTTTATGTACTTTTCCACAGAAGGATGACAGGAAGGCTGCTAAAATGGCTCCTCCCCACGGGTGGCCTGGTCTTTCTCTTGGCCTGCAGGGAAAAACAATCTTCTAGGAAAATTTAACAAAGCTAGTCAAATCCCACCTTGGTTTCCATTTTTGTTCTCATTGTACCACAACAGGTGCTCTTGAATTGAATTTGTCAGTTTTCTTTAGTCCAGTTAACAGTATCAATCAAGAAAAACTAACAGACTCTAATCTTTTGAAATTCACACCATTAAGTCAAGATAAGCTTGAACTCTAGAATCAGGAAGTTTTCATATTCCATCCTTCCCTGCCTGCATTTGGCTTCAAGAAGCCCTTAGGCTCTGCTCACAGTGATTGCTAGAATAACAGTTTAATTCTCCAGTCGAAATGAGCACATTTTACTTGGGAATCCATTACAGAAGAGAAGAAATGGCATTTGCCAGTTTAATAAATATCATGTGACAGTATGGTTGTGAGAAAGAGTGGACAAGGGAAAAGGAGGGGCTGGGGAAGAGTGAAAGAGACACAGAGAGGAAGTGAGGGAAGAAAAAAGGGGAGGGAAGAAGGAGATAAACCACTGCATCCACATGAGGGAATTAGGTAGACACTTCAAATTTTTAATTCAGTTTGTTAACTTAACCTGGACAAATATACATTAAAAACATTGACAATATACACTATCAGATATTATTCATCTATGTAAGGCTGGCTACTGTATAAATAATAAAAATTAGAAAGGTCTGGAAAGGATTTAAGGTCTGGTGTGGATTCAAGTACACTGTTACTGGGAAAATAAATTATGAAAGAATTAATTAGATATTGCTAAAATTTTATCTTGAACTTTCATATGATCCATTGATCTCAATCCTGTGTTTAAGTCCCCATTAATTTGCTTATTATGGTGAAGAAACATTGAAATCTGAAATTCCTACAGTACTATTCAAAGAAGGGAGACAAGCAATCTGGATGTTGGTTGGCTGATGAATGGGTGATTACAATATGGTCCACATGGTAATACCATTCATTTATTTGAACAGTTAAAGCTTGAGGTTTATAACAAGAAAGATTGAATAGCAGAACATGCTGCTAAATGGAATAAATTAGAAACAGAAAGAATAGTACCCCATAGTGGTACCTGTACAGAGTCTACAAGCAAATTGCTGTCATAGACACTGAGAAAAGAATGTTAATGATCAGATGACAGAAAAGTGAGAGAAATTTAGCTAATGGATGCTAAGTTACAATTAGCTTAGCAGTAAAGTTTTCTCTTTAATTCTTAAAGCGTGTGTGTGTGTATGCATATGGTGTGTGTGTGTGTGTGTGTGTGTGTGTGTGTGTGCTCGTTCCTGCATATGCAACACACATGTGCATATATCTGAAAGAGTGAAAATATGTGTGGCTGTGTACACAAAGGCAAGAAGTAGGTGTTGACTCTCTTGGAGATGGAGTTACACGCATTTGTGAGACTGAACATATGTTCTGTGGACTAACATGTGGTACACATGACACAGCAGCAAACACGCTTAACAACTGGGCATTTTCTGTAGTCTTTGGAGTAGGAGATTACTGCTGTGCTATTTCACAGCAATGTGCAGTGGTGACAATGTAGAGTGAATTTAAATAACATGCATGGATGAACTTTTTTCTTTTTTAAAAATTTAAATTAGAAACAATAATGTATTATGTATCAGTCTCAGTTCCGTTTTCCTCTCATCATCTCATGCCCCCCAAGACACATCCCATTCCTCTTCTGTTTCAAAGAAAGGGTGAAAATTTCTTTTTAAACTTGTAATGGTTCCTCTATTGTGGTATCTTTTTTCTTGCACTTTTCTATTTTTACTGTGACTCAATCTTCCTTGTCCCAAATGAATTCCTCTCCAATCCTCCTTTTTCTCTTATCTCCTTTTCTATTCCCTCTGTTCTCCCAATTTGCTCAGGAGATCTTGTCTTTTTATCCCTTTTCTGGGGGATCATGGTGTGTCTCTTAGGATCCTCCTTGTTTCCTAGCTTCTTTGGTGGTGTGAATTTTAGACTGGTAATCTTTGCTTTATGTCTAATATCCATATAGAGTGATCACATACCATGTTTGTCATTTTGTAATTGAGTTACCTCACTCAGGATGGTTTCTTCTACTTCTATTTATCTACTTCTACTTCTTGCCAAATTCAAGATTCCATTACCCCCTCCCCTCACTGAGTAGTATTCTATTGTGTAAATGTACCATATCTTCTTTATCCATTCTTCAATTGAGGGGCATCCAGGATGTTTCTAGGTTATCATTATTACAAATAAGTCTTCTATGGACATAGATGAACAAATGATTTTGTTTCATGGATGTGGATCATTTGGAAATATGCCTAAGAGTGGAATTGCAGGGGTCATGTGGTAGACTGATTCCCATTTTCCTGAGGAGCAGTCATACTGATCTCCAAAATGTGTGCACAAGTTTGCACTCTCACCAGCAGTGGAGGATTGTTATTCTCTCTGCATACTATCCTCAGTATAAGCTGTCATTGGTGTTTCTAATTTTAGCCATCCTGACAAGAGTAACTTGCTATCTCAGAGATGCTTTATTTGCATTTCCCTAATGGCTAAGGATGGTGAGCAGGTTCTTGTGTCTTTCAATCATTTTGGATACCTCTATAGAGAATTCTCTATTCAATTCTGTACCCCACTTTCTAATTGGATTATTTGGTGTTTTAGTGACTAGTTTCTTGAGTTCTTTGTATATTTTGAGATCAGCTCTCTGTCAGATGTGGGGTTGGTGAAGATATTTTCCCATTCTGTGGGCTGCCATTTTGTCTTGTTGACTGTTTCCTTTGTCTTACAGAAGCTTCTCAATTTCATGAAGTCACATTTATTAATTGTCAATTTCAGTTTCTATGCTACTGGTTTTATGTTCAGCAAACAGTCTCCAGTACCAATTTGTTCAAGAGTACCTTCCACTTTCTCTTCTAAGAGGTTCAGTGTGGCAGGATTTATGTTGAGGTCTATGATCCATTTGGACTTAAGTTTTGTACATGTTGATAGGCATGGGTCTATCTGAAATCTTGTACAGTGTGGCTGGATTTATGTTAAGGTCTTTTATCCATTTGGACTTGAGTTTTATGCATGATAATAGACCTGGGTCTATCTGCAATCTTCTACACACCATCATCCAGTTGTGCCAGCACCATTTGTTGAAAATGATTTCCTCCTTCAATTGTATAATTTTTGCTATTTGTCAAAAATCAGGTGTTTGTAGGTGTGTGGGTGAATATCAGGATTTTCAATTCAATTCCATTGGTCTACCTGACTATTTTTGTGCCAATACAAAACTGTTTTCAGGAATGTAGCTCTATAATAGAGATTGAAGTCAGGGATGTTGATGCCTTCTGAATTACCTTTATTGTACAGAGTTGAACACTTTCTTCAGTGTCTTTCAGCCATTTTAGATTCCTCTATTGAGAATTCTCTATTTAATTCTGTACCCTACTTTTTAATTGAAACATTCACTGTTTTTGTGACTAGCTTCTTGAGTCTTTGTATAGTTTAGAAATCAGCCCTGTGTCGGATGTGGGGTTGGTGAAAGTTTTTTCCCATTCTGCGGGCTGCCATTTTGTCTTGTTGACTGTATCCTTTGTCTTACACAAGTTTCTCAGTTCCAGGGGTCCTGTTCATTAATTTTCTATCTCAGTGTCTGTGCTACTGGTGTTATATGTTCATGAAGAGGTCTCCTGTATCTATTTGTTCAAGGGTACCTCCCACTTTCTTGAACCATGTGGACTTAATTTTTGTGCATAGTGATAGTTCTATCTGTAGTCTTCCACATGCCAGCTTCCAGTTATGCCAGCAACCATTTGTTGAAGCTTATTTTTTTTGTCCATTGTATAATTTTATCTTCTTTGTCAAATCCAGCGTTTTTAGGTGTGTGTGTTAATATCGTGGTTTTCAGTTTGATTCTATTAGTCTAGCTGTCTATTTTGTGCCAATATCAAGCTGTTTGCAGTACTATAGATCTATAATAGAGCTTGAAGTCATGGGTGGTGATACCTGGGGAAGTTCCTTTATGGTGCAGGGTTTTTTGATGTGGATGAATTTTAAAATATGTTTACCTTATATTAATAAGACATGTTTGAACAAAATCACACAATTGACCTCATTTGAACATCTCAACCAAGTTTAGTACTTCCTCAACAGGATCCCAGAACACAGCAAGGTGAGGTACTATGAGCACTCAGAATTGAGAACAGTCTAAGACACAAAGTGGCCTCACAAACAACCTGGGTTACTGAGTAAGACTGATTTTTAAAAGAGTTTTAAAAATTTACACAATATATTCATACACAATAAAACATAGCATGTCCCATTAATAGGTATGGGCATGGCATTTTTAAAATAAATTAATCAGGCAGCATATAAATTAAACAAATTATCTGACTTAAGAAAATTACAGTATTCAAAATTCCATGGTACTCAAAACATATAATTATTTCAGAAACAGATCATTTTATGAAATGGTTTTGGAAGATTTTATGTGGGAAATGCAGAGATTATCTTTCCCCTAAGAGACCATTCCCTAAGGTGGAAAATGTACAGTATTCTCATATCATCAGACTCTGACTTTGAAATCATTTGAATTTGAAGATTGGTTCAGTCGACATAATTCATGATTTTAGATACTGTTTTGTAAGTCTTTGTGTTCTGTATTTATTTGCTTATAGTACCACTGAACCTCACAAACTTTTTTCAAATAATATGGGGTAAGCAGTTTAGGTCTGTTAACCAATAGATTTATAATTTTATCCTTAAATAATTTTAAATGAACATTTTCCCAGTGTTTCAAATGATATAATAGTTCCAATTATAGTAAAGTTTTAGGATATAAAATTCTCCAAATGATATGATAGACATTGAAGGTCCCACAGAGAAGGCCTCACACTCCCTGGGGAGCAGAAAGGGTATGAGATAGAGGGTGGGTGTGGGGCAGGTAAGGACAGAAGGGAGAGGGAACTGAGATTGACATGTAAAACAACTTTGGTTCTAATTTAAATTTTTAAAAAGAAAAAAATCTCTGAGTAACATACAGGTATAAGTATTACAGTTATTAGTATCAAATAAAAGAACAGATATTAATATATTTACATGTCAAATAAATTTTATTCACTATTACTGACATTAGCATTCAGTGAGTTATTGATGACAATGATTATTATGTACTTTGTGCAATCTTAATTTTTATATTACACTTGCTTTCTTCTAGTATAAGTAACAGAAATCTCTAAGTACAATGATCCTATCATTTGTCTCTGACTACTCTGAGGACCTTCATTGTGTCTGAGTACCTTGACAGTTTCGAGGTTAATGGACAGATATTTTAAAAGTAAGACTTGGGGAGCTTTCAGTTGAGATTTATTACGTTCCCTATCCCATTGTTAAGGAATCACTATGCAAAGAACATTCTTATTCAGGTAATAGATATTGGTTTTGTGTGTGGGGTGGGTGGGTGCACATGTGCATGTGTGTGAGTCTGTGTATTCTATAGAGAGGGCACTGGAAGATTCCAAATGATAGTGTAGTTTCTGGTGGCGTTAGGGTTATAGATGGTTATAAACAATATGAAATGAATTCTGGTTAATTGAACTCTGGTCCTCTGCAATGCATTAAACACTCTTAATGGGCATGTTAGCCCTTTGGTTTCATATACCCTAATCTTAAGGAAGGAAGGTTTATCTAGAATTCCGAACTTGATATTTCTGTTCTGTAATTCTTTATATCAATGTAAGTCAAGTATATCTATTTTAATCCTTTCTCACTCATTCTTTCTCTGTACGCGCCTGCCCTCGCCAGCAAGGAAGATGCAACTCCGGGTAGATCTTCTTCATGCAGTTTTAATCAGGATCCTTTAAACATGTTGCTTCTGGCCCGCAGGGAGGGAGGGAGAGAGAGAGAGAGAGAGAGAGAGAGAGAGAGAGAGAGAGAGAGAGAGAGAGAGAGAGGACCCCTGCACAGGCTTAAATACCCTTGAGCTAACCAACCCCAGTGAGCCACGTGGACACTGCAGATAGGCTACTCTAATGTGGAAGCAGACAGGCTGAACAGACTTAACCAATTAAGGGCTTGTTTACCCAGAGAGTCTACACCAGCGGGAAGGTGTAAAGTGGAAGCCAGCACCACTTAAAGCGTGGCACTACACGGTTCTCTACATTTCTCCTTCCATCCTCTTTATTATCTCACTGTTCACTTTACCTCAGTTTCTTCCTTTGCCTTTGCTCTCTCTTTCCTCAAACTGCTTTAGCTGTTGTTCATTCAGCTCCATCTTTTGTGAGTGTGCCTCATCTTGGTCCATGTTTTTGTTGTTTTCTTTTGAACACATCTTCCAACACTGCAGAGTTTTTATACTTACTTTGTTATCTTTGTGCCAGGCTCACATTTTGCTCTTTGTCTAAGAAGTCTCATTTCCCCTATGAGAGTGAAAGCTATACATAGATCATATCTATAGTGTTTTAAATAGACATAAAACATAGTTTGCTTGTTGCTTTGTGGCTACTATTTACTTTTATACCTTATCAATAGAGAAATTCACATTGTAATAGTACAAATAAAAGGCCCAGAGACAGATATTAGTGTTCAATCAAGGTGATGTTCAGAAACACAAAGCAGCTATTCACTAGGTCTTGCCTCTACCAAAGCTCAGACCAAAGTGGCGATCCGCAAACTCTTTCTGACTTAACTGCTCCTCAGACTCACTCAGACTGCTATACACTCCTCAACATGGCTAGAGACCAAGTACCTCTACCTTTTATGCCTCTCAAATCATGGGAGTAAAGGCGTGGACTTCGATTCACTCTCCAGTAGCCTTCAACGCAGAGATCCATCTAGCTCTTAATATTGAGACCTGGGATTAAAAGTATGTGCCTGGATTTTATGGATAACTAGTATAGCTGCTTTGCTATTTTTATCTCCAGTGGCTTTAATAAATCATAAACAATATACAGTACCACAGCACATACCATTTCTTTAAAGATTTCTGCATGTAAACAACAAGACCACGGCAGATAAATATGACTTAATCTTGATTCTATTCTATAATTTCTCATGGCTATTCCAAAACTGAAATAACCTCTAATCCACTAACCATTTTCTTCATTTTTGATTGATTATTAACAGACTACATCTAGGATGGTTTATTCTAAGGACCATGAAATAAAACCTTGTATCAGCCAAGTCACAAAGTTTATGAATAGTTCCTTTGCATCTTGCCTGTGAGCTGAGCAATTTTACTACTTTCTAGAATTATTTATGCCATCAGGAATTTCACCCACCATCTTCAATAAAGAAAATTCATGTATTTTAATTTCAGCTTGATGGTTTTGTAACATTCTGCATTCAGTTCAGGACTTTTAAATATCCCAAGTGATATTTAGTTTTATCTTCAAATATTAGGGTATCTTTGCACTTTAATTCTGAATTGAAAAAAAAGGCCTAATGTCTTATAGTCATCATCTTAATGTGATGCTTAAACCTTCATTTAATGTGACTCTGACACAACTGCTCATACCAGAGCTTCCAGGAAACAGTGATATCTTTATTATTGCTATAGCATAATTGAAAGCACCATACACATTCTGTTCAGACTGTCATCTTTCATTTTAAATGTTTTACATTTTTGTGGCTTCCTAACTTTTTAATATTAAGAATATTCCACTTAACGATAACTCAGTTTGTGTATTCCTTCAAGTATTAAAAAGTCTATTTCTGTTTTATGTGGGTATGAATGTATAAACCATATATGTTATAGTACATGTTCTATGATTTACAAATTATAATATAAAAGGATCTCAAAAGTGTGATTGCAGAAAATATGGTAAAGTGATACTCTACTTTTCTAGGACTGTTTGAGCAATTTAGAATGAAGTTGCCCTTTTAAATACCACAGCTTATTCTCTTATAGTCCTGGAGTGCACTTTTATTTAGGAATAAAAGTATCAAAAGAATCATTTCTTACTATATGTTCTGAGAGAATCTATTAAATTACATTGTACCAGTTTGGGAGCTTACCACCAATTTTTTTTGGCATGTTTTGGTGGACTCATTATTCCAAAATCTGCCTTCACTTTAAACTGTGTTTACATTTTGGTGTTCCTTCTCCTTTCATGTTATATCTCACACTCACCCTTTAATGTACAATTCATTCTAAATCCATTGTGATCTCAGCTCTAGATTGGCAACTTAATTATGAATCTGTAGAGAAAAAAAATTCTAAAGAATGTTTCATTTCTCTTTCCTGTAGATGAATTTGAGAAATGGACTTACTTCTTTTTACTGCATCATTTATTAAAGAACATTTGTCCCAAAAGTCTCTCATTGATATGCATCATTGTATAAAATAGCTTTGCCTCCATTGCAACAGTCTCCATATTCTCAGACAATTATCACACAGACTTAAAGTCCTTTGTCTTACTTAAATCATCATAGCAACCACTGTTTTTTCATAAATTCTGGAAGCCAGGGATGGGTGAGACTGGCAATGAAATATTTTGGGCCAGAAATTTACTTCTATGTGATTTTGAGAAGAAGAAGAAGAAGAAGAAGAAGAAGAAGAAGAAGAAGAAGAAGAAGAAGAAGAAGAAGAAGAAGAGAGAGTTCTCTGTTGATGTGTTGTCAAATTTCAATGACTTCATAGGCATAATAGCTGCCTTTGTTCAGAACAGAAAAAGGGGACATAGTCTTGGTGTGAAAGAAGGCCTGAAACAAAGAGGAAATCAAATCAGCTGAGAGACAGGGAGTAAAAAGCAATCCAAGAAAAGAAAATGCCATCAACAAACAGAGAAGAGAAACAGCTGAGACTGCAACAAGATGAAGTCTGCTGGGAGAAAAAAGACACTAGTCAGTATCAAACAAGACAGCACATTCTTCTCTTCAGTCAGATAATCTGTAAAATTAAGTACATGTGAGTGTTTCTTACAATACTAGAATGCTCCCAGTGATGCCAGTACAGTTCTACATGGCCTTCTCTTTATGGACGAAGAAGTAAAGGCAGTCTGTTTTAAATACAGGCAACATTTGAGAATAACTTAGAGCTGTCATTTAGGCTTCATAAACTGAGTGAGGGAGAAAATAAGATAGATGCCCATTTAGTTAGAATAGCATCAGGCATCAATTCATCAAACACAGTTTCAGTTTTTTTTTTCTTTTTCTTTCCTTTAATTTTAATAGTGGAGACAGGAACAAACATGATTTATTTTGTTTCATTTTCTCTCTAGAGACAAGCTACCATTCATTGTCCGGGCTAGGTGAAATCACCACATAGGAAAAAAAAAACTGTACAAACAAGAGCAGAGAAAATTGATGGAGTGAGTCTGTGCAAATCAGACCAAATAGGTTCAATATCAGCCAAAAAAGCATTAAATCTAAATAGAGAAGAATGCTCATCTCAGAAGTGGAATGAAATTAGGAGTGGTGATCAAGACTGAATGTGGAAACTTCTAGTAGGTATCACAGAAAGGCTCACTGAAGTGGCAAACCCTAGCACAGATTTTTAAATAACTTCTCTGACTCTACAGTCCTTTCATAAATGTGATTTTCCTGCAAAGATTTCATTGTGTTCCCAAGTAGAAACACACAAAGAAGGAAAAAAATTGGGTACTGAAGATGCCATGGGCTAAGATTACAAATTAGCATGGGGAAGGCCAGTTTCTCTGCTCAGCACCAGCTCTGCCTTATTTGCCTTATTTTAGCAGCCGAACTAGTCTCATTCACCTCTTTTGTTGTTTTTTTTTTTTTTTCAGAGACCATACAACCTACAAACTAGAAACTAAGTTGTTTGTTCTTTCATTTTAAACATTTGTTGTTTCTTCCATTTTTTTTATTTTTTGATTTCATTTTACATTGCAACCACATTTCTCCCTCCCATTCCCTCTCTTCCTTCTGACCTCCCCTCTCCTCGCCCCTAGCCTATTCCCAATCCATTCCTTCTCAAGGGTAAAGGCTCCCAGAAGTCAATATAACCTGCCAATAATAAAGTTGGGAGAGGGCCTAACCCATCTCCCAGGTGTTAAGAATGAGCATGGCATCCCACCATATAGGCAATGGACTCCAAAACTATGGGGATTATATTGTGATCCTACTGCCACTGAGCATGGCAACTCACACTAAAGAATGGGCTTCAATAAGCAAGTTCATGTACCTTAATACCAATCCCCATTCCCCCTACCTACCCACCTCCAAGTCTCCCCTGCCTCCCCTGACCCCATCCCTCATCCACTCTTCAGAAAGTGTGAGGCCTTACATGGGAAGTCAACAAAGTTTGTCACACCAAAATGAGACAGGACCAAAGCCCTCCCCATCTATGCTGAGCAATCCCCACTGTATCTAGGCTGAGCAGGGTATCCCTCCATAGGAAATGGGCTCCAAAAAGCTAGTTCATGCACTAGGGATAAATCCTGGAACCACTGCAAGTGGCTTGTTCTATGTGTGTATTTGTCTATGTGAGGGTATATTCTCCAGTGTTCAGGTACCTGAGGAGGCAATAGGCATGAGAGTCTCTGGAGATGGATTACTAAATGACTGGAATGGCAACTGTGAACCAAATTACTCTGCAAAAGCAGTTTACACTTTTAGACACTAGGAAATACACCAGCCTCAACATTTGTTCTTCATAGTATTTTTTCACAAATAATTTAACATGATTTATTTTAAACTTTCTAAAACTCAATAGGAATTATTGTCTAGGGCAGTTGGCCATTAAAATTCAATAAAAGAGCTCATATTTTATTTTTTCTGTGAGATAAATAAATGAAATTTGTTTTATTTATTCACAATCATATTTATTTTACCATTGCCAACACCTTTGTGTACACAACAAATCTGTGCACAGTTAGGATGTAAAATGAAAAGGAGCAAGTATATTTTGATGCATTTAAATCTTTTCAGTTATAGGCAGTGAAACTTTGATGTTGATGCTAACATTCCTTCCCTATCAGTTCAATAAAAGCAGGAAAACAGAATAATATATTTTAAAACAATCCAAACAAAAAGGCAACATAACAGGGTAGATATTTTATGATATTTCTGCTCATGAATATTTTCTTGGAAGAAATTGTTTCATCTAGTTTAAAATACATCTTTAGATAGAGCATAAAAGAAAGCTGGTTATTTCAGTATACTTTGACAGCATTTCCTTTGCACATCAACATACCAACTATTTCACAGAACCAAAGAGAGATGAAAGGTTCAAACTCAATTTTAGTGATTTCCTGTTCTTGTCATGACATTTTCCTGTTATTTTTCTGCACCACATTTCTCAGCAAAGTTTTGGGTTACTGTAGATTTCTGAATTTATTCATATGTTAAAAAACTGGCATATATTGGTTTTCCATTTCAGTTACATGTATCTGAAAGTATTACATCCATCATGTCTTTAAAAATGATCTTCATTTCTCCACAAATGAATTGAAAGAAGATTCTGAATCCATATTTCATCTCTGTGTTTTTGTTAAAAATCTCTAATTTTGTACCATCCCTTATTTACCATGGAATAGCAGTCTACATTTTCTGAAAAGACAGAAAATTGTGATACAAAATAAAACAAGATAACACACAAACAAACAAAAACTAAAACCAAAACCAAACATACAAAAAAATAAAGAAAACAATCCTTTGAACAAACAAATGGAACAAAAGGGAAATACATTTTCATTCTCATATTTCATAAATCTCCCCAGATTCACTTATGTATTGACACATGCAGAATGCACTTGCAAAGGAAATATTATGTAAATACAGAAGACAGCTTACCAGAAAAAAAGGGGGGATGAATCTGGAAGAAAAAGAGTCCAATCACTCATTTCTGCAGGCTCCAACTTGTTGAGCTTCTCAGGCAAAAGTAAAAATAAAATGAAAAATTTTACATTTTGGCGATAGATATAAGAACACATCTACAATGAATAAATGAAGATCCTAAATGGCATTTTATCATTGATTTTCCACTAAGCTCTCCCCTGCACAGGGCAGAATCCTCAGATTCTCTGTTGTTCAAGTTTCTTGAAGTATCTTCTGGGGAAAGTAAATGGATCCTCCCTTCCCTGCTGTTCTCAGCCAGACCTAAGTGATTCAGATTAAGAAGGGGCTGAGGGCCACTTGTCTTCTAACCTCAAGAAAATGACACAAGTTTTATTTGGTTGGGTATGTTGCCAGTTCCATGAACCTGTTTGTACAGTGGCAGGTTGTGGACTGTGATTCATTCTTTAGGAATGTCTGCCACTCCATCTTTCTGAAAGAGAAGGTTGAGGCAGATATTCTGTATCATGGAGATTTACAATCATAGACTCTGATGTTTGCTTATAGAATACTTTTGTAGAGAATAGGGTGTTGACTGTCACCCAGTGACAAGGTGGAGAGACTGTGTCCACATACTGAAGCATATTTAAATGGTTAAAGAGAAAATAACTTAGAGCCCTGTCTCATTTTAAGCACATTCTTAAATTGGATTATTTAATATAATGGACTCTGCCCAGTTAAATTTAATTTTGTTTCATTTGTCTCATCCTCTCCACATGATTTGTTACTATTTTCAGATGTATGCTGAAATATTCTTCCCCCTTTCTGATAAATTATTTTTTATCATTTGGGTAAACTTAGTCTTAATTGAATATAAAAGTGAGAAGTACAAAAGACTAAATGAGATTATTTCCTAATCTCATGATAATAGAAAAGTTAGAACAGGAATGAATCAGGATGAATGTGTAATAAATAATACAAAATCTAATTTGTGTCATAAATAATGATTAGTGAAGATTATAATACGATGTTTTGAACTGGAGAAAAGAGCAGCATTAATTCTGATTTAAACCTTGGAAGTCATTAGTGTTTCACATCTAAAGCTATGTGAAATCTAGAATTTATAAACATGTAGTAATAAATGAATAACAGCACATTCATTCATATTATTTGAGATGTCTGAACCTAAAGAATTTTCTGCTTTATAAATGTGAGAGCACCGTAAGAAATTTTCATTCAGTTATCCCAAAGGCACCCCAAATACTGTTGGCTTGGGTTCAGCAAATATAAAAGTATGCACAATTGAAAAGTGGGAGATTAAAGCAAACCTCTAACGATGGTGTGATGTGGAGAGTACTGGAGTGAGCATATCTTATCTCATCATGCATCTAGCTAAAATCCTGCAAGAACTTTGAACTTCACTCGTCCTCAGCAATTACAGGATATTATTGCGTAGAATCACTAATGTTCATTTGCAGGTTATAGGACTATAGTTTTTAATTGTGTCATCATTGACTTTGCCTTGTAACTTGTTGCAGACAGTGAGTTATTTGTATTCAAAATGGTAGATCATTTGATTGTTGATAAACTTTAATTCTGTATTCCACAATGCTTAATAAAAACCCAAACAATGATTGTTGCTATTCCAGAAAAATTCCAAAATGACCCAATGATGGTGGCATGCACCTTTAATCCCAGCACTTGGGAGTCAGAGAAAGGTGAATCTCAGAATCTCAGTGAGTTTGAGGTCAACCTGCTCTACAAAGTGAATTCTGGGGCTATTATACAGAGAAACCCTGCCTCAAAAGTCAAAAACACAAAACAACAACAAAATGAGGATGACATAATCACATAATAGAGATAAATCCCAGGGGCAATTTTCAGTAAAACCAGAAAATAATCCTTTGAATAAACCCATTAAAGTGAAGGATTGCTTGTTCTTTTATACATAGTTTACCTCTCTCTTTCAGATATACTATTGATATTTCAAGAGAAAGATATTTTATTATCTTTAAACTCTTAAATTGCAATTGCATGAAATTTTACTACAAAATTAAATAAACACAAGTACCAATGCTGAAAATCAAGGATTTTTTTTTGGAAGGTGTAAGTCCCAAACAATCACAATTTGATTACCTTTTACACAAAAACATCTATCATGCCTTGATTAGGGTTCCCGATTCCCAACTAGATTTGCTCATGTGAACCACATCTAGAGAAATGATGCAGGGAAGAAGTCAGAAAAGATGACAACATGGTTTCTGTGAAGGTGTCTATCATTCAGACTGCTGTAAAGTATGTATTTTAATAGAGAAACCACATTTACCACTCACTGTAGCTGTGTTGCTGCATTAGAATTCCATCCCCATGTCTCTTTAATAGGAAGCTGGTTGGGTACTAGAAGGATCATGGAGATTCCCTTTGGTTTATGACCCGAGTTGACAAGTGTGACTTCCTCTTTGTGATTTTCTGATGGTTATGCCACGTGAGACTCACCTTCTATCATCAGAGAAGCAGCTGACACAGAATGCTGGTTTGATGGATGACCTGAGTACTGCTATTCCCCACAGAGAAAAGTAGCAAGTTTTACAGGAAATTATTATAGGAAGCCAGAGAGAGCATACAATGTGCAGCACACAGTGACTGACACAATGATTTGCTTACAGTTCCAAGCTGGCTAAGCTGAGAACAGTAGTGAAGGAAAAAATGGCTCATCAATATTTAAAGAGCTTATCATGTAACCAACTGACAGGCTATTTGTGAGTGCAAATTATGAAACTGAACTGGAAGCTATAGGTTCCTTTCTCCTCACTTATACTTTTTGTAGTTTCAGGTTACAAAAGTTAAAATGTAGAATGTGATGCCATGCACCTGGTTCTTTTCTTTTCCATCAAGTGTGTAGCCCTGATTCTCTAGCCTCCAATTATGGCCCTATCAGCAGTTAATAGTGAGAACTTAGGCAGCACAAATTTTCAGATTCATGATAGACTTCTCCAATCATAGCCTCTGTTGCAGGCTCAGCAAACTGTGTTTTAATAAATCTCTTAAAATTACTCTCCTGCAAGCTGAAGTTCAAGAACCATGGCTTTCTATAAAACTTGGCTTCAAATTTAGACACTTCCTAGCCTTATAACTATGTTATACTATTGATTTATAAGTTAAAAATGATGGATAGATTAAATGCATTTACAAAAACCAAAGCGTGAGATATTTAATCCTTCTGTTAGCCATTTTAACAACAGTCACACATTAGACTATAACCAGTGATTGGAAAACAGAATATAAACCTCATGTTTAGAATAAAAGAGGCCATAAACAAGAAGACAATGCATTGGAATATATAAATTATATTTATTTATCCATTTTGTATTTTAGTTATGTTCCTGAAATGAACTCAGTCATTCACCACTGTTTCTTCCTCAAAGGAATTCACACCAAGATAAATTACAAGACATAGTCCAGTTTTTGCTTCTGACTATGGAAGGCACAGAAAGCTGGTGATCACTGTGAAGATTCAGGGCCAGCCTGAGCTACGCAGAAAACTGCCAGCCTTTTCCTCCTTAAAACTTTAACATGTGTTAGTCTTTTGGTGAAAACTTGAAACCACTGCTATAGAAAAGAAAGAACAGCATCAGTTTGAGGGGATTCTTTATGTTTGATGAATAAAGCAACAGAAAATGTAAGGGTCTGAAATGTATGCACAGCATGTCCCAAAGTATAACTTTGAGCAGAGTGGAGGACCAGACAACTAAGGTAAAACTCAAGTTAGGAAACATAAAATTTTCTATAGTCCTTTAATTTTCAGTAAACAAATTTACTTTGGATGGAAAATAGGTGGGGAGGGAATTTCACAGCACGGAAGGAAGATTACCTTGAGGAATTATTGTCATTGTCCGAAGACTTTCTAGGTTTTGAACCCAAGTCCTACAATCACCACATTTATGTATTGCAGACATTTCTTCAAAAATATGAAATACAAAAATATTAAATATACCAAATTACAGGCCTGAAAAATGCTAAATTGGCTGTGAAGGACCAAACCTTCTAGGACTTAGGCAATCAAAACTCGGGATCATTTCTCAGCTGCTACCAATGACCCTCACTTCTATTAACACACAAAAGTATAATCAGCAGGAAATTTAAAACTTCCTCTGCCACTTGCCAAATCCTGTTATGCCAGGGGCAGTCAGAGGAAAGTCTTTTTTTTTAATGTATTTTTCTTTAAAACTTTTTGTTAATTATTTCGTTTCCCTATCTCAATCATAGCTTCCCCTTCTTCCTTGCCTCTCCTCCTCACTGCCCCCTCCCTACTTCAGCCTTCCTTCCCCAACTCAATTTACTCCTTCCTCCTCTTTCTGTTCAGAAAAGACAATGCCTTCCATGTATATCAAGCAGCCATGGCATATCAAATTGCAGTATGACTAGGCACCTACTCTCCTATTAAAGGTGGCTGAAGCAACCCAGTAGGAGAAAAGGACTACAAAAGCAGGTAACATGGTCAAAGACAACCCCTTCGCCCACTGTTAGGCATTCCCAAAGAAGTCCTAGCTATACAACTCTGACATGAAATAGGCCTAGGTCAGTCCTATTCAGGCTCCCTGGTTGTATGGTTCAGTTTTGATAAGCCTCTATGATCCCTAGTTAGTTATTCTGTGATATTTTTGTTGTTGTTGTTGTTGTTCATTTGTTTGTTTGTTTGTTGTCCTTGAACCATCTAGTTCCCATGTTTCTTCCTTCCCAGAAGATAACCTTATCTGCTACATTCCATTCAACAAATATATTTCTGAGTGGAAAGTCCTAAAATCAACTTGTTTGCAGACAATCCTCAAACATTTATTTTTAAAAATTGTGATATTCTTTCAAATCCTGTGACACTGACGAGTTAAGAAAATAATGAATGGTGAAGAAATAACAAGAGACTTTTGAGAATGAGCTACAATTTAAACTGTTTTTCAGTGTTATCTATCTGACTCAATTACAGTTAAATATAACAAGATATTTACCTAAAAGCATGTCAACCTAAAAAACATGTAAGTGTAATTTTTTTTTCACAGTTGAAAAACACAAACTATCTCAACAAGAGAAACAATCCAGTCAAAATCATTAATACTTTCCCTTGGTAACTTCTTAATTTGTGCCTATTTGTGGTTTGCATGATTGCAATTCCTCTCTTCTTTCCTCCCTCCCTCCCACCCTTCCTCCCTCCACCTTCCATCCTTCCCTTCCACCCTCCCTCCCACCCTCTCTCTCTCTCTCTCCTTCTCTCTCTCTCACCCTCCCCCACCGCTCTCTCTTCCTTTTTTTCTTTATCCCGACACAGGTTTTTTGTTTTTGTTTTTTTGTTGTTGTTGTTTTTGTATAATATCACTTGCTGTCTTGGAACTTGCTTTGTATACCAGGCTGGCCTTGAATTCAAAGGTCTGCCTGCCTCTGCCTGGGATTAAATATGTACACCACCATTACCCAATTGCATGATTGCTCTTTCCCTTCAATAATTTCCCTTCAATAATTTCACATGGATAAATACACACACACACACACACACACACACACATATATATATGTACATATATATATATATACATACATATATATATATATATACTGTAAAGTGCATACATTATACTACATAAAACACATACAAATATACTGTGGATGAATTAAAGCCAGGATATTTTTGCATATCCAACATAGTGTTCACCATGAGGTATTTTATTACCTTTTTACTTATGAATCTATTTGCTAATTTCATAATTTATTAATCTCTGATCAACACCATACATGTACATGGCAAGACCATCTAACATGGCCCATGGAGAGCTCAGGTATAAGTGTGTAGCTTGAGTTGTGAATATCTGTAGAAAGGAAATCAGCTTCTAAAACAGCTGCAAGGCATTTCATGTGTAGTGCTTCATGTTGCCTGCTTGTGACAGTACCTTCATTACTTGTCTTCCTAATTTGAGGGGTGAGGAGAAAATTGTGAAATACTGATTTCCCCCTTATGCAACTGGTTCATTCTAACAAGGTCCATTCTTTCAGAAGGAGTGTGGTAGACAAGTTCAGCCACACTCAGGAAGCACTGCTATCTGTCCCCTGTCTTTGTATCACCATGAGAAAGAGATCTGTAGTTAACAAATTTTCCCATTACCTGGAAGATTTTATATTTGTAAATGTTCAAAGACTGTCGTTTAATTTCCTGGAGAGATTACAGCAATTTCATTCTCAGTCAAAAGTTCCCTCTCTCTCTCTCTCTCTCTCTCTCTCTCTCTCTCTCTCTCTCTCTCTCTCTCTCTCTCTCTCTCTCTCTCTCGCTCTCTCTGTCTGTCTGTCTGTCTGTCTGTCTGTCTGTCTGTCTCTCTCTCTCTCTCTCTCTCTGGCTCTCTCTGTCTGTCTGTCTGTCTGTCTGTCTGTCTCTCTCTCTCTCTCTCTCTCTGTGTGTGTGTGTGATGAAATGTAATGAATTCTATCTAAAAAACAAGTCTACATAATGTTTAAATATGGAAACAAGAAAATATGCATACATCTAAGCAGAATTAGTATACACTTTCACAGTATTTAATGTTAACATATTCTAATGCTAGATCTTCCAAAACTAGTCTATAATTCTACACTGGCCATGAGAAGAGTTGTTTTCATGCTACTGCTTTACTGTTGGACCTGATAAAGTACTAGCATTTTCTTTTGCTCCAGCTGTTGGATGAATTATTCATAGTCAGTGAAATAGAGCTAACAATATACAGGAGGGGATAGCACAGTAATGCTGACAATCTCAAAACTATTTCAGATTATAATTGGCTAGCTCAAATTTTCACATTGTAATAATCATTGACAATAAGATAAAACTGTTTCAAGATAATGGTTATCCCGAAAATGTTTCAAAAACATCTGAGTAGAACATATCTTAAAGTCTTTTTCCTTAAATAATCATTTTGTAAAATTTAAATGTGTGTTTTTAGAGCATGTAATCATTTAAGTAATGTGTACATATTCATGAGTTATAGCACTATTATTCCCCATATTTTTCTGCTATCCATTTCGTGTAAATTATTATGAGATAGTGATGCATATTAATTCTAAATTTTATCTTATCTTTATTCTTTTATCCTAAAATAAAGATGTCTGATCTACAGAATTAAGAAATTTCTCTTACAAATAAAAACTTTAATATATTGCCCCGGTGATTAAAATAATGACAAGAAATTCATCTAAGAATCACTACACATCAAGTGAAGTTTGATAGTATGGTGGCTAGATTTCCATTTCAGTGTTAATGGAAACTGTCACAGACAAAATAGCTGGTATTAGAAATCGATCGACAATCTTGTTGTAGGACATTTTACGTATTAATGTGGATGTGATACCATCTTGATACTGAGCAAGGAAGGTTCACCTTGGTGAGTGGTTTACCTTTACTCTAATAAATTCTAAGCTTCTTTTTTTTCTTTTGTCTTTTTTCCTCAAAAAAACTTTTCCTTGATAAAATTGGGAAGGAGAATCTTTCTATTTGAATCAAGTTTTGGTTTCCATTGGAAGCAGTGCATCAGTAATCATTGGTAATGAAAGCACAAGGTGTCAAGTGTCAGAAATGAGTAGAAATAAAAACAGAAAAACATTTAGCCTTACTTTTCATCTTTTTACAGAGATGTTAGTGCATTTTCACTCATCTATGGATAAAATTCAGTACTAATTTAATAAACTCTCTTCTTAATCAGTCTATTAATATAGGGAATGAAGATTTTTAGAAGGCAGTATTGAGTGCATAGGCTTGTTTTAAAAATAAAATTTGCATTAGCTATCAAATATGGATGTTTATTTTATACCAAAAGTAGCCTCTATTTTTCTTTCATTTTCTTCTGATTTATGAGGGCGTACTTGTATGGCCATAGAGAAAAAAATACCTAAAATACCTTCTTCAAAGATACTTTTTATATCTGTGTACCTTTATAAAAATATAGTTATGAATCTAAACTTGATATTATCAAATTTGACAAGTTCCAAACATGTTATATCTATTTTCTGTTTCTAGGAAACACACAGTTGTAGAAATATAAATGACATTTATATAAAATATCTAAATTCAAATACTAAATACATAATAACTCTTTCATATGGGATAATTTGAATATATTTCTACATTTCTTCACAAATGCAATAACCATGTGAACTACAGTTTATTTTTGAGAAACAAATGGAAATATTATTTCTGTAAATATTTGGCACTGAAGATCTTTCTAGCATATGATTTTTGGTTAAAATAATATCAAAAATTTAAAGTGGCAGTAATTTCCCTTTTCCTTTTTGGCAAAATCTCATTATTTACCCCCAGATGCTTCTGAAGTCACACTCTTCTCACTACATCTTCCATGTTGCTGAGATTCCAGGCATACGCCATCACTCCTAGAAACATGTGTCATATAATATTTAGGCATAAATGCATAAATGGTATTCTTTAGAATCAAATGTCATATATTTTAGCTCCACTGATTTGTGCTTTTCTGTAAGTTAAAAAATCTGCAAATGGGAAATATAAAAAGCAAAATACTGAGACGAAATTAAATATTCTAGTCTGGACATATTCGTTCTTCTATTTGGTAGTGATGTGTTGCTAACCCTGCATTTCCTAGTCCATGTAAAGGTAGACAACAGAGGAATCAAACAACCTGAATGCCTGTTATAAGAATTAGTTTGAAGATATATAACTAGTAAAAACATATAAAATATAGCATTTTATGGAGGGACTCAATAATTTGATGTGCTTTCATTACAAATTTAAACATTGTAGTTGTTAGATTTTATTGGTGAGTAATGTAAGCCTTTAATGTCAGCACTTGGGAGGCAGAGGCAGATGAATTCCTGAGTTTGAGGTCAGTCTCCTCTACAGATGGTATTCCAGGATATCTGGGATTACACAGTTGAATATCCAAATGCATGAATGAATGAATAAATAAAATCAAACTGTATTTATAAAATGTGGCCTATTAGATAAATAAATAACACATACTATTTAAGAAACTTTTAATAGTGATAATTAACTTTTAAATTAGACTCTTCTTCACAAAATAAAAACCGGATGGTTTTATCCATTAAAGCAAAAAGGACATTACACAGAAGATTTGATTCTAATTCTAGGTAAGTCTAACTCACTCCAAGAAAGCAGTAAGCGTTTTCAAACCATCTGACAGCACATTTGGGTGAACATCAAGGATACCAAAGATGTTGTCAACTTCCACACCACTGACAATTGAGAGCCTTGACTAAACTTTTCTCAGCTCTCAAGTTTCTTAAATAATTTTTTAATTAAAATTTAAATTCCACCTAGTGTATTCATAAATGATAAAATGGTACTGGTCTTGGTTTCAATGAAGTTATAAATGGAGATAAAATGTCTCTTTCTTGATCATACCTGCTCTTTAGTAGTTATTTTGTTTTGTTTTTCTTTGTACTATTTTCTTTCAACCTAGATTCTCAAGGAGTCAGATTTTCTCTTTATATTTTTTCATTGCTCAGTATAGTTTGGATTGAGTAAGGAAGACTTGTTCATGGATAAGTCCCTATATTCTGGCTAAAAATCCCAAAGGATTTTGGTCAATTCCTCTCATCCAAGTGATAAGAAAGACATTAATGCCTAATAATATTCATGAAGCTTTATACTTTAAGTACTGACATTTTTATTTAACTAGTATCTCAAGTATTCTAAAGTATAACTAGCATGGATTAAAATAATTAAAAATATTTTAGTAATAAAAAGAAACAATACTATAGTAACTCCATTAAAAGTTCCATTTCTAATCATAATTTTAAATCATTATAGGTTGATCTATATATATGGGGAAACGACATAATCAAACTCATAAATTTTGTTTACATTTGTCATGCATTTCATCTATAATCTTCACTGCATTAAGTCAAACTGTTCTTGATAACGTAATTTTAGAAAATGATACGTGAGAAATAAAGGGAATGAAAAAGAATTCAGATTCAGACCATAATAGTCAATATATTTAATATGTTCTAGGATATTCTTCCTTAATAGCTCTGACCAGCAATTAGACCCTCCCAAAGACTGCTGTTCTGTCTACATATCAAGCCTTGTCTGCATTAGAACCTGGAAATGAGACTTTCAGTAATAAGAGACCATATAATATTAAATATGTGACCCACATGCTCAAAATGTGTTGCTTGGCCAACAGGGGGAAATGTGCATGGACGTTCCTGAAAATTTGGTGTGAATGTGAACAAAAACTACTACAGAATCAGTGTCTGTGCAGACTGATTATCAAATTGAAATTTCAGTAGTGAGATGAGATTGGAAAAAATCTTCAGGGGATCCATTCTCAGTGATGTGCCGCTGATAAAAACTGGAGACAAAGTGGGAGCCAGCGAAGCTACTCTGCTGAATGTGCTGAACATCTACCCCTTCTCCTTTGGACTGATCATCCAGCAGGCGTTTGACAATGGCGGTATTTACAACTCCAAAGTGCTTCACTTCACAGAGCAGACTGCACTCTCGCTTCCTAGAGGGTGTCCGGAATGTTACCAGTGTATGTCTGCAGATTGGTGACCCGACTGTTTCCTCAGAGCCACACTCTGTCATCAATGGGTACAAGTAGGTTTTGGCTTTGTCTGTGGAGACTGAGTATACCTTCCCACTTGCTGAAACGATCAAGGACTTCTTGGCTGATCCATCTGCATTTGTGGATGCTGCCGCCACCACTGCTGCTCCTCCTGCCGCTGTAGCCCCAGCCAAGGCTGAAGGCAAGGAAGAGTCAAAGGAATCAGAGGAGGATATGGGGTTGGTCTCTTTAACTGATCCCTCAAAGCAACCAACTCAACTCAGCCTGTTTAATTTGATAAATATGGAAATAAAAGCTTACTTCTGTAAATATATATATACATAATTATATATGTGCATTTATATATATATATATATATATATATATATATATATATATATATATATAATATTTTTTTCTGAAAATGGCTCTTGCCTTAAAAGATAGTGAATTTTGCTACACCTTGCAGGCAAGTTAATAGCATTCATTGAAATCATATAAGACCATGTACTTAACTTGCTATCCTATGATGTACTCAGGCTGTTTAAGTTTAACCTACCTTTTATAAAACAATATAGCCAGCCTTAATGTGCTTTGTATTTCCCATGTAATCAGCTTTTATAACCTAAGCTAAAAACAGAGCTTTAACATTAAATTATGTAATTTTATGCCCTGAAGACCCAGAATAGTCTCTGTGTGTGTGTGTGTGTGTGTGTGTGTGTGTGTGTGTGTGTGTGTTCACATGCTCAAGAGTGTGCCATAGTAACCATTTGCTGAAAATACGCAACAGATTGAAAGCAACTTTAAAACAAACAAATATCCCCCAAAATGTTGAAGTCAACATGTGACTATAGATTGATAACATATATTTATGGTTTTAAAGCCTATTCTAGGTCAGATGATACTGAAAAATAACTTCATCAAAGGCAAAACTTCTTAAAAGTAAAATAGTACTCCACTTTATTTCCTGTACCTTTTTTTCTATGATGTACAACTTTAAAGAAAAGATTATGTTGGAAACAGGCAAAATGGACAGGTGACAGAACAGACAGGCTAATAACTCCAAACAAAAGACAGGAGTAAGACACAGAAAGTAAGTTGAATATTTCAGATTTGGGCTTGTTATATATATCTATTCCAAGAGGATGTTGTTCTCTCTCAATCTTTATCTCAATTTTAATGTGACACTGATGCACTTTTGTGTCCCCTCTGACATTTCAATGTGTTATTGATGCAGGATGCAAATTCCATGTCATATGTAGAAGAGAATATCTAGCGGCAGGCATCCTGATCTTGGATGTGGATTTCTGTAATAGTCTTCACTTCATTATTAATCCCATACAATTTTACTAAACTGTTAACCTTAAGTATGTTCTAATAGCTTAAAAATCTTTCCTTTTGTTTTATAATATTTATATTATGGTGTGTTACTTTTGTTTACATTCTGGAATGTTTGTTTAATGATGCAAAAATGTGTTTGATTAAATAAAATTCACCTACAAGCAGTAGGCTGGGTTAGCAACTAGCTGACAGGCAATTGTAGAGAGTAGCCAGATAAAGAAGGACATTCAGGTGGGGGAGTGAGACAAGCATGAGAATCGGGAAACCTGAAAAGGTGAGCGAGGTGAGCTGCTTG
The DNA here is from genome assembly GCA_030556225.1 of Cricetiscus sungorus. Classification (NCBI taxonomy): domain Eukaryota; kingdom Metazoa; phylum Chordata; class Mammalia; order Rodentia; family Cricetidae; genus Cricetiscus; species Cricetiscus sungorus. Next base: position 310,874 of record JANBXA010000600.1, on the reverse strand, counting down.
CCATTCAGCCTCTCTGGGAAGCAGGATTCTACTTCAACCTTTGAATGTTGAGATCTTTAGTGGGACAGAGATTTAGAAAAGTTTCCTTAGTAGCTTTGAATGAGTCGGTGCCTGAGGGAATAGAGAGGCCTAGCTACTGCTAGTAGAGGATGACTGGCAGTTGTTGAATAGCTTAAAAGGCAGCAACAATTAAAAAAATGAAAAACAAATTGGAGCTTAATGTGGGAGTATTTAAATTGTTTTTTATTCTGTAGTTTTTTTGGATTTTTGAGAGGCCCAGTCACTCAACTACCTATCAAGACATGGAGTAAGAAGGAAGAAAATGTATATAGAAATAAAAAGTTACAGCCCAAAGGCTGAATTTATTTATTTATTTATTTATTTATTTATTTATTTATTTATTTATTTATACAAAGACTTTCTTTTTTTTAAATGAAAACATACATTTATAAAAAATAATTGGGAATTTGGGCATCGTTTTTTCCAAACTACTTCCTGCAGGTAGGGGACACTGTCATGGGGGAATCCTAAGAAGACACAGAAATCCTGGCTGTAGTGGTCTGGAAGTCTGCATTGTCACTTTGACTTTTCTTCAGGGGATCTTGCTCGATCACACCACATTAATCTGGAAGGAATCCACAGTTTTTCATTTTCTGTGGAAACAAAATTAGAAATCCTTTTCCTTTTCCCCAGTAACTTGTCTTTAGGCTTAAAATTTGAAGTAAAAGCATTATATATATATATAATCCAGAAGCATTTGGTTTTTTTCTTCATTCTTTTTTATTAATAATATAATATAAAAATTTTACATGCGGATTCTAGTTTCCACTCCCATTCTCCCTCCAACCCTCCCTCCCTCTCTCCCTCTCACCCTCCCTCCCTCCCTCTTACCCTCTTTCCCCTGTGACCTGCACCCTGGCCACACTCCCCTCCCATCCCCCCACCCCCATTCCATTTGTAGGGCTATGCTATCCAGGTTGGGTCATGTAAATCTGTCAAGTCATTTGAAGTAGGGACTAGGACTTCTCTCCTGTCTCTAGGATAAGGGGATATCCCTCTATGGGGGAATGTGTCCACAAGGTCCTTTTGTGCACCAGAAATAGATCCTGTTTCTACTGTATGAGGTCCCCCAGACTGCTCAGTCCCTCTAGCTGAGACCCATATTCAGGGGGGCTGAGTCAATCCCATGCTGGATTCCCAGCTATCAGTCTGGCGTGGTGGTGGGGGGGGATTAGCTTCTCCTTGTTCTGGTTAGCTGTCTTTGTGTGTTTCTGCAACTTGGTCTTGTCTCCTCTCTTTGTGTCTGGTTTCTAGCTCAACTCAGTGTTTGATTATGGGTGTTTCCTTCTATTTCCACCAGGTATTAGAAGAGGGCTCCATGATTGTGGATAATTTAGTTGATGATTTCACTATCAGGAAAGGGCATTTATGGTAGCCTTTCCATGGTTTCTTGAATTATTAGTTGGAGTCGGTCTTGTGGTTCTCTAGACCATTCTTTAGGTTCAGTTTTCTCTTCAAACCAATATTGGCTCCCGCTTTTATGTCCCCCCCACCCTCTCTTTCACCCTGACTCAATCTATCTAGTCACACATGTTTTCCCCTCCTCTTCTTCTCTTTTTCCTAGTTCTCTCTCCATTCACTGCCCCCCCATTTCCCATGTGCTCTGGGGAACTTGGCCCTTCCCCCTTTTGTGAGGGAACATATATGAATCTCTTAGAGTATACCTGGTATCCCAGTTCGTCTGGTGGTGTGTATTAGAGGCTAGTGATCCTTTGCTATAGGTCTAAAATCTATATATGAGTGAGTATATACCCTGTTCCTCATTTTGTGACTAGGTTACCTCATTCAGGATGGTTTCTTCAAGTTCCATCTATTTGCCTGCAAATTTCAAGATTCCATTATTTTTTTTCTGCACGGTAGTATTCCATTGTGTAGATGGACAACATCTTCTTTATACATTCTTCAGTTGAGAAGCATCTAGCTTGCTTCCAGGTTCTTGCTATTACAAATAATGCTGGTATGAACATAGTTGAGCACATGTCTTTGTTGCATGGATGTGGGTCATTTGTGTATATACCTAAGAGTAGAATTGCTGGGTCCTATGGTAAGCTAATTCCCATTTTCCTGAGGAATAGCCATACTGATCTCCAAAATGGCTGTACGCGTTTGCACTACCACCAGCAGTGAAGGAGTGTTCTGCTTTTTCCACATGCTCTCCAGCATAAGTTGTCATTGGTGTTTCTAATATTAGCCATTCTAGCAGGAGTAAGATGGTATCTCCAAGTTGTTTTCATTTGCATTCCCCTAATAGGTAAGGATGTTGAACATTTTCTTGTCTTTCATGCTCTTTGATTCCCTCTATTGAGAATACTTTCTTCAATTCTGTACACTATTTTTTTATAGAGCTATTTGGTGTTTTGCTAACTAGTTTCTTGAGTTCTTGTATATTTGGAGATCAGCCCATTGTCAGATGTAGGATTGGTAAAAATTTTTTCCCAGTCTGTGGGCTGCCGTTTGGTCTTGTCAACTGTGTCCTTTGCCTTACAGAAGATTATAAGTTTGAGGAAGTCCCACTTATTAATTGTTGATCTCAGTGTCTGTGCTAGCGGAGTTATGTTCAGAGAGTGGTCTCCTATACCAATTTGTTCAAGGATACCTCCTACTTTCTCTTCTAAGAGGTTCAGTGTGACTGGATTTATGTTGAGGTCTTTGATCCATTTGGACTTGAGTTTTGTGCATGGCGACAGACATGGGTCTATATGCAGTCTTCTATACACCATCATCAAATTGTGCCAGCACTATTTGTTGAAGATGCTTTCCTCCCCCCCATGTATTTTTTTAGCTGTTTTGTCGAAAATCAGGTGTTCATAGGTGTGTGAATTAATGTCGGCATTTTCGATTCGATTCCATTGGTCTACTTGTCTATTTTTGTGCCAATACCAGGCTGTTTTCAGAACTATAGCTCTGTAGTAGAGCTTAAAGTCAGGGATGGTGATGCCTCCTGAAGTTCTTTTATTGTACAGGGTTGTTTTGGTCATCCTGGGTCTTTTATTTTTCCATACAAAGTTGACTATTATCCTTTCAAGTTCAGTGAAGAATTGTGTTGGAATTTAAATGGGGATTGCATTGAATCTGTAGATTGCTTTGGCAAGATTGCCATTTTAACTAAATTTATTTTTCCTATCCAAGAGCATGGGAGATCTTTCCATTTTCTCATATCTTCTTTATTTCTTTCTTTAGAGACACATAGTTCTTTTTGTATAGGTCTTTCACATGTTTGGTAAGCATTACGCAGAGATATTTTATGTTGTTTGTGGCTATTATAAATGGTGATCTTTCACTGATTTCTTTCTCAGCCTCTTTGTCGTCTGAATAAAGTAGGGCTACTAATTTTTTTAGTTTATCTTGTATCCTGCTAGTTGGCTGAAGGTGTTTATCAGCTGTAGGAGTTCCCTGGTAGAGTGTATTGGGTCGCTTATGTAAACTATCTTATCATCTGCAAATAGAGACAGTTTGACTTCTTCCATTCCAATTTAGATCCCCCTGATATCCTTTTGCTGACTTATAGCTTTAGCTAAACTTCAAGTACAATATTGAAGAGATATGGAGAGAGAGGAAAGCCTTGTATTGTTCTTGATTGTAGAGGAATTGCCTTAAGCTTCTCTCCATTCAGATTGATGTTGACTGTTGGTTTATTGTATATTGCTTTTATTATGTTTAGGTATGTTCCTGTTATCCCTGATCTCTCTAAGACCTTTATCATGAAAGGGTATTGAATTTTGTTGAAGGCTTTTTTAGCATCTAGGGAGATGATCATATGGTTTTTATTTTTCAGTTTGTTTATATGGTGGATCACATTGATAGATTTTCGTATGTTAAACCATCCTTGCAACCCAAGGATGAAGCCTACTAGGTCATGGATGATTTCTCTGATGTATTCTTGGATTTGGTTTTCCAGGATTTTATTGAATATTTCTGCATCGATGTCCATCAGGGTTATTGGTCTGTAGTTTTCTTTCTTAGTTGTATCTTTGTGAGGCTTGGGTACCAAGGTGATTGTGGCCTCATAGAAAGAGTTTGGTAAGGTGCCTTCTGCCTCTATTGCATGGAACAATTTGAGGAATATTGGTATTAGCTCTTCCTTGAATTTCTGGGAGAATTCTGCACTGAAGCCTTCTGGCACTGTGCTACTTTGGGTTGGAAGTCTTTCGATGACTGTTTTGATTTCATTGGGGTTTTAAGGTCTATTTAAGTTGTTTTTCTGTTCTTGGTTTAATTTTGGTGATAGTTATCCAGAATTTTGTCCATTTCCTTTGAATTTTCAAATTTTGTAGAGTACAGGTTTTCAAAGTATGACCAGAAATTGGTCTAGATTTCCTCTGTGTCTGTTGTTATGTCTGCCTTTTCATTTCTGATTTTGTTAATTTGCATGATCTATCTCTACTTTTTCGTTAGTTTGGATAAAGGTTTGTCAATCTTGTTGATTTTCTTGAAAAACCAACTTTTTATTGCATTGATATTTTGTATTGTTTTCCTGGTTTCTATTTTATTGATTTCAGCCCTCAAATTGAATATTTCCTGGCATCTACTCCTCCGGGTTGAGTTTGCTTCATTTTGTTCTAAGGCTTTCAGTTGTGCTGTTAATTCCCTCTGTTTTCTTCATATGGGCATCAGTGCAATGAACTTCCCTTGTAACACTGCTTTCAAGGTGTTCCATAAGTTCAGATATATTGTGTCCTCATTCTTCTTGAATTTTAGGAAGTCCTTAATTTCTTTTTTTATTTCTTCTTTGACGCAGGTCTGGTGCAATTGCACATTGTTCCATTTCCATGAGTTTGTAGTGTTTCTGCGATTTGTATTGTTGTTGAATTCCAATTTTAAAGCATGCTGGTCTGATAAGATACAGGGGAATATTCCAATTCTTTTTTATCTGTTGAGGTTTGTTATGCCATCTAGTATGTGGTCAATTTTAGAGAAGGTTACAAGTGGAGCAGAGAAGAAGGTATATTCTTTTGTGTTTGGATGGAATGTTCTATAGATGTCTGTTAAACCCAGTTGAGACATAACTTCTGTTAGTTCTTTTGTTTCTTTTTTGAGTTTCTGATTGGTGGTCCTGTCTAGTTGTGAGAGTGATGTGTTGAAGTCTCCCACTATAAGTGTGTGAGGTTTTATGTAAGCTTTGAGTTTTAGTAGCCTTTCTTTACGAATGTGGGTGCCTTTGTATTTGGGGCATAGATGTTCAGAATTGAGATGTTTTGTTGATGGATTTCTCCTGCGATGAATATGAAGTGACCATCTTCATCTCTTTTGATTAATTTTCGTTTGAAATCTAACTTGTAGGATATTTGGATAGTCACACCTGCTTGCTTCTTGTGTCCATTTTATTAGAAGATCTTTTTCCAGCCATTTACCTTGAGGTAATGTCTATCTTTGTAGCTTAGGTGTATTTCTTGTATGCAGCAGAAGGATGAATTCTGTCTTCATATCTATACTGTTAGCCTGTGTCTTTTTAGGCGCGTTTCACCATTAATGTTAAGGGAGAGTAAGAACCATTGATTGTTAATGCTTGTTTGTTTTAGATTTGCTTTTGGCAGTGGTATTGTGAATTTATTTGTCCTATTTTACCCTTGGTTTCTGGTGAAGTGGGATTATCTGTTGCCTAAGTCTTTGTGAGTGTAGTTAACTTCCTTGGGTTTGAGTTTTCCTTCCAAATCTTTCTGTAAGGATGGATTTGTTTAGTACTTGTAGAACATCTATCCATCTATCTGGAGAAATCAGGCGTAATTTTGATAGGCCTGCCTTTATATGTTACCTGTCTTCACTGCTCTTAATATTCTTTCTTTATTCTGTATGTTAGGTGTTTTGATTATTATATGTCAAGGGGTCTTTTCTCTTTGGTCCAGTCTATTTAGTGTTCGGTATGCTTCTTGTACTTTTATGGGCATGTCCTTCTTCAGATTGGGAAAGTTTTACTCGATGATTTTGTTGAATATATTTTTGGCCCCTTTGAGCTGGGCTTCCATACATTCCTCTATGCCTATTATTCTTAGGTTTGGACTTTTCACAGTGTCTCACATTTCCTGCATGTTTTATGTTAAGGATTTTGTTGGATTTATGATTTTCATTGGTCGATGAATCTATTTCCTCTAGTTTATCTTCAACATCTGAGATTTCTCTTTCATCTCTTAAATTCTGTTGGTTATGCTTGCATCTGCAGTTCCTGATCATTTACCCAGTTTTTCTATTTCCAACATTCCTTCAGTTTGTGTTTTCCAAAAATTGGAAGAAATGAATAAATTTCTTAAAGAATGTACAGAAAGCCACGAAAAATCATTAAACTGTTTCAAGACTTGAAAACGGAAATGGAGACAATAAAGAAAACACAAACTGAAGGAATGTTGGAAATAGAAAAACTGGGTAAATGATCAGGAACTGCAGATGCAAGCATAACCAACAGAATTTAAGAGATGAAAGAGAAATCTCAGATGTTGAAGATAAACTAGAGGAAATAGATTCATCGACCAATGAAAATCATAAATCCAACAAAATCCTTAACATAAAACATGCAGGAAATGTGAGACACTGTGAAAAGTCCAAACCTAAGAATAATAGGCATAGAGGAATGTATGGAAGCCCAGCTCAAAGGGGCCAAAAATATATTCAACAAAATCATCGAGTAAAACTTTCCCAATCTGAAGAAGGACATGCCCATAAAAGTACAAGAAGCATACCGAACACTAAATAGACTGGACCAAAGAGAAAAGACCCCTTGACATATAATAATCAAAACACCTAACATACAGAATAAAGAAAGAATATTAAGAGCAGTGAAGACAGGTAACATATAAAGGCAGGCCTATCAAAATTACGCCTGATTTCTCCAGATAGATGGATAGATGTTCTACAAGTACTAAACAAATCCATCCTTACAGAAAGATTTGGAAGGAAAACTCAAACCCAAGGAAGTTAACTACACTCACAAAGACTTAGGCAACAGATAATCCCACTTCACCAGAAACCAAGGGTAAAATAGGACAAATAAATTCACAATACCACTGCCAAAAGCAAATCTAAAACAAACAAGCATTAACAATCAATGGTTCTTACTCTCCCTTAACATTAATGGTGAAACGCGCCTAAAAAGACACAGGCTAACAGTATAGATATGAAGACAGAATTCATCCTTCTGCTGCATACAAGAAATACACCTAAGCTACAAAGATAGACATTACCTCAAGGTAAATGGCTGGGAAAAGATCTTCTAATAAAATGGACACAAGAAGCAAGCAGGTGTGACTATCCAAATATCCTACAAGTTAGATTTCAAACGAAAATTAATCAAAAGAGATGAAGATGGTCACTTCATATTCATCGCAGGAGAAATCCATCAACAAAACATCTCAATTCTGAACATCTATGCCCCAAATACAAAGGCACCCACATTCGTAAAGAAAGGCTACTAAAACTCAAAGCTTACATAAAACCTCACACACTTATAGTGGGAGACTTCAACACATCACTCTCACAACTAGACAGGACCACCAATCAGAAACTCAAAAAAGAAACAAAAGAACTAACAGAAGTTATGTCTCAACTGGGTTTAACAGACATCTATAGAACATTCCATCCAAACACAAAAGAATATACATGTTGAATTTAAACATTGTGCAATGTATCCGTATATTAAAACAGTATGAACACTATTAATACGTATAGCGTTTAGGTTTTGATATACAAGGTTGATATGTTGTTGATACATATTTTGAAAATCAGGCTTTGTCATTAATTATCTTGTTTTCTTCATCTACAGTGATTGAGAGTTTTGCTCTAGTATAGTAGCCTGGGCTGGCATCTGTGGACTCTTAGTACTTGTTAAGTAAACCAGCACTCTATACATCATCCCAATGTCACATCAATAGAAACAAACACCTATCTAAACAAAAATGGACACTGGGACCAAAAGTGTTAATGGCTTCATATTTTTACTGGGGTGAGAGATTGAAAAGATATAAAATGAATATATGATCTCAATTCATTGTAGATATTTACTTCTCTAACTTCTCTTCATCTAAATTACAAAGGTAAAAAAAGAATCAAAGAAAAGCCATTTTTTCTAAATAAAACTTTTCCTGATTTTAAGTTGAGGCAGCCAGCCATCTTCTTTGGTATAGCATGAGTCCTTCTTCTTGGAATTCCTCATTAAGCTCAAATTAATTAAGGTTTGTCCTCTGGCTCTCCTTCTGCACACGTAACCATACAAGATTTCAGGTGTCAAATTGCATTGTGAAGAGGAAAATCAGTTGAGAGTTAGGAAAATAATCACAGTTGTACTGAGTGAGAATATCAAACTCCATCCACTTTGTGAAGCAAATCTGTTAATATAGACAGGTGCAGTTTTCCTAAAATACTGCAGAACATTTAGAAACGATGAGAAAAAGACAAAGTAATATAAAAGTTAAGTTTTAAATGACAGGAGATGAGTAACAAGATCTTTGCAACAGAAGAATCATGTATTAACATAATTTAAAAATAGAAGATACAAATATCTTAGAAATTGAAACTAAAATTAAAGTTTGAAATGGTTTCTAGGATGACACATGGATCACGTAATTTAAAATATAAATTTAGAGCAAAGTTAATACTACTATTAAAAAAAGTAAGACTTTCTGAAAGTTTTGTAAGGCAAATAGCTGATTATCTCCATATCAATGAATTCCGTTGTTATATTTTTCAATAGAAACATGGTTTCAGTAATGCCCTGCAACTACATCTTCATGAATTTATAACTTCAGGCCTCTGTGAAAGTTTCTGACTATTTTCCCAGAATCAGTTTTTCATACAGTGAAAGTGCTGTGTTTTTAAGAAGCAGGATTTGCAGGGTCCTGAAGATGATTATTAAAATTATGATCCCTGACAATAACTAGCTTACAAATAACCATGTAAATATGTAAATAACTAGCTTACAAATAACGTATGTAAATATGCAAGTACAGAAGCTAGAGAGATAGCACAGCAGTTTTAATCACTTGTAACTCTTCCAGAGGATCAGATTTCGTTCCTAGCACTCCGTTCCTAGCACTCATAGTGGTCAGTTAACAACCACATGCAACTCCAGCTTCAGTGAGTGCAATGCCCTCTTCTGGCTTCAGGAAATTTGTACACACTATATACACACATATACAACATATACAACTTAGAAACATGATTAAATATTTTAAAAAGTATGATACTTGCTTTATTATATTCTGGCTACAAGAATATTTTTAAGCCTTTCTTTTCACAAAAAAAAAAACCTTAATCACAGGTAATGGTTGTGTGTTACAGGCATGGTCAACTAAGATTCATCAGAGTAATATATTATTAAGAGAATACCTTTGAGAAAAAACATTCAGTAACCAAAATAAATTATTTTCATGACTATAGTAAGGTGAAAAAGCCAGGCTCATCATTCAGCTACATTACACCAATAGAAGGCACTATATAATTCAGATTATTTAAGTAATTTCAGCTTAATAATTGTAACTGATATTCCTTGCTGTTTCTTTGTAAAATCAAAATAAGTTATTAAATAAATGGTAAGATACATTCCCTTTTTGTTTGAGGGGGTTTCTTCACTCTGGATGTATCTGGAAGATTAACAGAAAAATGCAGACATTGTCATTCCATATGGATTTCAGAGTGGCTGTTGTTTATTAGTTAAAATGGTGTCTCTGTTTGATGTGTGGTCTGTTATAAACAGAGCCATTGGAGGTGCTGATGAACCTTTCTAGATCAATCCTCAATTCGCCTGCATTTGAATTTCAAAGGACTTTCACTTTCTTTACTTGCAATTACAACTCTCTTTACTAATTGGGTAAGTTATTTTTTACCCCATTCTTTACCTTGTTTCTGTCTCTGCTTGTATAACCATATTCTGTAGCTGCTTATGTCTCCAAAACACAAATTCACAGTGAATGGTAGCATCCAGTTACACAATTATTTTATCTGCTAAAATTTAAGGTCTTAGTTAAATTTCACCATTTTAACAGTTGGATATGGGGAATTAGTAAATGAAACTTTGCTGACAAGGGACTTGCCAAGTAAATAGAGTAATTTGTCCATGCTAATCAATGTACAGAACATAAGTACTTACTAAAACAGTTTCTAAAAATAATGCTATTATGCCATCCATGACTAACTGTAGATCAACAGATACACCATTCAGATGAGATGATCTGATTTATTAGAATAAAACTGCAAAACACATTGGGGTGAAAAGTTTAAATTCTCAGAAAGAAGTGCAGCTAGCTCATTACCAATGAACAAACTGTAGAGGAAATTATCATTAATATAGTAATATAATAATATATGATATACATATATGTACACATGGAAGCAGAAGACTTATTCAATAACAAGCTGTATCAAATGTCTGTAGTGTGTATGTTTTCTGCCAGCCCGCCCATGCTGGGCTGTCATGATGGCCCCAAATAACACACAGAGACTTTGTATTTGATTCAATCCTCTTGGCCAGTTGCCATTATTGAGGGTGGAATATTATTCATATCTAAAGAAAAAATAAATGCTGTCAGACTTGTGTTCCACAGTTGAGACTGACTGATACAATTTTGAGTAAAATATGTAAGGCATGAAAAGACAAATATCTTATAAGTTCAAATATTTGCATAAATATGGTTGATGTGTGCATGTTGAAGTGCAAATAGAAGAAATAAATTTTAATGTTCAGTGCTTAGCTGTGATTCTCTGCTTGGCTTCCATCAGCTACTGGGTGAATGCTCTATGATAACATTTAAAGTAGTCATCAATCTCATTATAGGGGTAGTGCATTTAAGATAGACTCCCCACTACTGCTTAGATTCCTACTTATGGTCATCCATGTGGATCTCTAGAGATTTCTCTAGTGCCAGATTTTTTATTAAACCCATAATGGCTCTCCTGGAATCCAGCTGTAGAGAGGGAGACATGATTAATGAGAAAAGGGGTCAAGACCATACTTGAGAAACCCATAGAAACAGCTGACCTGAACAAGTGGAAGCTCATGAACCACAGTCTGACATCTGGGGAAACAGGATAGGTCCTAACCAGGCTACCTCAATGTAGGTGTCAGTTGAGGTGCCTGAACAATTATGAAGCCTCTGACAGTGTAACCCTAGAGAACAAATGGGCTTTGTTTCTCATCCTAGAGACATGGGGAGGGTGTAGATCCTGCCCAAAATGATATGACAGACCTTGATGTTCACCCATGGGAGGCTTCACACTCTGTGAGAAGTAGATAGGGTATGAGATGGGGAGATAAATGGAATGGAAGGACAGGAGAGAGAGGAAACTAGGATTGTTATATAAAATACGGTTTTTTTAAATTTAAATAAAAATTAATTAAAAAAAATAATGTTCAATAGCAGAGTGTGGGGACTAAACTGGCAGAGATTATAAATGTTCCCCTAAGTGTTGGAAGTCTTCTTCAAAAAGGTTTGATTATCTGGGATGAATGTGTGAAGTAGACACTAAGAAAAGTCTGTGTTTAAACAAGTGGCTTAGGTTGGCTCAAGCTATGTTTATTTATATAGTTTTAATGGTTTGTGTGAACAGTTTTCCAACCATTTTTTTAAATTAAAAATTGTTACAATACTTACCAGTTTGTTTCTTGTCTCCCTTTCATTTTGTCTCTTAACTCTCTCTGGTTTAGATATTGCCTTTCTGATGCATATCATATTGTAAGTTGCATAAGCAATTTTACAAGCTACAGAGGAACTTTTTAAAGTACACCAACAGGTAAATTATAGGATCATATAGGATGAGAGACAATTTTGTCAGTCTTTTGACATTTATTGAAAATTTACCATCCCTCCTATATACCAGTCTTTACTCATTTTCAAATTCGTGTGGTCTTTGACAACACACATACACACACACACACACACACACACACACACACACACGAGAGAGAGAGAGAGAGAGAGAGAGAGAGAGAGAGAGAGAGAGAGAGAGAGAATATATACTAATACATATGTGTGTATCTAAATATTCTATCATCGTTTGATAGGTAGATATTCTAAATATATAAATACAACCTGCTGGTCTGCATAATGTTATCTGTATGCATGTTTTCAGGGATGGTTATTTTATGTTTGGCAACCAGTTGGTGTGTTATTCTCTAGGGAGAACTGTTTCTCTCACTCTCATCATCTCCTTAGTTATCTTTAAACACATGTTCTTTAAACAGGCATGTGACCTCCTGCACACCCTATCCACATTAGCACATCTGTTGTTGTCCTTGTTCAGTTCCCATTTAGGAAGTCATATTGGTGAAAAATCATGCTGTAGCCTATGACATTTTTAGGAGACCCAGCCTCACAACAAATTCTGGTTTTGTTCCTCTCATTCTTACAGTCTTTCTGCTTTCTGTTCTGCAACGATCCCTGAGCCTCAGGTGTAGGAGCTGTGTTACAGAAGTATTCATTGGGATTCAGCTCTACAGAACTGTATTTATAGTAGTTGTGATTTTCTATAATGGTTTTTATCTGTTGCAAACCTTCATTGGTTACCTTACTAAATTAGCACAATCCCTAGATACTTTCTAAATATGTATTCTCATATCCACATATGAGTGAGTCTTCATCTTTCATCAAAGAAATTTTCTTTGTAACAGAATAGACTATTAAAATAAAACCACAACTCATAAACTTATAAAATATTTCTTCACTTTTTTATTTTGGTGTACTATGATATCTTGTATGAAAAAAAATGTGTTTGAATTTGATACAAAAAAAAACCTCAAAATGAAAATGGAACTCAAAAAATGTACAAACTAGAAAATAACTCCTAACACAATTTCTCTCATTCTGAAACAATGGTATATTATCTTGGAACATCTGAAGTAAACACTGAGTGTGGGCTTGGAGCAATACTTACCATCATTGTGTATTTTTGAAGCAATGCCTCTGAAAAGGAAGCTGTGCAAAAGCATCCACAGAAGCCACCCAGACGTTTTGTTCTCTGTATGACAATCATCAGCAGTTACCTTTCTACTCCGGAAAGACATTCAAAAGATAATGATCTAAAAGCTAAATACCAAATTTATATCTTGATGTATTTATAAAATATAAGACAAATTATTTATTTTGCTTTTCTCTGGTATCTCTTTGCTTTTTATAAATTAAATACAATTTTAATTTCCTGTTTTTTTCACAGCTGATGTAATTTGAAAACTGAAGAGGTTATCTATTAACCACATTCACTTCAACAAACCTTAATTATGATGCCTATATGTATAATCTGATATGACCTTAGAGTATCTTAATACTAATAGTCCAGAAATAATATTTTATATACCACTCATTCTACAACTTTATCAATCTAAAACTTTAATTGTGATTGCATTCCTCTTAATGTTTGTCAAAGTCATTGAGATTTGGCTCTAATTTGCCAAATTTGTTTTATTACCACTGTCAACTTACATTTGAAACAATACTTTCTGTTAAAGTGAAAGGTCATATTGATGGCAGGACGTTTTTGAAAAAGATGTGTAAAAACTAAAGCTTTCAAATTATTTTCATCCTGTAAAAGTTAACCATGTATGCCACATCATATAAAAATATTAAAAGATTAGGCTTAGAGGTCAATAATGAATTGTATGCTATTTCGAAAAAGCTGGGAGTGCATAATATAAAATATGTTAATTAGGTACCAACATTTAGAAGTACTTTTAAAGTAATGAACAGAGGTCAGTGACTTGGAGTGTTAAATATCTTAAATTCCCAGATGTGCAGCATGTCCTGGTCTGAAAAAACCACATACAGTTTGCTTTCCTTGTACTGCCCTCTGCAGTCTTTCTAGCTCTGATATAGACTAGAGTATACATCTACATGTTTCAAAGTAATTTGATAAGATAAATATTTTCCAACTGAGAAATTTAGAAATTATATATGTGTTAATGCATACTTAACTAAATATTATAATGAGTGACAGATGAATTTGAATTTGTTTTATGTATTGTAAAACAATTATTGTTTAGGAATTTAAACTTAAGCCAATTTAGTATTTATTATGGAAAATAGCATATGACAGGTATAAGTTATGTTATTAATATAGGAATGAAATAAAAGTATATAACATCACTTTTGGGAGTCATTTTTAAGGATAAGAATGTATTCATATAAGTAATCTTTGATAGCTGTCAACAGACTGGTGAATTTCTCTGTTGTACTAAAATATTCCATTTCCTTTCAGGCACTTGGTATAAATGTGCATGACAACTGCTTTTATACAGGTGAACAAAAGAATAACATTTTAATCCTCACATTAAAAGAAGAATTGGTCAAAAGGGAAAAGTGACTTCAATTATTTTATACAAAAAAATACAAGGGGAAAGATTATTGTACTACTTACAGAGTGGTCACTTCTACATGATGACATTTCTTTCTGTTCAACATATATCATTCTGAAAAGGTACCATAACAAGATTGACAAGCTCTGGAACTTTACATATTCTTAAAATCCTCAGGATGCTAAGAGGAGAATTGATTGCTGTGGTGATATATTTTTTATAATTCACTAAATCTTGCCTGATAATTCAGAAAGCCAAAGCCACAAGCTTCATACAGCAATCCCAAGACTCGGGTACATGAATCTCTGTTTGTTCAAGTCCACACTGACTACACAAAATTGATCCAGTCTTAAAAGAAACTGCTTAGCACCAGGGATCACATGCCTTTAATACCAGTACTAGGGAAGTAGAGACAGGAGTGATAGAAAAAAGGATAAAAGGCAGGAGGAGACAGGAGCTGAGAGTTTTTGTTTCTGAGGATTCACGGAGACAGGATGGCCATTTCAGCTAGGTAGAGGTAAGATCTATTGGTTTGGCTGCTTTGTATCTCTGATCTTCACCTTGAAGCTTACATCCCAGTATTAATCTCAGGGTCTTTTATTTATCATGTATCTTTATGGGGCTTCTTGTTATAAATAGAATGAAAATAAAGTGACATATTTTCTTTTTGTTCCTCTTTTTAAGTGAAAGTCTTTTAAAAAACACTTGCTAACACAATGTACACCAGAAAATCAGAAATAATAAATCAAATCCAACAAAAGGAAGCTAAGTTCAAAGTGTGTTATCTCTACTGATATTCCTCAAAACACATTAAATATAAATGGCAGATGCTAATAACTAACACCATCATGTTCTGGACAGAATCTTATTTATATAGGGACATTAAATTTGGGATAATTTATTTTTTTCATTTTTCTACTTTCCTGAATAAGACTGTTTTTATTTAATTCTACTTGAAGTTAAAAAATGTTTAATCCTTACATATGAAAACATAATAACTTTATTTTAAACATGAAATAATTCATAATTTTATGTATGTTTTAAAATTTTCCATAAGTGTCCATGCTTATTTACAGAGACGACGTTACCCAATATAGTTATGAGGAATAAAACCAGGCTCCATTAGAGGGGTCACAGCAAGACTGTGGCTGAGACAGTTTTATTGAAAGCAATCAGACTTTTTACACCTCATCATGAACAGAATATAATGGCACTTTCCAGGATCAATACAGTTTCAGTTGCCAGGATACACTGAAATTTGCAAGCCATATAGGGTACTAAAGATTGATGTGTAAGACCAATTGTCCTGTCAAGCAACCATAATTACTTGACTACTGAAGGAGCATACAGAGAAACCTAAAGATGCTTGAAACACTTCACTGCCTGAAGAAATGCATCAGTCTCTCAGGAACTGGAAGGCACATTGTGCCCTAGGAACCATGGACACTAACCTGAGAAACCTATCACACATGCTCTCAAGGCAGCCAGGTCAAGCCAACTTGATTGTTGCCTTCACATTCCAAATTAAACAATTTAATTAAGTTGAGCTTTACCCATTTATTGAATTAAAATTAATCCTAAGGTATACAAATTCTATATTGAATACTAAATTATTTAGATGATATAATGTGAAATTTACATTGAACATGGTTAAGGACACTAAGTACTTATGTACAATTAATAGGAGGAAATAACTGAAAATTCAAACTATTGATTCTGTCACATCAAACACTCATGATCTGCATCAGTACAAACACTAGCTTCCAAAAGTAATTTGTAATTTTCATGCTCAAATTGTGTTCTCCTTTGTTTAGGGAGCCATTTCAAATTATTTTTATTTCTCTTATGAGAGAGAAGATGATGCTCATAAAATTATGACTATAATGTCTTCTTTGCTATCTGCAAAATATTTATTACTTAACATATCAGTCATATTGCATCCCTTAAATATAACTATAATAAGGACATTAGATTCAATTCCAAACACTATTTGTATTTCTAAGACATGATTCACAATACAGAACTAAAGTTTTATAGGAAGAAATATAACATATTGTTTATCACATATTATATCTAATAAACACAAAATAGTTGAGAAATTATAGTTCCTCACTTGAGATCAGTTGTTACATAAAAAGCAAGTCTATACATTCTACCTAGGTGTGTGTTCATGAACTGATTATAAGTGGACCAAAGTGAAGAGACTTTCCTTTGTTATCCAGGACAAATGTCACTATCACCATGGACAGAATAACAGCATATAAAAATAGGCGATAAAGAATCACAATAGGAATTAAAGGAATGAAAGTATGTTTCTTTGCAGATAATATGATTCTCTACACAGAATACTCTGCCAGAACCCACCTAAAATTAATAAACATCTTTGGTACAGTAGTAGTAGACAAAATTATTATACTAGTTTCTGTAACATTCTTATATTAATAACCATTATTATAAGAATTAAGAATATTCTGAGTGAAAGAATGAAACACCAATGTAAAATTTATATTCCTAAGATAGTTGACCTAAAATATATAAGATGGCTTTTCTCATTACATTATTGTCAATTAACACTGTCTAAGCTCATTTGGGAAGACAAAATAGCAACTAAGAAAATGTTTTCATCTGTTTCTGGAGGAAAGTCTGCAGAACATTTTCTTGATATATGTTTAATGTGGAAGGACACAGCCATTTTCAGTGATATCATCTGTAGCTGTTTTAATTTTTATACTCTTACTCTTTGGGGGCCCTTCACCAGCTCCCAGCTTGGCATGTTTCTAGACAGATTTTTCTTAAATTAAACTATACCATCAAACATTTGCCTCTGGGATTATATCTTTCTCTATTCTGTGTGCCTTTCCATGATTCGTTCCTCATAGCTGACTGTGTGGCTGAGTGGCTGACCACTGGCATCCTCCTCTCCTCCTTTCTATTTTCACTTCCCCTCTTTGCTTTCTATTTATTTTATCTACCTATCTCTTTCCTGCCTAGTGATTGACAATTATTAGACCAAACTGGTGTGCTAGCTAGGCAAAGTAACACAGCTTCACAGTTAAATTAATGCAACATGAAATAATGCAACACATCTCTGCATCCTTAAATATTCCAACTCATAAGTAAATGTAACACACACCTAACAATAATATTCCCTAGCAGGCACCCATAGGCCATTTGCTTTTATTTGTATACAAAAGCAAGTTGAGTGAGCCATGGAGAGTATAGTAGTTATCAGTGTTCTTCTATAGTTTTGTTTTAGTCCATGCCTCCAAGTTTCTGCCTTCAGTTTCTATCCTGTCTTTATTTTCTGAAGGAAAGTTAAATGATTTCCCCCCAAGTTGGTTTTGGTTATAGTGTTTATCAAAATAGAAAGCCAACTAGAAAAATTGTTTAAGTACATTATTTCTTTTAACTGTAAAATTGTAAGGGCCATATTAATTTATTCTTACAATTATGAAAAAATCAATGTGTCTAAACACTTCGCAATAATTACCCAATTATATTTTAATGTTTTAATGAAAACAACCAAGTTAATTCTTTTAAAAGGTTACAAGCATTAAAACTCAGTATTAATGTAAAATATAACAATTATTCTCACAGAAAATATATTTACTAAAACAATGGCTTTATTTCCAGCTTCCAGAACATCTAGTATGGATTCTGCACATTGACAATGATATTGAAGTAATAGAATATTGCATAAATTGTTGTAAGATATATAGTTGGATTGATAAGCTAAAAAGAGAAAACAACTTAAAAGGTTGGTTTTCTAGAAAAATCACATTCTGAATCCTGCAGTATGCCCATAGCATATTTCATGTATTTATGAAAATGGATAAAATATGAGGTGTTAAGTTTTAATCTCATATCTATAAATACATTTGTCATGGTAAATAAATTGTTCCATTTGATCAACTGTTGCCCTGCTGAAAATGTCATGATAAAATTGAATTGATGGGCCAGGTGGTGAATATGCATATTTAGTTCTAGCATTTGGGAGGCAGAAGCAAGCAGATATCTGAGTTTCAAATAATTCTGATCTATAGAGTGAGATCCAGGACAGCCAGGTCTATATACAGAGAAACCCTGTCTCAATAAACCAATAAACCAAAAAAAAAAAAAAAAAAAAAAATTGGAGGAGGGTGAGGGGTAATTAAAGAATTGTTTTATGATCATAATCATGTCATCTTTATTGAAATATCATCACATTACCTTATTTTTTAGTACTTTTCAGGATATGTATTTTTAAGTTTCTTTTATTCTTGATTTGACCATTATAGATATATCTTTGAATGATACGGCCAAAAGAATCTCTTTCAAGAACTAAATTGTAATTACCAAATCAAGCAAATACCTAATGTACAGAACTTTTCATACCAATAGTACCTATACAATTACCTCATATCTTGAACACTGAACAAAAACTGAAAGTGTACTATTTTTAACTCTTCGGCAAGAACAAAGCATGTGATGTGTTTTTGTTTTGTTTTTGTTGTTGTTGTTGCTGTTTAGAAGGAACATGTCTTTGATGGCTCTTAATGAGCAAAACTCAGGGATGTTGAGGGACAGAAAATTAATAGTTGTGAAAGCCCCCAAAACAGAAATAAGAAAATATTGATATATGGAAGAAAAAAGTGAGAAAGTATATCTGAGAGTGGGAAGGGCTCCAATGATGAATCGCTACATGCTTGCTGTGAAAAGGCTCCAAGGAATTATTGCCATGTCTTGCTCAGTGGCCTTTTAGATGAATTGTGGGGGATATTGGGTAGAGTCTGAAGTATTCAGGTTATCAACTGATCATTGTTAAATTCAGCATTAAAAAATTACATGTCTTTCACGTCTCCAGACACCTGAAGAGCTTATCATGAATCATCCACACAGGAAAGTAACAAAATGATACAATTAACTTTTTTGACTTTCTCCCTCAACTCAGTTTAGTTGTTTGTGAGTTACAGATCACAACTATTCATTTACTTGTTCTCAGGCTCTCTGACTAGTTTACAACTTACTATTTGCCCTGCCATACAGAGGTAATTTTTGTCTCACTATACTAAATTTTCATTGCCCAAAATGTGCTCATGAATCCTGAATGCATTAAAGAATATTATTTATGACTTAAAAATCAGCAGAATATTAACAAATTGTGTGTATGTGTGTAATTGATATGTAAATGAATCCTGTCTTTCTAAGCAGTGTCTACTTACAACCATGTCTGAAATTACTTTTTATGATTTATTTATGAGTATCATGTATGTCTGTGTGTGCATGTGTGTGTGTTCATGTGCATGTGTGTTTGTGTAGGTGTGTATCACAGTGAAATGTGCCTTTGAAACAGAAGGGTACAGCATATTTCTTGAGCTGTGACCTTCTGGCGTGGGAGCTGAGAAGCAAACATGGGTCTTCTACAAGAGCAGCAATTTGCTTAATCACGGAACAGTCTTTTCATTCCTTTAAAGTATTCTATATACAATATTCATTATATTGCTAATATCCTTTTATATAGAAATATATTCTAAATTCACATGGAAATGTGCAGAAAATAAATATATTGAAGAAGGAAATTGTACTCTGATGCAACATTTGATTCAGTCACCCAGTATCACTTTATAGTAACAGTCTCTTCTCCAATTCAAGTGTCTATCAATAATGGGCCACCTAGAAAGTAATAGTATCTATGTTTTTGTTTCTTTGTGTTTTGTGACAGGTTCTTACTATGTAGCCCTGGCTTTTCTTGAACACAAAGCTCCACAAGATTCTGCCTCACAAGTGCTGAAATTGAAGGCAGGCATCACCATGCCCAGATACACATTTGTTGATACAATTTAGGTAGCCTAAAATTGTTTCTTGTCTTAAAAACATGAGAGCAAATATTCAGATTTTAGCTTTAACATGTGAAAGTCTTAGAAGTTATGATTTCATTATCAGGAGGAACAGATGATCCAAATACAGAATGATTTTTCACTATGTCTTCCAAGGAACTGAAATTAGAAGTCTTCTAACTACCCAGACACCAAAGAGGTAGATGCATGCAATTATTGCTTTCATCATAGCTTCTGTGGAGAGGAAACCCCTGGAGCCACAAGCAAGTAAGATCACTTATATAAATATCCTGATGGAGTGCTGGAGGAAAGGGCTACACTAAAAACTGAGATTCTCCAGAGGATCGATTTACTTTAGAATCTCAATTGAATATGGAAGAAATATACCATTGAATAAAGAAAGAGTAGAGTAGCCATCTTGGAATATTTTTGGACTGTTCTAAATATCAAAGTCAACAAACCAAGGGAAACCATTATGGCAGAGCTGTACTCAGAATAGGTTAATCACTTAAACTCAGCCTCCACTAGCTTTTCCATGGCTTCAGATAAACAAATTTTAAAAGATATTAATTTAACCTCCAGAGTTGCATTGTTTGGAGGCACAGGACAATTCAAAGGTTAGATATACAAATGTAGAATAGCTTTTCTTTCCACGTCATATTGCAGTCCACCTCAATGACACACCACGGAGAATGAGAATATAAAGTTCAAAATTCAAATTTAGTTGAAGAAGCTCTCGCATTCAAGTTCTAGTTAGACCCAAGTCTGCTTACTTTCCATGACAAAATGTGATCCACTAAAGTCATGGTGATATTACCATATTACCATAGAAATCAGTGCAGTACTTGTCATATCAAAGAAGTTTATTCTGAATCAGATGGGCACTGTTACTGAGACCCACAACTGCTCATAATGCAAAAAATAAGTGTTTAATGAGTATGTCTCCCGCTGCCACGCCAGCCTCCAATAATGCACCAAGAGTCTATATTTGATATAATGCTGTTTGCCTGTTACTTGTTTCTTATCAGCTAGCTCTTTCTTAATGATTAACCCATTTCTATTACTCTAAATATTTCCACGTGGCTCATCTTACCGGAGAGCAGGCTTGGCGTGCTGTTCTCTTTTGTCTCTACATGCTGATTCTCCTACCTACTTTCTCTTTCCTTCTTTTCTCCTAGTCCCACCTATCTTGCTAACATCTTCCATCATAAGTGACTGTAGATACCATATCACATGTGATTCATCTAAAATATTCAATCACTGCCGCTAAGGCTTAGGGAAATTCACAAAATGGCTTTAACAGGACATATTTATATTTTAATTTGTTTATATATAATAATTTTTAAAAAGTTTCTATGATTTGAGAGGGAGTTAAATGGACACAGGAAGAGTTTGATAGAAGTGAAGATGGTAATAATGTAAACATAGTTCATATATAAAGTTATAAAGCAGAAATTAAACTCTATTGTTAAAAAGGGACAAGCATACTGGATTAAAATTCCTCATACTGGATTAAAATTCCCTATACACTGAACTGTATGTCACATCTAAAGGAGAAATTTTAAAACTATTATAAAAATGGGAAAATCTTGTCATTACAAAAATAAAACAATTTCTATAGAAGGAATCAAAACTATACAGAGAAAATAATCAGACATAGATTAAAAAAGTCAAATGAAAAACAAATGTAGGTAAATTAAAATATGTAATTTCTTTGTGTATAATATGCCTGATACAACTTGAAATATTAACACTAATGATGGAAATTCATATATACTACAATGATGTTATTAAAGAAATTTGCAATAAATTCAGCAATAATCTAGTAAAATAAATTTGTATTACCCAGGAAGCTCCATAATACCATATGAAAATAGATTCAGCTGAGTTATATTTGTAATAATTAGTGCACAATTAAATCCAGCATTAACCATTACAATAAATATATTTTGTATCTATTTATCAATCAATTTTCATATATAAAACTATTATATATTTCTAGTATATTGTAATTTACACATTTGGTTTTGCATATTAGTAATGCATATATAAAAAGAGTAAGAAAGAGAAATTAATATAAAATTGTATCAAACTCTAGAAAGCAGAATATAAGAAAAATTATGTATTAAAAGAAAACAATTGTGAGTGTAACACATAAAAAACAGTTTAATGGGCTTTCCATTGATAAAGTATATTAGTGAACAATTTAAAACCCTGTAAGTATAGTAAATGCATGACACAAATTGATAGAGAGGATATTGAAAAGAAACCTCAACAGGATATTTTAAAACTCCTGTCAAAATTTTAAAACAAATGTCTACAAAGTGCAATGGGATAGAAAGACATTAATCAAAAGCAAGCCAGAGTACTATCTAAATTCAGAATAAAGTAACTTTATAAAAAGAACTTTAACTTTCCATGTATTACAGAGATAGACTCTTCATGACAGAATCATGGTACAAAACACCCACCTAACAATATTAATCTAAATAACACAACAGAGGCTGGTAGCAGAAAATGCAAGAAAACAAATGCTACATAATTAGTTAGGGACTTTACAACCTATTTTTCATGAATTGATAATAAAAATATAGTAGCTATTATTAGCATGATTTAACTCCAAAGACCCATCATCCATTTATATTTAATTTATATTGTAAATGACATTTCATTCAGCAACATAAGATCACACATTCATCTCAAGCTCAGATGGAACTTTCACCAAGATATACAACATGCCCAGCCTCAAAAACAATTGATAAACATACAATAAGATAAATTAAACATAGTGTTCTTCCAAATTAAATTAGATAGGGAATAAAGTAGAATTCGATAGCTAAAAGAGAACTACAAAATTTCAAAACATTTTGAGATGCACCAGCACATTTGTACATTATTTATTGTTGATGAAATATCAAGAAAATTCATGATATATTGTGAAGAAAACTAAAGAATCATACATTCAGGCTTATATAAGGCAAAGAAAATATTTTATAAAATAGTAGACCTGAAGTCAAAACTGTAAGCTTGGTGTAAGCAAACAAGTAAAAACAGAGGGAAGAGAGTACATAATACTAAAGCAAACAGAAAAACAAATTCGTGTAGGATAGAATTCAATTAAATTTGAAAAGAGAAAGATTTATAATATACAAACCTCATTATTTGAAAATATCTATAGAATTGATTTAAAAGACCTAAACTCTCTACAGGATAAATAAGAAAGGAAAAGAATATATATACTATATAAATGAGAAAATATACTTTACTGCTGATTCTATATGTATTTTAATAAAAAATAAAGCTACCAACAACCCCTAGGTATCTGGTTCTCTGGGACCTTCCTTGTCACTCAAGCAGTATTAAATATAGCTTCCATTTCATGGGGTGGGGCATAAGGTAAATTAGACATCAGTTGTTTACTCCCACAAGGATTGTGCCTCCATTGCTCTAGAATAGTTTACAGGCAGGACAGATTATAGATCAAAGTTTTATATGGTTGACACTTACTTTTCTATTTTGGTAGCCTACAGAGTACCTTTCTATCTCATAGACATTAGAACAATGGGGGTGAAGGTTCTATGTAGGAACCAGCTCAATTTCTCCATGTTAAATGAGTTATATGATAGCTGGACATCATGCAGCCTAGTCTCAGATCAGTCAATGATTTCCTTGGAGAAAGGCATCTGTGAAAACAGATTCTCACTTGGCAAGGACCAGTAAGCCATAGGAGAACATAGGGATTTACAAAAATGTGTGCTGCTTGCAGGCTGTTTTCTTTCCTATTATATTGATGATTCTTAGTTTTATGCGGTCAGTCATACCTGCAATAGCTGTAATTTTCTCTGAAAATTCTGTTATTTCTTGAATATTTTTTCTTAAGTTTCAGCAGGAGGCTAATGTTCCTCAAATCTCTTATCTGGGATTACTAAATACAACTCCTAATCCTGGGAACTTTTCTGACTCAATAGAAAAACATTTGGATACATATGACAAAACAATAAATAAACATTAACCATGTTTCACAGTTCTAAAAAGGAGAGGAAGACGTGCATAAACAGAATAGAGGAAAGTCTCAGGAATACACACAAGACCAACTATTGAGAGTAAGTTCTATGTACACCAAGATATAAAGCTAATGATAGAATCTGGTATGATCCAAGGGGGGAAATGCAATGAGTTAATACATCTTTTGCATACACAAGAACTTATATTGGTGGAAGAAATATGGTGTAGTGGGATGGGAAAAGAGTGAGTGATTGTGTCGTGGAAACCTCTTGTAGAATACAGAACTCTATAAAGGAATATCTTGCAGAAATTAAAGAATTTTTGCATTTGAATGCTGTTGTCCTTAAACCATTGTATCCATGTATATTACTTTTGTAACCACAGCAAGTTATTGCCAGATGACATAAGTGTAGCTAGAGCAGTCATAAAGACATTCTTTAAAACCTTATCTTAAAAGAAATAAATAATTTTCTCCATAGAAACCATTACCAAAGTTAAATCAATACCAGATAAACATTTAGAGAGACCTTCAGCTTCTAGGGAAATAGAATTAGTCAATAAATTCTCCAAAGCAAAAAAAATGCCCAGGGCTATATGGTTTTATCACAGAAATCTATATCCCTTTCAAAGAAGAATTATTGCAAATACTCCTCAAATTATTGCATAAAATAGAAACAGAACATTTTACAATTCACTTCATGTGGTTTTAGTTACACTTATAGAAAAACTACATAAACATTCAACAATGAGAGAGAATTTCAGAATAATTTCCATCGTGAACATAAATGCGAAATTATTCCATGTAATACTCTCAAAGTAAATATAAAAATTATCAAAAAGATCAAGTATGCTTTATCCCAGACATGTCAAGATGGTTTAATATATTAAAATCAGGAAATGTAATCCATCACCTACACAAACTGGAAGAAAAATAATATTTCATCATCTCATTAGATGCAGAAAAATTATTTTACAAAATCCAAGCCCCTTCATGATAAAAGACATGTGGAGGTTAGATATAAAAGGAATATACACAAGCAAATGGATGGAACTGTAAGAAACCATCCTAAGTGAGGTAACCCAGTCACAAATAGACAAATATTATATAATTGTGAATTTCAAGATTCCACAATTTTTATCCCTCTAAGAAGTAAAACACTGAGTAAATGCACCATATTTTCTTTATCCACTATTCAGATGATGGGCATCTAGGTTTCTGCCATATTTGGGCTGCTACAAATAATGCTGCTATGAACATAGTTGAACAGATATCCTTCTTGTATGAATGTGAATCTTCTAGGTATATGCCTAAGAGTGGAATTGTTAGATTTTATGGTAGACTGATTCCCATATTCCTAAGGAACCACCATACTGATTTCCAATGTGGCTGTATAAGTTAGCACTCACACCAGTAGTGGAGGAGTGTTCCAAAAGGGATTTACCTAAACATAATAAATGCAATTTACAGCAAGGCTATATCATGTTAAAAAGAGAAAAACTCAAAGCAGTTCTCCTGAAATCAGGCAGAAATTAAGGTTGTCCATTCTCTCTACATCTATTCAATGTAGTGCTTGAAGTTATAGCAGGAACAATATGAAAACTAAAATAGTTCAATAGCATAAAATTTGAAAGGAAGATATTAAAGGTATTTTTATGGATGATATATGATCATATACATGCATGGCCTTCAATATTCTACCAAGCAAAACTGTAACTGACAAACACTGTCAACAAACTGGCTGTATACATGATTATCTGCAGCCATTCTATATACAAATGAAAATTGGACTGAGAAAGAAATCAGTGTAACCAAACCTTTTACCCTATTAGTAGTCCCTAATAGTGTAAAACACTATTACAATGAAAGCAAATGAAAGACACATATGTTAAAAACTTCAAGTCTTGATTCAGGTGCTAATAGTGCATGCCTTTCATCCCAGCACTTAGGAGTCAGTGGCAGGCATATATCTATGAGTTTGAGGCCATCCTGTTCTACAGAGCTAGTTCTAGGACAGGTTCCAAAGCAATACAGAGAAAACCTGTCTTGAAAAACAAAACAAAACCAACCTCAAATCTTTGATGGAATAAATGAAGAAGGTATTAGAATATGGAAAGATAGTAAAAGTGACCATCTTATTAAAAGCAATCTACAGAATCAACATATTTTCCATCAAATTTCCGAAATTATTCTTTATAAACTCTGAAAGGACAGTTCTCAATTTCATATGGAAAATCAAAAATCTCAGAACACCTAAAACAATTTTAAACAATAAAGAACTTCTGGATGTCCCAATATTCCAAATTTCAAGTTGTTCTAAAGAGTTATACCAGTAAAAACACATGATATTATCAAAAAAGAGACACGTTAATTAATGGGATTAATTTTAAGACACAGACATGAATATACACATTTATGAACAAATAATTTTTTGATAAAGAAGCCAGAAATACATACTAGAATAAAGATAGCATCTTCTACAAATGGTGCTGTTCAAACTGGATGTGTTCATGAAGAAAAATGTGAATTGAAACATGCTTATCACCCTCCAAAAAAGTCTTCAACATAAAACCAGACAGACTAACCTAGTAGAAGAGAAAGTAGGAGATAATCTTGACCAGATTGGCACAGAAGAAAACTTTCTAAATAATGCCAGCGCTATGATCACAATTAATAAATGGAACCTCATGGAATTGAAAAACTTCTGTAAGGCAAAAGACACGCCATCAATAGGACAATGCAAAAGCCTGCAGAATGGGAAAAGGTTTTTCATCAATTACACATCAGATAGAAGACTAACATCCAAAATATATAAATATAAGAAAATAGACCAATAATTGAAGAAAGCAAAATATCAAATTTAAAAAGGTGTTATAGATCTAATGAGGTAATTTTCAGTATAGGACTCTGAAATGGCTAAGAATATAAAAAATATTCAACACCTTCACCATCAAAAAATGTAACACAAGTTGCAGCTCATGCTAGCTAGGGTGGGAAGCAAGTGAAATACTCCTTAATGCTGATGAGAGTTCAGTCTTCTACAGCCACAGTGGAAATTATATGGAGGTTCAGTAGAAATTTGGGAATCGAAGTACCTCAAGATCCAGCTATACCACTTCTGGGCATATACCCAAAGGACCCTCAGTCAATTATAGTCATTTCAATTTTATTCACAATAACCAGAATCTGGAAACAACCTAGATCTCCCTCTATCAAAGAATCTATAAACGAAGTGGGGTACATTTACACGATGTAGACTTATTCCACTCTTCAAAACTGTACCATGAAATTTGTAAGCAATTTGATGAAACTAGAAAGAATTCATCTTGAGTTAGGTAACCCAGATCCAGAAGACTAAATATGGTATGTATTTACTTATAGGGTGATATTAACCAATAAATAAATGTTAGCCAAACTATAATTTGTAGACCCAGGGAGATTAGGTAAAGAGGAATGGTCTACAGGATTCAGACATGTCCCTGGGAAGGGAAAATAGAATATACATTATGGGCAAACTAGGGTCTGTTAAGGACTAGTGTGAGTAAGGTGGGAGGAAACAGAGTGGAGGGAAAGAGTATGGGGAGAAATGGCTGGAACTGGCAGAGCATTTAGGGGTTTGTGTGGAAATCTAGTGAAGTGGAAACTTTCTGGAATTTATGAGGTGATTCTAATTACAACTCCTATTAATGGAGTCTCAGCAAGCCATTGCGTGTACTCAGGCAAGGATTCCAGTTGTGGACCTAGAGTGCATTTAATTGAGCTGTTGGCCAAAGGGTCCCATGGAAACTCCCCAACCCCTCCAAATTAAACCCAAGCTGCTGCCAAGACATAAGGTTCCTCTCCACACACTGAGAGCATGGACCCATTGCTTAGAATAATACCCACATGAGTCAGTGAACACGGAAAAATCCAGCTGGTGCCTTCATGGTATTATCACAACTATGTTCTAGTCTCTTCAGTGAAATAAGGTAGTTAGCAAGCTATCCAAAAAGAAATGTAGAAACCAAGCTTGCTATAAAGCCTTTCATTTACAACCTGCCCTGACTATAAAATATACTAGGGTAATGGTGACACAGAAGTTGTTGTACTAGCCAACTGTTTTATTTATCCACTCTGCAAGAAAGAGCATACATCTGGCACTGGTTAGGTAACCAACCACTAGAGACTAGATACCCCAGACATCTAGGGTAAAACCAAATATTACATGTCTAAACAAACAAAAACTTCAATAAAATAAATTCCTAAAGTTACTCTATTATACTCATAGATTAGTGCCTTATCCAGTCATCATTGGAGAGGCTTCTTCTAGCAACAGGTGGGAAAGTAGATACTCACAACCACATATTATACAGATAGAGAATTCAAATTGGAGGTTTCTATTAAATCCCTTCCCTCAGAGTTCAGGAAATTCCATGTTAGAGAAACCAAAATAATTTAAGAGACAGAACTGACCAGGATAATAGTGTCACATTTTGATCAAATAAGCAAGGCGCATATGAGCTCATAGATACCAAAGAAGCATGCTCAGGCCTATACAAGTTTGCACTAAGACCTCTGTGTATATATTACATCTACTAACTGAGTGTTTTTATGAGACTGCTAAATGTGAGAATAAGTGGGTCTTTGACTCTTCTGCCTGCTCCCTTCTCTTGAGAATCTTTTTGTTATGTTGGTTGGCCATGCCCCAATTTGATATTATAGTTTTTGCTTCATCATATTGTATTTCATTTTTTCATGACTGGATGTTATTTCTTAGAAGCCTTTCTTTTTTTAATGGGTGACAGAAATGTAGTGGTCTAGAAGGGAGGGCAGATGACAGTAACTGTGATGATTAGAGGCAACGGAAACTATAATAAGGAGTTTGGATGAGAAAAGAACATATTTCTCATTAAAGAAACAAAGAAAAAAAGCTTAAAAATAACTAGACAAAAATATAATAGAAATTAACCTAAAACTAGAGAGAAGTATACACATCCAAATCCAGGGCATTACACTCTAATGAAGATCCCAGAATTATTAAACAAAGAAATAAAATAAATATCTGAAAAGAAAAATAAAACATGATACAGGAAAGCAATTTCATCAGAATTACTTAGACCTGTTTCCTCAACAAAACACTCAAACCAAGAAAATCTGTCTATTTCCAAGTATAATTTCCAAATAAGATGATGTATTCACATGCATCAAAATTATGCATGAAAATTACCCTTTCAAATAGATTAAGGTATTGATTTCTGAACATAAGAATGTTTTTTAAAAAGCAATTAATGATGACAAAGTTAATGTTTTGGAAATTACTTAAACAACATCTATACACAAATGAGAAAATTAGGACTGTGAAATTCAAAGGAACTTGAAAAAGAATAAATCTCACTGTAAATGAGAATTAGAAAAAAAGTAACACTTTCACCCTAATATACTAGAACCTTTCAC
Organism: Cricetiscus sungorus; assembly: GCA_030556225.1. NCBI lineage: Eukaryota > Metazoa > Chordata > Mammalia > Rodentia > Cricetidae > Cricetiscus > Cricetiscus sungorus. Next base: position 281,296 of record JANBXA010000600.1, on the reverse strand, counting down.
AGAGAGTCTAAAGAGGAAACAGTACTGAAGTTAACCAAGAAACAAATAACAATATGATAGGTATTAGCATTTAGCTTTACTTACAACCTTTAAATGTAAACTGTCTTAGTGTTCTAGTTAAAAGACAATGACTTGCTAATTGTTTTAAATAAAAAAAAAAATAATAGCTTGCCTGTTTGCTATAAACAAGAAACCTATTTCATTTAGAAATAGATCTGGAGACTGAATATAAAATAGTAGAAATAAAAGGAATCTAAAACTAAACTGCAGAAGTTATACTTTTATGTAACAAAAAATGGATTTATAATAAATCTAGTCAGAAGAAATATAAAGCTGCTTCATGCTTCATGCTTCATACTAAAAATTAAATGAATCTATTAATCAAAAACATGACTTGCTTACATATATGTACTGAACATTGTTGATCTGCTTTTATAAATCAATAATTACTGGGCATTTTGAGTTCCAATGAATGATTTCAGTACCCCTCTTACATTAATAGATAGAAATAGGTATAATTTGCCATGATATCTCAGCATTAAACTGTACTACAAATCATCTGAAAGTAATTGGCATTTATAGACAATTGTACCAACATCTTCAGAATATACATTCCCTTCAGTTGTATTCTCCACGAAGAGAAAAAATGAATTTTATAACTTTTCTCAACTCACAATATATAAAAGAAGTATCCAAACATGGAAAGTGGATAACATACTATCAATTATTACTTCCTCATTGAAATAAATTGGCATGGAAATTAGATTCCCAGAATGAAATGAAAATACCACTTCCCAGGACATAATGGATTTTAAAAAGATACATTTATTAAAGCTATAGACGTGAATGCATGCATTTAGAAAACAAATATATTTCATTTAGTTAATCTAAATACACTCAGATAACTTGTAATAATCTAAAATTCTTGGTTAAATTTAATCATAATATAACATAACAAAAATGAATCTACAAGATATAACAAATAAAAATATTGTAAAATGAGTAATATTAATAAATTTTTCCCAAAATAAATATCCCTAGGATATAATATTCAATACAAGTTATGTCAAAGGTGCCTATCTAATGAAAACATTCTAATGTCAATACATTTCAAAATATTCTGTAAAATACAAAGTGTGTTTACATGGGAACTTCTGGTAAGATAGATGCTAGTCCTTGGGTAGGGATATCCAGAAGAGTTCCAGCTCAGAGAGAGGTATTCTAGTCCTGTTTCTGAAATACATGGCATCTACTAAAATAGGGTTTTGCATTCAACTTCTGGGGGTTAACTAAAGACAGCAGTTTCCAAAGCAGAGGGAAACCATCAATCCTACCGAGTTATGATGCCTATAAATCACAACAATATTCTATATGGTATAATAACCATAAGAATTGGCATACCTTGGTGATAACAAACAGTTCTCTAGTTGGACTTAAACACTCATCCACCGAGAGGGAGACCATGACTATTATCGGAAATATAGCTAATTACTCATGGCTAATGGAGGAAGGGTTATTGGAGGAGAATCTACAACCACTAGTTTACTAAACCAGCATACCCTTAACAAAAATTTTTAATTTGTCCTTCCACACAAAGAAAAATGTAACCCTCACTCCTCACGAGAAAACACCTCAAAGCAACACATGTGAATCACTACTAAAAATCACAACCGATTAATATGCATAGTTTTGGAACCCTGCCCCAGAAGATCCATTAACAAAACATTACACAGGGAAGGCTCAGAAAACACAGCAGAGAGTATGTGAAAAGATTGTAAGGGCAAGAGGATCAGCGACTTTGCACTGATATTGTGTTTACTAGTCATACCAGAAGCTAATACCATAAACTATTTTCAATATGATTGCCCGAATGTGAGACAAACAATAAAAAAATATGCCAAACTGAATGGGGAAAGTTGAAAACCCAACCCTATCAAAAACTGTAGGCAACTGAGGAAAGCTAGGAATGGTGTCCTTTCCCAGGGAAGATCAGACCAATGATTGCCTAGTACCAAATTATCAGTGCTGAAAATATGCAAAGAGGTAGCATTATATGGACTGAACTGGATACATTTCAAAATATACACAGATCTAAGATATATTGCAATACTATACACACATATAATAGCATTGTAATTAAAGGGCCATGGATGTAAATGAGAACAGAGAGTGATACATAAGATGGTTTCTAGGGAGGAGGGGGATGGAAAATGTTATAAATTAATTATAATCTCAAAAGTAAATTTAAAATATGCAAGGCAAGGAGTGTTCCAAGTTAATTCCACAGTTTAATGCCAGAATAATAAAATAATGATAATAATAGTAAGATAATAATAATAAACAAGAAAATATCAATGCCAAAACTAGTAAGAACAAAATAGGGAAATTACAGATGAGTTTGCTTTATAAATATGCATTCTAGACACTTCAATAAAAGCCTTAATTGATTTCTTTCATTCCAATGAGGAAAGGAAGATTCAATGTGAAAATCAAGTAACATAAAATAAAGCATAAAATAAAAACATATAATCAAATGATAAATAATGTGTCAAATGAACAGGGCCTTGGTGATGCACACCTTTAATCCCAGCACTCGGGAGACAGAGGCAGTCGGATCTCTGTGTGTTTGAGGCCAGCCTGATCTACAGTGGAAGTTCCAGGACAGGCTCCAAAACAATACAGAGAAAGCCTGTCTCAAAAATTTACATATATATATATATATATATATATATATATATATATATATATATAATGTCTGTGTGTGTGTGTGTGTGTATATTCACTCAATTGTTAAGTGCATATTGCCAAGTGACACAGAAGCATGAATAGGCTGCATACTGTAGCATTTCAATTACAGTCTACAAAGTCAATACTATAATGTTTCAGTCAATACTGAAACATTATTAATTGCTAGAAATTTGAGGGAAGCTAGGAATGCATAAAGAACAACAACCCAAATTATATGAAAGCATATTTTGTTTGGCATGGCATTGCAAGGGTAGATCCATAATATTATGCATTTAAAAAACCACTAGACCTACAAAACCCAAGAAAGAAATCTTTCCGTACTCATGTGAAAAGAGAAATCATCAAGCAGATCAATTATGACTAGAGTATATAATTGTGCTTTACATTTATGGACAGTATATCTTATTTAGAATGATATGGGAAATGAGGTGCAAAATACAGAGGAAACAATAATTTTGGATATGAATGGAGTCTGCAATAATAGAGGCAAAATGAAAAACACATAAGCATTTTTGGTGATAAAATGGACCGAATGGGAATAGATCTATTTACTCTGATGTTGTTATGCATGTGTACTTAAATTGCACAGTTAAATAAACAGCTTCATGGCAGCTACATTTCTCATCAACACAGGGGAAATTACATATAAGCAGGCCAGCAACTGGAATGATCCATGTGGTAATAGATTAGATTTTGAGGCACCAGTAAAACAGTTGCTTTATTTGCTGCAGACACAGATATTTCCAGATACAAATATTGATTTATATATGTATCTATACACTTCAATATGTATGCATGTGTTTTATTTTTGTGCTTTTGGCTGAAAGCCTAGAAGAAATTATTTTCTCAATATTCATGAGCAAAAATGTTACCCAGATCATAGTTTGTTATATCGTTCTCATTAAATGTAACCATTGGTAGATCATGAAATTCAGACAAAACTCTACACAGCTGTGAGAAACATGTGCTGGAAACCAAGGAATTGTTCAATGTACACATACACACATACGTACACACTCATGCACACATTCATATATATATATATGTGTGTGTGTGTGTGTGTGTGTGTGTGTGTGTGTGTATAGGTAAACACAAACATGCACATACATGCATACAAGCCTGTACACACATATATATACACACACAGAAATACACAACATGCATCAAAGCAACACATGGGTTACCTGAAAACCAAAGCTATATAATCTAAGTGAAAAGTAAAGAATTGCCAGGCTATAAACTATATATAAAATAAAAATAAATGATCCATTCTGATTTAATAATTATGAAGAATTAATAGATAGATGGAAAAAGACAAATATCTCATAAAGAATCCTTAAATAGTTCCTGATTCTTAAATATTTTACATGATTACTGACTTCCCACTGATGAGTACACCATGAAAACCAGAATAATAAAGAGCAATGATACTGTTGGGAAACCTGACTCAATTACTTTTGTCAGATAATCAGCATCAGCATCATGCTGGATCACTCCTGTGATAAATCTTGTGAAATGTATACCTATATAATGATGTAATAAAAGAGCACTTTATCTCTGTGATTCCCCTTATAAATTTTAAAACCCCAAGCTACTCAAGAAAGAAATCAATTTTCTTCCATAGATAGGCATCCTACAAAAATAACATGCCAATGCTATTGAGAGCTAGTACAAAGAAAAGTAGATTCAAAAAATTAACACAGCCTAGAGAAATCTAGGACAAGTAAGATCCTGGGAAAATAAAAAGGTAACATTATGACAAAAAGATTATATTTAACAACAATGTTCAAATATTGGTTCATTAATTGTTACAAATATGTTATAATTCTCTATGGTTATGAGAATTATCTGCATGTGGCAGATACAATAAAAATATCATATGCTCAATATTTGTGTAAATACATTATTTCATAATTTTCTTTAATTAAAACAAATATGATCATTATAATTTTAATACTGGTCTTTAGCAATTTTATAAGTTACTTTCACAAAGACTATATAGACACAATTTAGCAAGTCAAGTGTCAGTCAGTTATTTACTATTCTGCACACACAGCAAGGAAAGACATTTCTTAAGATACAAGGTGTACTTTTGCTTCCAGGCATCTCCAGTAACAATCATGCTTTGACTACATACATCTGTAATTACTTGATAATCACATTGATTTTTATGGAATTAAATACTGGATACTTTTAGAAAATCAGCACATGAATACTACCAGCATAGATCAGCCTTGCTCTTAAGATTCCTCTCAAGCTGGACGTTTAACAGAATCTACATTTTAAAATGTTCAAAAAGAGGCTACAGTTTCGCCTTTACCAAAGAGGAATCTACTCTGTTAACAGCAAAGCCAGACTATTATTTGTACAGGTTTAAAACACTCAGTTTCCATTTTGTTTCTCTTCTTAACGAATTCTGTATCAGTTACAAGTTACACAGAGTCTTCTTAAAAAACATCAGAATCACACTACTTCATTTTTAAAGAATATTTTTCATTTTACAAGCATGACTGTTTTGCAGGAATTTGTAAATGAGTATCATGTGGGTGCCTAGTGCTTAGAAGATCCAAGGACTGTGTCTGCCTCCATTGCACTAGAGTCACAGATGGTTGTGAGCTACAAGAGGAGTTCTGGTAACAGAATCAGGTAATCGGAAAGAGTACTCAATACTCTTAACTGCTCACTCCTCTCCTCAGTCCATCTCACCAATATTTAAAACACCTTTTGTCATTTTCTTGTCTAACAAGTGTTGCCTATAATTTCGCAAATATTTATAACACTTTTTCTTGCTTTTGTCTTTGATACTTTTGTACTAGAATAAGGTTAATTTTCTTTAAATAAAATAAATTTCTTATGTAATATATTTACTTAAAACCAACTTATCATACTGATGTCACTAGATATAACATTGCTTTGCTTTCTTATAAGTCTTGTACAATAACTATGAAACCCTGTATTTGAAAACCAATACTGAAAACATAGTTCCCATTGTAATGTGTAAGACACCTCTGTTGAATTATGGTCATCAGAATATTTCAATTTTTTGTTTCTTTTAGAACTTTTCAGTTTTTATTCCTAATATTAATTTTATCTTATCCCTGAAAAACAATATAAATCCATTGATCACTACCTTTCACAGTTTGCCTCTGCTCATAACCTAGAATGCTTTTACTAACCAATGTTCCATAATCTATTCAAGGCCTTTGCTCTGAACTCATCTTCTCATTGTTGATTTCACCATTTCCATTGAGACTTTTGCAAACCAATTTCCCACAACCATGTCATCATTCCTCACTCCATGTTGTCACCCTCTGATACCAGGCTGTGATCTTTCTCATTACTAAATTTTTTGTTATTGTGCTGGCTTCAGAGTGAGACATTTTCATTGTATTGAGTTATTTTCATATTTGCACTTGGAACAATGACACACCTGTTTCAAAATATTAACAACCAGTGCCTGTGAGGGAAAGACTACTCAATATTAATTCCTAAATATTTCTTTCAAATGTCAACTAGCCATATTTCTTTCTAGTTAAACTAAAATCACAGAAGCTAAAGAAACCAACCCAGAAACTACAATCTTCTAAAATTATTTAATTTTCTCTAATTTCAACCTTGAATTACAAATCATTTATTCAAACATCCACTTCATCCTTCCACATAGGCAATGCTTAATATCTCATATCCCTAATAATTATAAAGTACAATCTTTTAAAAATTAATAAATAATTGTATCAATTTAAGTGTTTAGAAAAAGTTCTACACAGAAATATTTAGAAGTGGGCAGGCAGAGTTGTCCAACTCTGAATTTCAAGACTCTGTAAAGCCATGAAATGCAGACAGCTTGAGGCAGGAGGTTTCTGTGATCTCTTTTCCTAACATCATGACAAATGTCCACAGCTTAGTCAGTGGTAACAGAAGCTTTATCATTTGCAACAGATAAAAAGCTTCTTTTCTGCTTTTAAAATATTTCACAAACATGCAGTAGTATTTTGATTTCAGCTTGGTCTTGTGTCTGTTATGCCTGTAGTCTCTTCACATCTGGCTTCTGCTGCCCCAATTCCTAAAAGGTTACGTTTGCAACCCACACTTCTCTATCTGCCTTACCTTGGTACAGGATACTCAAGTCACCCCTGCCACATCCATGACAATAGTCACAACACCCCATTTCGTTGTTGTGATTAACATTTGTTCAGCCATATGATAGCCTGGTGATGCTTGCCAAGCCTTTAAGGGGATCTCAGGTGGGACCACGTGCTAGTGTTTTGATCCTTAAGGCCTCTTATGGGTCTTAATAGTGGTAACTACCTCTCCAAGCTTTTGCAGAAAGGAGTCCTGTAGTAGGTTATCAGTGGTCTCTGCCATTTGGCAGAGACTCTGGTGGCAGATGGCAGTGAGTGGCCTGAATATGGCCAAGACCACATGTCACCAGAGGCTTTTCATAAAGCCATAGGCAAGTGCAGAATGCAAAAGTAGAAGGTGTTCTGTATTCCTCTTGCACCAGAGTTGGCATTAATATGAAGTCAAAGTGATCCCGGCCCATGACAGAGCCCAGAGATGGAATGTGATCTGGGTCAGACTTTATTTGTCATCTAGTCTTGAGGGAATTGTATTCCAAGAGTTGTTGGAAAAAAGGGGGTACCTTCTTCAATGAGATTTTGTTTGGTAAATGCTTGAATAGGCCAGTAGCTCAGGAAAGCTAGTCAGTCTTGCCCATGTTCTTAGTCTGGCAGTGGCCTTTGAATTCAGGAGTCATGTTTTGGACTCTACACTTTAATCTTTGCCAGGAAGCATGGAAAACACATTCAATGCCAGGAGATGCAAATGGATATTAGTGAGTTCAAGACCAGACTGATCTACAGAGCTAGTCCCAGCACAGCCAGGGCTATACAACGATATCCTGCCCTGAAAACAAAAACAAAAGCAAACAAACAAACAAAAAGAAAAAGAAAAGACACTAGCTTTGAGGAAATTGGATAAAATTTAAAACTGTGGTTGCGTGCACAGGTTATCAGCTGTAAATATAATGAAGATAGTATGTTATGAAAAGCAATAAAAAAGCTCTATTGCTTCTTTACCCAGACCTACATAACACTCATGCATATCTTTAAATGCACTAAGATCAATGAAAGTCAAGGCAAAGTTTGTATATTGATGAACATGTAAAACTCAGATGAAAATCTGACTCAGTGGATGAAGCCACAATCAGAGTAAATTCACCTGATGGAAGTCCTATGACAGGAAAAATACAAACACAATTCCTATTTATATCACAGGTGAATAACTCAACTCTGTAAACTTGGTGGTAGCATAAAGATAGGCTGAGATATTAGAGAAAATATATTTTCCCCAAACACTTGAACAGAGATGGTCTTTACTTCTTTACCATAATTATTTCCCATCAGTCTTTTATGTTATAGCCTCAACTACTCACAAAAAATAAGTTTTTGTATAGTATGTCTAAAACTCCATTAATATTATTTTTAAATATTGTATCCACTGAATTTGTTGTTTGGTTTTGGAATTTAATTGCATTTTGAAATTATAAAATATTACATTATTTCCTTCTTCCAATCAAATATCTCATTTATAACCTTCCTTGCTCTCTTTTGAATTAATAACGTCTGTTTTTCCTTAAAGAATGATGTATATGTATATGTATTTCACAAAGAAAAAATACAACCTTGCTCAGTCTGTACAATGTTACCTGTGTATGTTGTTTTAGGGTTGATCATTTGGTACTGGATAACTATTGGTGTGTTCATGCCTAGTTAAGTGTATTTCTCCTTCTTTCAATATTCCTTACTTGCCTGTAATTTCTTGGTGGTTGCTTGTGTAGAAATAAATCCTCCTGGGTTTTTTCACTCCCAAGTTAATATGTCTTTTGGTCCCATCATTGTTCAGCTCTTCTTTAGACAGCCCTTTTGGTGAGGTTTTATAGGTTTATCTTTTAAATTAATGTAGGTGCTCTTTATAAATTAATATAGGAAGTGCTTTGCCAGATGTATCATTTGTGTATATTTTCTTCCAGTTTGCTTTTCTTACCTTAGAGATTCATATATATATATATGAATACTTTTAACACTTTGATTAAGTTATTGTGTGACTATTTTATTCATTGTAATTTTATTGTGTAATCTGAGGAATGTTTGTAACATAAAGCCATACATAATTATCTACTCCATAATTTTGAGGAAAATTATTTATCTTTTAGTCCAAACTTGTTTTTAGATACATTTGGAGTCATATATCTATATACAGTTTTACACACCATTCTAGCACATTTTGATGTTATACCTTTGTTGTGTAAATTGTTTTACTTCATTTCATATATCAGTTTATCTTTTTAAACTTATTTGCTTTAATGGTGATTTTATTTCACATTCTAAAAGACTCTACATATAAAATTATTTCACCTATGAATAAATATCTGTTCATATCTAGCATTTGTGTTGTATTTTTATTGTCACCATGAGTTCTAATCTCTAGGAAGAAGATTTGTACAAATTGGAAGTATATGTCTTCCCTTTGCCAAAGTTATGGAAGAAATCAAACTTTCCTGACCAATACCTAACATATCAGTTCCTGGTCCTCACAGGTTTAGGAAGTTTACTACATTACATTCAAATATTTCCTTTTCCAATCATACTTTGAGGTTAGAATTATGAACAGATGAGATAATGTCAGATATTTTCCACAATTAGTGTCATGAATAAGTGATCTTTATCTCTATTCTATAAATGTATTTTTCTCAGAAGTTATGCTAAATGAAGCAAGGCAGGTAAGAAAGTCTTTAGAGTAGAATTACACAAGTGATATTAAAAAAATTTCCTGATGTGTTATTGACAAGTACTATTTCTTCCAGGTCATTCCATAGTTTGTTAAACATTCAGAAGCAGATGACTTTTTTCATTATTCTTTAAAGAATTAATTTATTATACCACATCTATTACTAACAATAATTGAGTGATTTTAAATTGAAAAATATACTATTTTATCCTAAGATTTTATTATATAAAATATACTGAATCATATATTTCTGAAAATTTTCCATTGGTGGCAGCAGTAACTGAATTATTATTTGACCATTAAATACTTAACAATATCTAAAAAGATGGAATGGTACCATTTATTCCTTGTCATGTTTAGTTAAATCAGCAATGACATTCTCAAACCTTCAGCAAATTATATGTCATTATATAATGTTAAAGGTAGAATGACAGGAGATATGAATGTAAAAAATGAGTCATCTGCTTTATTTAGTGAATACAAGAGACAAGCAGTTGAAGAGCCCAGTATTTCTGAAGGAAAAATCATTTCACACAACAATGAACTTAGATCAGAGCAATACAGTATAGGTGAGGAAAAGTGAATCAGATAAATCGCCAAGTGTCTCTAGAAAGAAGATAAGCACCACAGTGTCTTCTGCTGAGGGGAGCATATTGGGGTGAGAAGGTCACAGTGATCAAGCTCCACCAGCCGATTGACTATTAAATCCAATAACCTCTGCAATATTTTTTTATCAACTTCTCAAATCTCTATTAAGGAAATGTCTCAAGGAAGGGAGATAAAGTACACCACATGGAAAGAAAATTGAGATAAAGAAAACTCCAGGAATAAACCCAAGCTACAAATTAATCTAAAGATAAAAGTGGCTGTAAAGTATGAGGGAGGAGAGTTTTGGTTGAACCACTCCAATTCCAGATTTAAATGAGCTCTAAGTGAGACAATGTGTTCTGAGAACCCATAGGATGCCTGAAAAAAATGGAGAATATTAAACTCTATATGGAGCCCCAAATATTAGAAAAAGTGTTCATGAGCAAATTTAAATCATCAGACACTAAGAAATTCATAGTGATAATTGGTTATAGAACAAAAGAATTAGAAGAATGTGTTCTAACAACCACTGTGTGAGTGAAGTCTTTCTTAAAATATCTTGTTGAGCTGTACTCAGCTTCCTTATAGTTCTATCTAATGGCCAAAATAACTACTGAAATTTTGTATGATTAATAAGTTATACATTAATAAGTTGTTACGTGAATACAAGCTCTATTATACAACTGAGAGTGCTGATCTCAGCAAATAACCAATGTATGACTAATGGGGGTAGCATATAGACAGAGCATGCATATGGTGGACATTTAACAAAGACATAGCTTTGGGAGATAGAGTGGAAAATCTGAGATTTTTTTATTTAAAAGGAGTAAATTTTAAAACATACATTATTTTTTTTGAAACTTCATGTAACAGTTTCAGATAAAAGGGTTCTATTCTCCTGGATAGCTTCAACTGTCAACTTGACACAGCCCAAAGTTTATCTGAAGGGGTCTCCATGGATAATTGACTTGATCAGATTAGCATGTGGGAATATCTGGAGAGCATTTTTTTTATTTTTAACTATTTTTTGAGATGACAGTTAAATATAATTACATCATTTTGTCTTTTCCATCCTTCTCCTTCTAAGTAACTTCCCTACCCAGCTCACTTTCATATTTGTGAATTTTTCTTTAATTCTTGAGATACATATTCTAATATATGTCTATATAAATATATAAATGCAAACTGCTAAGTCCATTTAATTTTACTTGTGTGTATATTTTCAGGGTTGGCTATTTGCTATTGAATAGTAAATTGGTGTACTTTTCCTTAGTTAAGACAATTTCTTCAACTCTCCACACTCCTTTACGTTGGGGTATAAAACCATATACTATGCCATTGGAAATATACAAATACATACAGTCAAGAGAATTCCTCTTTACTCTTTTGTTCAAAAAGTTTATGTCTAGAAAAAAAGTAAGAATTGCAATAACCGGAATCTGAACAGGTCCATTAGTCCATCCCTTGTATAGTATACAACTGCATAAACACATGTGCAAATACACAGAGAGAGGAGGAAATAGATAACATTTGTTATCACACAGTTATTATCATATAATATAAAATATAACATTTAGCTCATTCAGTAATAGATCATGAAATTGGAGTTCTTAAATTGAATGCTGCTGTTTTATTTGTCAATGACGTATTCTAGTGAGAATGGCTACTTAAACTAAGTAGATTTCTTTGAACTGATAGAATAAGAAATTACACTAAAATCTGGCCTGTTGTCTCCTACATAGATGTCTCAGGTTTCTACTGCTTCATTATATTTTGAGAACAATGAAGCATGTGCTTAGTTTCCAATAACTCATCACTAATTGCTGTACACAGTTATTTATGGTGATAATCACTCATCCATAATTACACTCCATGTACATTAGTCATCATCCATTTACAAAGATGATCAAATAGTATTTTGGCATCATAATATCCCCACTGATGACTTACTTGCAAATAAAGTCTCATGAAATAAAATAAGTTGCTGATAGTCACATATTTCAATGAATTCCATACAACTGTGTGGATATACCAATACTTGAAAAACTGTAATGAAATTCAAACTGCAATTTAAGCAGGTGAAATTAATTTAAATAAAGCATTACAGAAGGAGGAAATAAAGTCTATGCTATGCAAACATGAAGAACTAAGTTATATATCCAGAACACACATTTGAGCATGGTGTCATATTGTTGTAATTCCAGTTTTGAAAGACAGATGCATCATTGGAGCACAATGTTCAGCTGGCCTAGCCCACTTGGAAAACTCTAAGCCAAAGAGTGGCTCTGACTCATAAATAAAGAGTGCTTCTGAAGAAAAATATTTTAAGTGGACCTCTGGCCTACACACACATGCACATGTGCACATGCACGCACACACACCTATAATTATAAATCTTATAATATTGAATATTAACTTCTAAAAACCCTGTGCAATTAGAAATAGAGTAGTATTTTTCTGTTGTTAAGGTCAGCCTATGACCTCAGGGAACTGGATGTTTTAGAGCTCTGCTTCACAGAAGCAGAATGCAGCAGAGCAGAGGAGGACACAGGGCTGTTCTCAGCCTGTTCCACAGCACTGCTCTACCTGAGGAAACAAAGTATCCCTGCAACCTTTTCAGTCCCTTCTGTCTGTCACCATCTCTTGGAAATGGGTTTTCTTGCACTTATTTGGTATAATTGTGACTCTTAATCAGAAGCTACCTAGATATTTTGCAGGAGAATTTATGATCCTTAATTTAGAGAGCTACACATTTATGATACAGAACTTATATACAGATAAGTTAACATTTTTCTATAGCCAACAATAGTCCTTTTAAAATACTGGTAAACTCTCTGGCCTGAAAACTATTTTCATTTAAATAACAGGTTAACAAAGGCAGGAAAGCATGTTCCTGTTATGTTTTGGAAAACGCATGGTGTATCATACCAAACTACCCTCAAATTGACGTCCCTTCCCCCCAAAAAAGTAGGACAGGAGAAAACAATATATGGCACAAAACCTAATAGAGAGACATAGTGCAAAGTAATTTATCTTGACATATTACTTTTTGGGTTACTTTTTTGTTGCTGACACCAATCTCCTTAGGAGAAACAGTTCACAGTGACATAAGGTTTGGGGTTTACACAGCCCACCGTGCAGAGAAAGGATCTGCAGCTGGGGTTGCCATCGTGACAGGAGTGTTTTTGGAATCTCCTCAATTCCTTGATAGGCAAGAACAGGAAAGTGGGTGCCAGAGGTGAAGCTATCTGTGAAATCTCAAAACTTCTGCTGCAGTGATCCACCTACTGAGTGAGGCTCCTTGTCCTAAAGATTCCAAAGCAGCACCGACAACTAGGGAAGGAATGTTCAAACACAAGAGCAAGTGGATGTCATTTCATATTCAACCACATTGGTAACAAAGCCAAAGCAGTGAAGAATGCAATTATATGCATTAATACAATTAATAATTTCAAAGTCAGGCTTCCTTTCTCCCTTGGTATAGCTTAATATAGAGTAATTTCAGATAGTATTTTGAACTATAATTTGAAAGATAATAATTATCTACAGCTAAATAAGAGCATATCTAGTTAAATGTATATCAATTTTATTCTGGTTAGTATTTAATACAGATTTAAATTACTCTAGTATCCTTCATAAATAACCCAATCCTTTAGAAAAAAATGGAATTGGTTTTTCCATCATAAGAAACTAAATTTAACTTTATCTTTTTATCATACTAAACTCACAGGATGCTGATAGGACAAAATTAAGATTAGATAATAAAAATAAGTGAGTGAGGCCAATTTATTATTTGTTTATTTACCACTCTGGTGTGTCTGAAACACATAGTTTCCAGGAATCTCCACAGATGGCATGGCACTCACTTTCTAAATGATTACTTAATATACATTTTTAAAATAAAACTCTGGAATTTCTCTACTCCAATACTCCATATTTTTTTTATATTTCTGTTACCTAAAATTAAATTTTGAATGGAATGAAATATCACTCAGTATCTTTCTACTATGTCATCTCAAAACCAAAATTAAGCTAGTGCTATATAAAGCACTGTTTTGAAACGAACATGGAAAGCCTGGAAGAGGGCAACTCTTATTTGTAGTGTAGTTTATAGAAAATAATAAGTTTTCAACTTCTAAGTAAATATTGCATTTATTTATATTATCAGTAATGTTTATTTTTCTTCAAAGATGTGATATTTCAGTCTTAGTATCATAGAAAAAGGTCCATATTCTATATTAAGAGGTCCTATTGCAATGTTGAAAATAAAGCTACATTTTCAGCTATGAATAGCTTATTTTGTGAGGTATGTTCTGCTGGGAGAAATCTTTAAACTAGAAAGAATATATCACTTCTAATAAAACAAACACCAATTGAAATTTCATACTAATTTTTTATTATAAAGTCATTATAAGAGAAAAGTTACATTGGCCTGTTGTAAAATATGAATTTAAGGTGTGTTATTTTTGTTTATGCTCTGGAACATTTGTTTAATAATACAAACGTGTGTTTGATTAAATAAAATTCACCTGTGGTCAGGAGACTGGGTCAGCAAATAGTTGACAGGAAATGACAGGAAAGAACCAGGTGGAGAAGGGTTTATGAGGGGCAAGAACTCACAAGGACTTCTTGGGAGACTTGAGGAGGTGAGGTAGGTGAGCTGCTTGCTGTTCAGCCTCTCTGGGAAGCAGGATTCTACCTCAATCTTTGAATCTTTAGTTCTTTCATGAGACAGATATTTAAATAAGTTTCCTTAGTAGCTTTAAAAGAATCAGTGCCTGGGGGAACAGAATTCCCTCAAGTTTCAGCTCTTATAGCCTAGCCAGTGCTGGTAGAGGAGGCTTAAAAGGCAGCAGCAGCAGCAGCAGCAACAACAACAATAACAACAACAACAACAACAATAATAATAATAATAACCATGTTCTAAAACTGATGGAAATGTCTGCATGCATCTGTCCTGTTTTTGCTCTCTGTGGGCTCAACCAGGCGAGGGAACAAAAAAATATGGTCAGGGTTAGGGAGATAGCTTGGTGGGTACAACACCATGCTTAAGTAAGTGTGAGGGCTTGACTTTAGACTACAACCACACTCATGGAAATGAATTCAGCAGTATGCATCAGCAATCCTAGCACTTCCATGGCAAAATGGGAAGCAAAAGCAGAAGAATTCTCTTAAGTTTGTGGAGCAGATAGCATTGCAGTTGTTGGGCCCTTTTTCAGGAAACACAGAAGACTAGGACTGGCACTCTGTCCTCCACAGAGATAATCTGGCAAGTGCACACACTCATACCACACACACAACACATACATTTACACACACATGCTCACACACAAATTAAAAAATGGTTCTCTGTGATAATTGATCATAATTTCTACTGTTTATAATCTCACAAAGTAACCACATTTCACTACCACCCCAATAAAAACCCAATATAGAAAATGATCTGGAGTTTTTAAAGGCAATGAGTTTGATGTTTTTATACTTTAAGGCATGAAGAGTCAATGAAAATAAAGAAAGAGAGAGAAAGAGAGAAACAGAGAGAGATTTGGAAGTTAAATTTTCATGGTTAAGCCATGAAAATCTTTTAGATGTGTTTCTCTAAGCAAGGAGATATCTTCTGGGGAAAGTGGAAAGCTATATAAGATTTTTAATAGAAAAACTGACTGGGTCAGGTTGCTACTGCTCAAAGATGAGTTATAGTGATGCACAGACCACTTTGTATTGGATACATTTTAAAATAACTGCAACATCCTTGGGAATGGCTCATTCTCTCTCCCAGCAGTCATTGGTTGACTATAGTTCTGTCTGTCTAGGCATGGGACCTCAGATTATTACCTTGTTTCTATATTAGCACATCAATTGTCCTGTTCTTGTTTATGGATCCATTTCTAGTAGATGCTTTTTCACAGCAGACATCTTAGTTTTCTGGCTCTTTCAAACTTTTCTTCCCATTTCCTGAATTGTTTGTTGATCAAAGAAAAAGGAGCTGGGATGTGATTCACCAACTGTGGCTTGACTCCCCAGGATCCATTGATGTATGTATTGTGTCCAGCTGTGAATTTCTGTGATGTTCACCATTTCTTATCTAGCAAAGATGCAGCAGTATATTCTTCTCAAAGGTTCATGACCTCACTAGACCCAGGAAGTTTTCTTGTAACACGCATGATTTCTTTCCCATACAGTAGGCCTTAAGTCAAACTAAAAGACAATTGGTTACCACTACCATGTTAATGTCACTAAGTGCACCTTTATGGATATCTTGCTCTGCTGGTCACCGTTGTGGTCCATTAATTACTTCTCTTTCTTTGCAGCTTACATATTGTTTTATGGACCCCTGGAAGTGAGACTACAGGAAGTAGTCTTTCAGGCTTTATGTAGCTTGAATCATCTCAGTCCTATATTATAAGTATACATTGTCTTCAGCAAAAGGGACTTGCTTTGAGCTGCATCAATAATCTCTATTGTTTTGGGAAGCACCTGGGATACCCTGAACAACCATCTTAAAGGAAGTTTCTGGTGTCTAGTACTGGTATTTTTATTAGTCTATGCTTCTTGTGGAGAGCATTTCCAACTCTAAATGGCTTATCTCCTTTAATGTGTGTGCATTACATATAAGTATTATTTTATATAAATTTAATACATATATTTTATTTACATATAAATTAATATGTAATAAATATAAACACTAAATCATAAAATAATTAAAATAAAGAGTATGTAGTAAAATTAATAGCAAAATAAATAAATATATGATAGATATTATATGTTAAAGAAGTTGTATGGTGAATATAGAGTCATATGATTGTCTGAGGATCATTGAACCACTTTGGTATTACTTGCCTTCCTTTGTCCTTCTCCTGGACTGGGTTGAAAATAAACCTGGCCCTATGTGGGAATCTGCTCCTAAAAGTGGTTGATTGTTCCCTGTATCATACCCTTATTTTTCCTGGAAATCATAACCAAATTTCTGTAGCGTAGAATTCTCTACACATCACAAAACTATTTGCTCATATATATTTTTAAACAACAGTTCACTAACACATATGCCTAAATATGATCTAATGCTTAGCTTACATGTGTAGGTTTATCTTTGAAGCACAGTAGAATGGCAACCCAGAGGTCTTGTAACACTGTTATTTGAAAACATTTTCACCTTTGTCTTCAACAACAGATGGTTTAGTCCCCTCCACACAAACTTGAATTTAGCTGAGCTCAGCATCTTCTTTCCTAGATAAATGTAGGTGAATATTTGCAAACTTTCCTACTATAACAAAATGTGTTACTATATCTTATATACTATATCGATCTAATTCTGGCAGTTTGTAAATCAAAATTACAGAAACACAGCTGTACATCTTCAAAGATGAAAAGGAGCCGTGTTCCTGGCCATGGATATGACTTCATCACTACAATTTCTCTTATCCAAGGTACCTTAAGAGTTACAATGCAAATAATCTAATATAATATCATGGAAATCATGGGGATATTATTAAGATTCTGTCCACTTGCCAAAGGTATGATAAAAACAGAGGCTAGTCAAATGGACTTTGTTAAAGTCAAAATTTCTTCATTTTTCAGTAGGCAAATAATATACTTGAATATTCAAAAAGACAAGGTTTATTTGAAAGTCCACGTTAGTAGAAAAAAGTTTGTAAACTTTTATTAAATAGTTGTATATGAGACAGTTTTAAATTTTACAGCTTGAAGATAATAGTATCCGATGTAATTCAAGAAGTTTCTAAGTAATAGTACCTAATTTCAGTGACTGTAACAACCAGATTGTGAAGAGTACAATAAAATATTCCTTTATTACTGTATAAAATTTACAACATAAGAATTTTTCTGTAAGCAGAGAAGTGACATTAAGTTTTCCATATTTTGTTGAAACTTCACCTCTAGCACACCTTCAGTACCCACAACTAACACTACAGTCCCATTAAACAATACTCTTATTCTTGACTTCACCCCCCATTGGTATACCATTGCTCTCTTTGTAATTTTTATATACATGTACATTATATAAGCAATTTAATATAGCAAACATATATACTTATTAGTAATTATAATACATATAAGTACATATTTATAATGAGCATAAATATAATTTTCTCTCTACATGTTATATTCCACATTCTACTGATAAACCCATCAATAGCTGTTTCCAAACTTTGGCTATTAAACCAGTAAGAGTAAAATAACCCTTTGCAATAGACATTGTTATACAATCACCTATCTGCTCCTCAACCTATTAAAGTATATTATGTGCGTTGGATTGCACACTATAAATCAGTCAGTGAAATTTCTGAACACCATGCCAATTTTATGTTTAATGTGTTTCATATATTTGTGACCTTTACTTATTTAGTGATGGGCTGTTTTAGGTGCCACAGCGTATGTGTGAAAGTCAGTTCTCTCCTTATACTTCATGGATCATGAGGTTAGAAGTCATGTTGCTGAACTTGGCAACAAGCATCTTTTCCTACTGCCCCCTTTCACTGGCCCAATGTGTAGCATACTTACATTATTTTTTTTTATTTTTTACTTATCTGTGCCTAAGTACACAAAAGTACAAGTGCAAACAAAGACCAGAAGAGTTACAAGTGGTTGCAAGTTGCCAGATGGCAGCTTCCTTAACTACTTAGACTCTAACTCCACTTCTCTTGAAGAGCAGTATTTGTTCTTAAGCACTGAGCCATCATTTCTTTATCTTTAATATATTTTAAAGATTGAACTACTTTCTACAATAACAGTGTCACAGTACATTCCTGCCAATGATACATATGGGTTTCAATTTCTCTGTAATTTTGAAAACTTCATTTTGTATTATATTTATTTTTTGCTTGTATCTATCACCAACTTGTAAAGACAGTATAATAGAAGTATTATCCAAGGCTACCAAGTTTTACACTTTCATGTTTCTGTTCACAATACAAAAGCAATGGTAATGGAATAAGTTTCATCGGGATCCTTTAAGGAAATCAGTGCTTCTGTACTCTCTCCATATGGGATGGTATGCAGGAATGTCACAAGACCATATCACATGATCTCAAAATAATCAATAGTGTCTCATGAAAGTTTAGGGATAAACACCAAAAAAAAAAAAAAAAAAGACGTGGTTTATTCATATGCATATATTCAAAGATAAAGAATTAGTTATGTATAGAATGAAGTGTGTGTGTGTGTGTGTGTGTGTGTTATGTGTATATATGCTTTTATCAAAGACCCTAACTAGACAAGCTAAATCTGATGAGATTTTGACACCTGAGTACAGATATTTGAGATAATTTGGCCTGTTGTATATTAAACCATAAGAAAATGTTGATATTTGCATCATGTCTGTTTAAGCAATCAATGAGACCACATGAATAAATTTCTATAATATGTGTTTCCATTAATATTCCCTGACCATGGACATGACTGCCAGAATAATAAATACATTAGGGTCTTGCTGGAAATTAAAGAGTACAACCTAGTAAATCAACACAGAAATTATTAAGCAAACCCACATATGTTTTCAGAATAAATATTTCCAAAAAATATGAAATAGCATAGACAAATTACTTGAAATAATGAAAACATAAAAAATACATGAAAAAAAGTCCATGGTCTTGAACCTCAGGTAATGAAGTATAATGATCCAGGAGGGTATGGAACCAGCAAAGTGACAGTGAAACCAGAATAGCTAAGCAAAATACAGAGCTAGCTGCTGCCCTAGTTACAAGAGTAGACTGGGGAGTGTTGGATAAGAGGAATTGATGAGAAAGCTTCCTTAGTGACAGCAAATGTCACAGAAAGGACTGACAATCACTATCAATGGATAGAAAAATATTCATTGAGCATAAATCTGAGATAAAGTGAGAAGGCATGTCCATGGAGCTATGACTTCAAATCAAATATTAAAGAAAAGAAAAATTAACATACTTAAGTGAAATTTTTGAGGTTTAAACACAGAAAGCTAGCATTCATGGCTAGAAGGCAGCAAACTTTGTTCTTTTCATAGTTACGTCTCACATCTTATGAAATTGATACATTTGGTCATGTGTGGCTCTTTGCTTTATCCTGGTTAGTTTGACACTAACTTTGCCACATTAGCATTATGTTGATTAATTCTCTCTGGCAATCTTTCTCATCCCTTCCTTGTTATCCTTTCTGGTTCACTGTATTAATATTTTTTAAATAGGACTTATCTGGGATTGCCTAAATTAAAATAATTAGCAATTACTTTTGTAAATTATCAAATTCACCTATACCTGAATATCCTCTTCTCAATATCTCACCTATCCATGCTCATGCTAAGATTTTAAACATTTCTTCCTGACTTAGACATTATTAACAGACAACATTAGCCCATTCACCAATGTTGGGAACACACACTAATCTGTAGCTATTACGGACCTCTATAGAATTCATAAGATGATTGTGTAATGCTATATAAGCAAATTGCAAGAGAGAAGAAAGAATAGAAAGAAAGGAAGTAACTTTTAGCATCTGTTTAAATTTGAATGTATGAAAATGTACCCAAAGAATATTCACTATTTTTTTACTCAATATTATTTTCCCCTTGAATAATTTTTCTAATTATTCATTTACTTTTCTGATTTTACATATCGATCCCTCTGGGATCCCTACAACCCTCCCATCCCATTCCACTCCGAACTCCACTTGTAGGGCAATGCCTTGCAGCCAGGTTCATGCAAATCGGTCAGGTCTTATGGAGAAGGCACTAAGCCCTCCCACCCTGCCTCCAAGTTAAGGGAGTATCCCTCCATGGGGAATGTGTTCCCAAAGTCCTTTGGTGTACCAGGGACATACATCCTGGTTCCACTGTCAGGGGTCCTTTAGACTGCCCAGGCTTTCTAACTGAGATTCATGTTCAGTGGATCTGAGTCAGTCCAATGCTGGTTTCCCAGCAGTCGGTCTGGAGGTCCATGAGTTCCCCCTGGTTCAGGTCAGCTGTCTCTCTGGGTTTCTGTAGCCTGGTCTCCTTAGCATTTTCTTATCACTCTTCCCTCTTTGCATCTGGATTCCATTTCGGCTCAGTGTTTAGCTGTGGGTGTCTGCTTCTGCTTCCATCAGCTACTGGGTGAGGGCTCTATGATGGTAGGTAAGTTAGTTATCAATCTCATTTTCAGGGAAGGGCATTTAAGGTGGCCTTTCCACTGTTGCTCAGATTGTTAATTTGGGTCAGTCTTATAGGTCTCTGGACATTTCTCTGGAGTCAGTTTTCTTTTCTAACCTGTAATGGCTCCTACTTTCATGGTATCTCTCTCTATTTTTTTTTCTCTCATCTATTGACTCAATCAATATTATTTCTTAACTGATTGAGATTTCAAACTGGACTTTAAAATCAAATACTTAGTGCTAGGAATTGGAAATTAAATCCATGTATCTTGGAAGAGCAGCTAGTGCTCTTAACTACTCAGCCATTTCTCTAGTACTTTAATTATTTAAAACAGTACCTCATTAATTTGTGTAAACTATCCTTTTATTAACTCTGTGAACCAGGCTAATGTACCAGTAATCCTCTTGCCTTGGCCTTCCTATATTCTGGCCTTCCTATTCTGTACCACCAGCTCCTTGCAAGTAAACAAATCTCTATCATCTACATTTTAGTGTATCCTATACTTTAAACATTTTATATATATATATATATATATATATATATATATATATATCTTTTTCTTATTTCAGAAGAAAAGTTACTACTATGAGGTTAAAAATGAACAGTCACCAGATCCATAAAAAGAAAAAGTTTAATGTTATGGAAAATATGCTCCCACTGTTAATCAATATATTTACAAAAGACTGAAAGTTATTATAATAAAATGAAGATGTGTAAATAATTTCCTTATACTGTAAAAACCTTAATATCCGCAAAAAAAATCACACAGAAGTGATTCTTTCAAATGAACATCATTTTAGCATGCCTTTTAGAACACTTCCTCATTGTTTAATATGTCTGATATAACAACAGAAGCCTATAGCAATCTACATCTTTCATACCATCTATCACCCTAGCTAAATTAATGCATACTGATTTAAACAAAAAATGTAAGCAAGTTTAGTCAAAGTCAATCATTCATTGCACTAAGCCACAAAAGAGTCAGATAAGGTTCTCTCAGCTTACATGATGGATACCGCTCCATAAGGAAATGATTCTAAATCTGTAGTGTCATGATTGAGAATAGAAACAACTATATTTCATTAAAGAACTGAGCTTGTGTTTGAAAAAGCTGCCTGAAAATTTCAGGACCTACTTCAGTCTTAATATACAAGAACTGAAAAAATATAAATATAACCAGGAAAGTACCATCTGCAATAGTTATATTTTCCACAACTATATAATGGATATAAATTCCACATCTAGAATATATTATTTTATATTTTCCCTTATTTTGCATTTTTATTGTTTTTAACTTTTCCACTTTTCCTCCTTTTTTTTTGCTAAGTTTTTAAATACATATTTTCCTTTTGCTTTTATTTTGTGTGTATCTGTATTTGGCTTGTATGCATGTCTATGTACATTGTGTATGCAGTGTCAGAGGTCAGAAGACAACACTGAGACTGAAGTTACATATGATTTAGAACCACCATCTAAGTGCTGGGAATCCAACTGTGTCCCCGAGAAGAGCTATGCCATCTCCCAAGCACCTAACGTTTTATTTTTTCAATCTCCTTAAAAATTAATTAACAAGAACTGGATGTTAAGTATAACTTTCTTGTTTCATATTCATTACTATACTTGTCCTAGAATCTTCAAATTCAGAATGTATACTTGTTTCTCTACCTACTATGGGGCTGCTGGCAGTGGAACCAGTATTTATCCCTAGGGTATAAACTGGGGTTGTAGATCCCATCGCTTATCTCAGCCTAAAAACAGGAGTGACAGTCTCAGGCCTGCTGCAAATGATGTTACAGACTTTGATGATTCCCCATGAGAGGCCTTCCCTCTCTAAAGAGTGTATGTAGGGTAGGATGGGAAGATGGTGGGGAGTGGGAGGATGAGAGCAAGAGAGAACTGGGATTGGTATGTAAAATAGGATTGTTTTAAAAATTTCAAAAAAAAATATGTGTATATGTGAATGTATGCACACCCAGGTATAAAAAGTTGAATAATTTATTTCTTGCTAAAAATATGTTTCATCAAAATTTTAGAATTCTCTTTTATCAATACTCGAGCTTTCTTTGCCCCTCATCTTTGAATATTGATCACCAAAAGTTCAGGATTTGAGTTTGTGAATATTTATATTATTTTAAGAAATATAATTATTCTATGAAATATGCTGTCAATATTCTAAAGTCTGAAGTTAGATACTCAAATTGTATAAATCACCATAATGAATGAGAATGGGGGGAATTGGATGGACATAACAGCAATGAGTATCAACTTACCCCATAAACAGAATCATCAAACACACATAGGAAAAATAATGATGATTTAAAAATTAGGATATACGCAAACACACAAGTACCACTACTGATCAACTTGAAGGAAACAAACATCATTGAGCATTTAGCTCTAAATAAGACATTTATATGACATCCTCTCCCAAAAGCTCAGAGATCTTTGTGGATATTGGAACAGCATGAATGTAAGAGCTAGATGTCATTGATAACTTCAAGTAAATTATTCAGAACAGCAAGTCACATGCACTTGTGAACTTACAGCTCTTTCAGCCACAAATTCCAGCCAAGAGAGTGAATATATTCAAAATACAATGTATGAACTTCTCAAAGAATTACTAACAGTATGGAAAAAATGTGTGAAATTCACAAAGAATAATAAAATGTTAATTTTTTTAATAAATTTTAATTCTAAAATTTAGGATAAACACCATGACAAGTGGTGCTCTTGAATGAAAGGACAGTGGTGGTCTTGAGGGACTAGACTTTCTCTCAAGCAGTCAATTCAGTATGAATGTGAACATCATGTAATGGGCTTAGAGGCAAGATTGCATTTATAACTCAGTAGAACCAAGGTTAGAAGAATTATATGTTTCCAAACACATGGCAAAAATTACATTAAGCAATATTAAAATAAATAACACAAGGAAATGATATGAATACCATGCTAAGTGTGGTTAAAATTATAGGGGGTATTATAAATGTGGACATGATAGTTTTATCATTATTTAAATGCTGGATTCACTTGATTGTCTATAAATACCAATAGAAATATAGATAAAATGGGTGACTCAAAGTGTCAGAAAATACATGAAATAAAAGAAAATTGGGTTTTATACCACCCCCACCAAGAAGCAGTCTATGTAGCCTAACTTATCATGCTAGAGTGTGCTACCTAGTTTTATATCGATGTGGCAAAGCTAGATTCATCTCAAAGGAAGGAACTCCAACTGAGAAAATGCTTCTGTAACATCAGGCTGTAAGTAGACAAACCTACAAAGCATTTTCTTAATGAGGGATTAGTGATGGAAGACACAACCCATTATGGGCATGACACACCTTTGCTGATGGTCCTGGGTTCTACAGAATATAGGTCAAGCAAGTAGGCAGCAATACACCTCCATGGCCTATTACTGCATCGGCTGTCTCCAGATTCTCACCATGTATGATCTCCTGGCCTAATTGCTTTCAATGATAAACTACTATATGGAAGTATGTGTGAAATAAACCCTTTCCTGGAGAAGTTGTCTTTGTTCATGTTGTTTCATCTCAGAAACAGGAACTGTTACTAAGACAGGTTTATACAAAGGAACCAGTGAAACTGCTGTGAGAAAACAGGATAGTGAAGAACCAATTGATACTCCGAGTGTTGGAGAACTCAGGTTTGTTTTATGTTAAAGTTTTTATCCAAGCTAATGATCTGCAAAGTCCAGCACCAACCTTCAGTTTCTACCAATATTTATGGGCTGAAAAACTGTTGAATTCTTCAGCTATGTGTCCATTTACAGATTGTCTCTGTGTATTGTGTCCACTGATGAAAAATCCATTGTGATTAGACATGTCTGCAGAAGTGGGAATGATAAGGTTAAAGCACTTTCTGTAATATCTATTTTAAGAGATGGCGTTTACAAATTTTAGCACTCCCAAGATAGAGAGAAGGGAGGGCTAGGTTTCAGCTGAAGCCAGCAAGAATTTAGCATTACAATTCTGCATTTTATCCTAACTACATTACAAGTAAAATTTTACCTCATTTTATTTTTGCATAATCCTATAGATCTTAGTCAGGAATTGTCAATTAGGCTTCTGCAGAGCAAGTCAGCCACTTGGCTATATTAAGTGCATATTAAAGGTAACACATGTATGACATATATTTCCCTCTCTCCTTCAGAAAAAAAAGATGTATTAGGATGTCAGTTGTGAGAGAAGTTCAGTAAGAGCCTAGAACAGATGCTCAAGGAGTTCTGATCTTACAGTGGCTTTGCAGGATGAGCACATATTTGGTTAACCTGGACAAAACACAGCATTTCTCACTAGATCAGATACTGAATGCAAGATGACTTTTAAAGGATTAGATTTGGGTGTAAGTTTGTGAAATAATAATTGTATATAGACAATGGTATTTTTCCCCCATTGAGAGTAAAATCCAGTCTGTGAAGGTTGTGGAAAAATAAAACTCAAACTTGTATATATGGACTTGATATAAAATGGAAACAAACATCCAAAGTTAGGCAGATGACTAGGAAATAGCTCAGGAAGAGAAGTAAGTAGTCAAGCAAAACTCCAAGGTTAGGTAGATGACTAGGAAATAATAGCTCAGGAAGAAAAGTAAACCAAAAACTACTACATTGATTAGCAGCTAGCAATAATTAAAAAAAAATATTTTCAATGGAGGCAAAATAGTCAAACACTAGGAATTGTCAATTAAATAGACACAGCATTACAGAAATCGTTACAAAGAACCTTGAACCTTAAACAACAGGATGAACTAAAGCATGATTTCATTCTTCCATGGCCATGCATGATAAGAACTGTGGGAGCACTTTGTGGAAAGAACCTAACAGTTGTCAAGAAAAGGCCATGCAGTTTAATATCAATTGCTTGATATCATGTAATGCACTTTAACTCAAAAAGGTCATTTAATCTTCACACATTTTTTTGTAAAATTGAGTTAAGATAATAGTACTACATTTATTTATATTTCTTCATGATTGTTGTAAAGGTTTCCTTGTATTATCATTGGCTAGATTATTGATCTTATAGTCAAAATAAAACTAGTCAAGAAAAAGTAGAAACAAAAACACTAAAATGAAAATAAAAATAAATGACAGGCTCCATGAATTTAGTTCACCATTAAGATGCATGGTTTTGTTGTTATTTTTGTTGATGCTGGTGTTGTTTAAATACTGAATAGTCCTCACAACAATTAATAGAAAAGAGAGAAGGAAAGACAAAAGAAAGGAAGGAGAGGAAACAGGAATGACTCTTCTCCCCATTTATGCATGACCTCTGACTCACCTTAATGGAAAAGTGGCAGCTAATAGATATGAAGGAAGGAGAGTTACTCCCCATTTGTGATATTTCCACTGGTAGGAGGAGGTCATGATCCACTATGTGAGTACACTCCCCATATACAAAGAGCAGTATTAACTGGACTCAAAAGTTATCAATAGCCAATGCAGAAAATAAATAAAATATGGACATGACATTGGAAGAGATATAGGGTGAGCAGATCTGGGGGCAGAGTGAGGTAATGGTAGAATGTTCAGAGATCTACAAGGATGACCCCAACTAACAACCTAAGCAATATTGGAGAGGCTACCTTAAATGTTCTTCCCTGATAATAAGATTGATAACTACCTTATATGCCATCCTAGAGCTAAAAGAAGCAGAGGCAGACACCCGCAACTGAACACTGAGCAGACCACTTGGAATCCAGTTGCAGAGAGGGAGGAGGGATAAGCAAAGGGGTCAAGACTAGGCGAAGAAACCCACAGAAACAGCTGACCTGACAAGGGGAGCTCATGGACCCTAGACTGATAGCTGAGAAACCAGCATAGGACCGACCCAGATACCATGAATGTTTGTCTCAATTAGGAGGCCTGGGAAGTCTATGGGACCTCTGACTGTGGAACCAAGCAGGATGTTTCTCTGTAGCATGAATGCACTCTGGAAGCCCATTCCCCATGGAAGAATACTCCCTTAAACTAGAGACACAGGGGGAGGACCTAGGCCCTACACCAAAATGACTTGACAGAATTTGATGATCCATCACGGATGGCCTTACCTTTCCTGGGGAGTGGATGGGGAATAGGGGATGGAATGGGGAGGTTGGTGGTGGGTATGGGAGAATGAGAGGGAGAGGGAACTGGGATTGATATGTAAAATAAGAAAAAAATAATAAATACAAAATAAAAATTACAAATAAATAATTTTAAAAGTAAGACAAAAAATAACAAAAGGTGATCTAATAAAGGGAATGTAAATTGTAGTTGGTAGCAACTGCTGCACTTATGAAGAAATTGAACATGATGTGGAATAACTAAGAGATCTTCATTCAAATGGGTATTATATAAATAATATTTGAATCTTGTTTGACTGTATGTTGTGCTATTATGTTGTGATACTACTCCAAGGGAGGAAATAATAATGAAATATAAACTGAGGTCAAACAAGTACAGTTTTTACTCAAACTCAGAAGAGTTGAATTCATGTCTATGATGCCATGTCTCTACTTAGCATTACCTACAATAGTTAAGAGCAAGCCTGGCAGTGGTGGTGCACACCTTTAATACCAACACTCTGAGTTTGAGGCCAGGGAGTTGCAGGATGGTCAGGGCTACACAGAGAAACCCTGTCTTGAAAAGCCAATAAATGAATAAATAATTTTAATGATGATGATGATGATAAAGAGTAAGGCATGTGAATATCCTGGTTTATTTTCTTCACTTTATTAATTGTTGATTATCTCTTTTTGGGTTCCTATCTTACTGGAAAAAAAAGAAAATACAAGATCATTCCACAGACATGAGACCCCATCTGAAAACACAGATATTGGCACTGGAGAGGTACTTGAGAAGGAAAATTAGACTTCTGTGCTACAGTTCATTGTGATAGTGGTAGATTACATATGTCAAAGCCTTCTCAGTTCCTACGATAGTAAAAAGATGGTATTGCTTCTGCACTGGATACCTTCCTAGAGACTAGTCGCCAGAGATCACAGTATCTTCTCTGTTTGGATCAATTTTCGTCTTTCATTCTCTCCCTTTGTTAATATATCCTAACAATGGTAGTTTAACAGGATGGGGACAGGATGTATATTAGTTCACAATTCCAGGTTACGATCCATAAATTGTGGTGGAATCTAGGCAATAACTTCAAATACTGTGAATGTGAATTCACATTGCATTCACAGTAAAAACGCAGAGAGAAATGATGCATGCATACATGCTTCTGTGCTTGTCTGATGGCTCACTTTCACTTCAATACTCTCACACTCTTTAAGATCCCTCCCTAGGGTACTGCTGCCCACAGTGGGCAGAGAGTATCCACACTGAGTAACTCAATTAAGAACACTCTCCGCAGAGATGTTCACAGATTAACCCAATGTAGACAGCTATTTATCAGAACTCTTTTTTAATAGCCTGAGTATGGTGATATGTACCTTTGACCAGAACATTTAGGAGGCAGTGTAGGAAGCTATTGATGAATTTTAGGATAGCTTGATCTATATAATGAGTTCCAGGCCAGTAGGGGTACACAATGAGACCCTGGAAAAAAGTAAGGGAGTCTACTCAGGGGAATTCAGGTTGTATCAATTTGACAATTAAAGCTAACTTAAAAAATAACTATGAAAGATCTCTTGTTATACTCTGCTACATGGTTTTTATATATGTTGTCTATGACTTACCACTGATGACTAATATATGTGACAGATATTAAGTTTAACTTGGTTTTCATTGAAAAATTCCTACAGAATTATATCATACACTCCAGCTTTTCATAATTTATTTGTAATGCTGCCTTGGTCTCAGACCCTCTGAGACGTCTAAGTTTCTGTCCCTGGGATGACTGATGTGAAAGATACTATTCTCTATGAAATAATATTATTCACAGGATAGCGATTCACAATTGGGAAGTTTAACATGCCTGGCTACTTCACTCAAAAATCATGTTCTACTTTAATCTTCATAATAGTCCAGCATTAAGATCTTCCATACACAATAAGAAACGTGTGTTTTGTGTCTGTCTGTATGTGTTTTGTGTGTGTGTGTGTGTGTGTGTGTGTGTGTGTGTGTGTGTGTGTGTCAGAGTCTAATAACATTTACTATCTTTTTGTACCTTTAGTAGGAATAGAGTCTCTGGTATGGTTAAATTAGTTTCAGCACTGCTGTAAGCCTTTCCAAGTTAGGTGTCATTTAAGATCTCCTGGATTCAAAACAGATTATAATTAGCAGCATATTTTGGGTAATAGCATTGATAATACCATAGTCACAAACATCCCACAAGAATGTGGGTGGCTTGATTGGAGCCATTCATTGCCTGGCTTCATCTACACCCTGCAGAGCAATTTAGCTCCTTAAATAACCAACCCCGACTGCTAGAAGCAACTATGTACTATGCAAACTAAATTAATATATGTCATTTGCTTATATCAACAATTTCTTAATTTGCCTCATCATAAGAAATTTTAATAAATCTTAATTGAGATCTTCATATTAAGAGAGGATTTGATCTACCTTCAGATGAGAATATTCACTCAGGTTTCATAAATTGCATATGCACCAGCATTATGAAGTAGAAGTGCTAATTGAATTTTTACAAAAACTGCTTTTTAATCCTTTTAAAGAAGGAGAAAAACCCTTCAATCAGGATCTAATTTATAAGCGTTTCCTGTTGAAATCAGTCAGTAATTTATTTCCTTAGCTCAGTCATTTAAGCTTCTAAACACTAGTATAATATGTAATGTGAGAGAATATATCATAGATTTTTTAAAGGTATTTCTTTGTTTTATATTATGTGTATGAATATTTTGCATGCATGTATGCATATATATCACAGATTATCCTGAAGCTTTTTAGCTCACAGGCTATAAATCATAAATTATGTTGGAATCTAGGCAATAAATTCAAATGGCTACTCATATCACATGCATAGTCAAAAGTAGAAAGAAATGAATGCATGCAAAGACACTTTCTTTCATTGTGTTATACGTACATATATTTATATATAATACAGTATATATATATATCTACATATATATATTGCATATTATAGGCGTTTCATGTTTGCCTGGTTTGAAGGCTGGGGTATGGCATCAAATCTCCTGAAAATAGAGTTCAAGACTATTGTGAGCCATCGTGGTGATGTTTGGATCCAAAAACAGTTTCTAGGAAAAACAATCATCTCATCAGCCACATGTACCATGTGTTTTGTTTTAATTTGCTTTTACTACATAATTGAATTGCTTTGTTGTAGGATTCTGGCTATGAGTTTAGGTATGTATGCATTTATTATTATGTATATGAGTATGTTTTTTTTCTGAAAAAAATGTGAACCATATGCAAACCAGCTGTCCAAGAAGACCAGAAGATGACTATTGATATCCTGGACTGAAGTTATAGATGATTGTGATCCATGATATGGGTGCTGGGATTCAAATGTGTGCCCTCTGTTGCCAATCATATGATTTACATGGGTCATTTATATAGGATGAGAAACTGTCCTTTTACTCCTTTGTTTCCAACTGATTCACGAAAGTATTTTATTTGATGTTTGATGTTCCTAAATCCAAACATCTGACAGAGCTTATAGGAAACTGAAGGAATGTGAAAGTGAGCGGTGAAAATCACACATGGTCTTTGAACAGGATCTGAATTCCCCATTCTCCAAAATAACACTAGAAATTTAGTTGTCCTAAAGTAGCCCATCAAATACTTATTAGGCATTAGGCACTGAAACAAAGTATGGCTACCAAGTGCATATCTTTTTTTTTTTAATGTAATGTATGCATTCCAATGAAGAAAGGGGGGCAGCAAGTGTTACAGCTCCAGAGGGAAAGGTATCCTGACTTGGAGGGGAAGTCAGGATGTAGCAATCCTGCTCCTCTCTAAGAGAGAGCCATTACAGCTGAGCTTTGCTACCCCCATCTGCCCCCAACAAACGAGTGTACCAGCAGGGGTATCCATTTCTTTTCAGCCCTGTCCCAAGATGTTACTTCTGCTTTATTCTGCTAAAGGGGAAACCCATGCTGAAATGTAGCAATATCTTCTATCTATAAAGACATACTGTTACTTCTGTAGCTCTCCCAAGTGAGTTTCCTAGCAAAAGTATCTATTTCTTCTCCTCAGCTCCCGTAAGGGAATATCCCAGCAGAGGTTTTGCTCTGTGTCAGGCAAAGAATATTTTCAACTAAAACTCTTTCAAGAAAGAAATGTATTTGGAAGGAGAGATCCAGAATAATAGCTGCCTCTGCCATGGTGGAAAAGGACAGCTGATAACTAAATAGGCAGATGAACTTAAATAGGGTTTTTTCATAGGTGGTGGTAGCTCTCCAGGGAAAAGATTTTCAAGGAGGGAATTCGTCAGATGTCCATCGTTTTGAACTTGGGGAAGCTCAGATTAGCAAGTTTTCATGCTCAGGGACTGTTTGTTTTTGTGTTCAGTTGGTCAGAGGCAGATTTGGCTCCTGTTTCACCACCAAACTGTGTTTCTTTCACTTGCCCCTTTTAGCTTTTTGTCTCTAGTTGCATGGCCGGGTTTGGTTTCTTTAACTGGCTTGGGTCTAAGAGTCAAAGTGTATTCATTTGGCTTGCCTTTTTATCCTACAAAAACACTCCCAGAAACTCATCTCCTGGAATGTCATCAACAAGTTTCTATTCTTGATAGTTTGGCAATGACATGACAAATTCCAGCTTTTGTATAACTGATTAGTCACACTTTCTTAAAGAGATAATAACTTGTAATAAAATAAAACTTATAATTGTGATTTACAAATATAAAATATATGGCTTTCTGCAACTAAGTAGCTCATAGCTACATTTAATTTTTGTCACTTGACCTGATAATAGTTGTCAATCATAATTGTGATCACTGTGACAATATTAGGAAGGGAAATAATGACCATGTAAACTCTGATAATAGTGTCTATTAAAGTCCACGGTAGCTTAATAAAGGGCAACTTCTGAAGTTAATAGATGAAATAAGCAACAGAGGTAAGAATAAATTTGCTTCATTGCCCTAGGGAGGTATTAGCATCAGAATCTGAGGTACTTTACATACAAGGTGTCCCAAGTAAAGTTAAGTGATACATAAAAGCATTAACATCTACTACATCATCATCTAATTACATGTTAACTGCTTAACCAGTCCACAAAATCATTCTTTATATGTACACAAAGTTCCAACCAACTCTGTCGGGTTTTCACTTTTTATTCATTTTTTTCTTTATTTCTTACCAAATCCCCAATATGTGATTCATTACACACATAACTTCCAGCAGAACTAAGTTTAAATTTGGAGGCAAGAAGGCATGAGGAAAGCAAGGTTGAGTGGGGGAAAAGCATGCTGTGCACACTAACCAATTACATAATGCAGCAAATTTTCCAGATAAGACACTAGCCAAACTTCTTCAGAAAGTAGTGAAAAGTATCAGGAAGTCTAAGAATGTCTAATAAAGAAAATATTTCATAAGATGAGCTTGAATAACAAATAGCCTAACATTACAGTACACATAGCAATGTGATTTAACAAAATGATGGCACATCAGCTTATTCCAATGTGCGTATGTTGCTCACACTACATCAAATCACAATGGAATTAAAATTCTCTAAGTGGTCCCACTGTGATACATCTCATTTATCTGATTATGATAATATAGAAGTTGATCATATGTGATTTTTTCTCTGCTTTTGAAACTATCTGGATGCACCTTTTACGTATGCTAGGATTAAACTCAAATACTCTGCACTTTGTACTTAAATAATGCTTTGTATAAAGACAAAATAATAGTAAATAAATATTATTTTTTTCATTTCATATAAAGTAATATATTGCCACTGAAAAACACAAATCTTTATTTTTACAACTTTGATATAATGTTTTGCCTGAGGAACTGGTAGAAAGGCAGTTGTTCTTTCAGTGGTGAACTCTATCAAAATTAGATAGAATTTGAAAATAAATAATGATACTTTAACTTTATTTAGGCTATGTGAAAATTGATGGCAAAGCATATTCATGATAGAGATCACTGGTGAACACAGCACATGCAGCATCATGAGATCTTTTTCTGCTTCCGGCTGTTGAGCTCTTGTGGCAGTCATTGAAAGGTCACATAGGAACAGAAGAAGTTAAAGCCTGTCAGTAAAACGACCTGAACAAAACAAAAAACAAAAACAAAAACAAAAAAACAAAACAATGACCATTCGACCATTCCAACAAACCTTTAATTGATTGTTCATGTAAGCAGATGTGAAACCATGACCCCAAATTTACAAGCCAATCCAGGAGAAAAAAAGAATTCCAAGGCCTTTTGAGGCTGAAGCTTATATAGGCAAATAGCATTCTGCTGAAATTATTATGTTTTAGCCTGATTGTTTCACTGATCCAAATATGTCAAGAAGTATGATGGGTGGTGTAGGCACCATGCTGCCTTGACATAAAGAAACAGAGCGTTGTAATTTTCCATGTCTCTAGTCATATGAATGAGTTCAAACTGATCTGAGTCCCAAGACAGAAGTAGCATTTTTAATAACTGCTGTCAGTTTCAGTGATAATTTAATTAAATATGTTTTAATGTGTGTGAATATTCCCATAGGAACAGTTATCTCTCTAGTTGCATAGAGGGAGCATTGAGGTTTTGCCTTGGTTTGGAGAATTTGTGGAGTCAGTATTTCTGGAGCTTGTTATTTTTTAAATCAAGATCTCTGTATGCAGGCAAGTTTTGTGACATTTTCTTTTTTTATTATTTTTTATTTTTACTTTACATACCAATCCCAGTTCCCTCTCCCTACCTTCCTCACTCGTTCCCTCCCTCTTTCCCCCCTCTCCCTCCCTCACATGCACCCCTTCCACCCTCCCCTCCCATCCCCGCCCCCACTCCACAGGTAGGGTGATGCCATCCAGGAGGGGTCATCTAAATCTGTCAAATCATTTGAAGTAGGGACTTGGACTTCTCTCCTGTCTCTAGGATAAGGGAGTATCCCTCCATGGGGGATGTGCCTGCAAGGTCCTTTTGTGCACCAGGGATACATCCTGGTTCCACTGTCTAAGGTCCCTTAGATTGCTCAGGCCTTCTAGCTGAGACCCATGTTCAGGGGGTCTGAGTCAGTCCCATGTTGGATTTCCAGCCATCAGTCTGGGGGCCCGTCAGCTCCTTCTTGTTCAAGTTAGCTGTCTCTATTTGTTTCTGCAGCAAACATTTTCAACACAATTTCAATTTTGCATGAAGCAGTCATTTAATAAAGAAAACAAAACTAAGCCTAGAAATCCTGTCTCTAAAGAAAACCTTACTCAGTAATGGCACTTAGTGATCAAGGTACACAAAGAGAACGCAGTACAAAGCTAGAATATAAAATTTGGATTATCTTTGTTCCACCTTAGGGCATATCCTGGCTCCCCCAGGTGATGTTACATGAACTTTTGCCCCATCGGTGTTGCTGAAGAAGAATGTAGTATTATGTCTGCTATGATCAATATTATATAATGCTCAATTTTTTTTCTAGGATATAGTGTCACTCAGAAGGTCAGAAGATGTGACAGATGGTTTTATGTCAACTTGACATAAGCAAAATTCATTCTGAAAGGGGGTTCCTAATTGTAAAATTATGTCCCCACATAATTGGCCTATGGACTCCACTGTGGTGCCTTTTCTTTATTGATGAATTCTGTGGAAAGGGCCAGGTCACACTCGGCAGTACCAGTTTTTGGCTGGTGGTGCTGGGTGCTCTGTAAGGGATATCTGAGCTAGCAATAAAAAGCAAGCCTCACTCAGCAATGACCCCCTTTTCAGTGTTTTCCTCCAGGTTCCCACTCTGTTTTGAGTTTCTGGGCTAACACCCATCAGTGGTGAGCTGCAACCTGATACTGTAAGAGGAATCAGCCTTTCCTCCTCAAGGTGCTTTTGGTCATCATGTTTTATCACAGCAATAGAAACACTCAGAAAAAGGGGGATTTGTTTAAGGTCATTTATTAACATAGTGGTAGAAACTCTAAGATAAAGGGGTATTTGTTTAAGGTCATTTATTAACACAGTGGTAAATGATAGCATTATTGAATTGTAATTCATATTTACCTCATTTGATGAAACCACAGTTGCACAGAAATATTTTATTAATAACAAATTTTTGAATGAAGTCAATAGACCCTGATTTGTGAAAGAGGACAGAAATGTCATTGGTTTTCCAGTTCTAATTCTGTCATAGAATTTTTGGTTTTGGTGTATAAAATATATCTGATACTGATATTTTGAAATTTTATTTGAAGCTTAATAGCTCTCATTCCAAATGCTAATTCTAACTGTTCAGACATGTATTAAGTTGTATAAACTTTGAGACTGGCTGATTTTGTTGTGTGATGTTAGTATTTATTTGCAAGATATTTTATAATAATAAATTTTATAATATTTTTAAATTGTCACTTTAAAAGGTATTATTTGAAATTACAATATAATTATTTCCCCATGTCTATTCCCCTCTCCAGCCCCTTCCAACTACTACCATATTCTTTCTTAAATTCATAGTCCTTATTAAAATTTAATGTCTTTGTATGTATCTGCATAAAATGTAGGAGTATATATTATATATTTCTATTGAATATTATGTGTATTATAAAAACATCAATACTATCTTCTCAGGGAGCACAATTTTGTTTATATGTACATGATTTCATGGGTGACCTGTTGGTATTGAAAAGCAATTTTGGGAGCCCCTCCCTGCTGAAGAACATTTCTCACTCCTGCTTTCAAAAGTCCTTGCTGTATGGCGTTCTTTAGGTAGGGTAGAGAATGTGACATTTTCCTCTCCCATGTTAGCGCAACAATTGTTACCCTCATTCAGGACTTATTGAGACATTTCTCTTTGGAACAGATGGAGACCACTGGAAATAAACACAATGGATCAAATGTGGAGAACAAGTGTGTGTGTGATTCTCTGTCATAACTGATACATTTACAATACATGCCCACAACAAATGCTCAGGAAACATCATGAAAGAAGAAGTGAAAAGACTGCAGGAGCAAAAGAACAGAATGTCTGCCTAGAGGTTTTTATCATGTATTGCTGGCCAAAAGTATGACATTTAATAGTAGGTAAAATAAGTGCAATTATTCAAAGAAATAAAAATGTCTTGGGCTTTCTTTTCTCCTTAAAAATGTTAAAAATTTAAAATGCATTAAAACATTAAATTGTGCATATCATTATGCATTGTCAATACATATATGCCTTACATAATGTACAGTATGGTTAAGAAAATATATCTTCAAATGGTTATCATTTTATGGTTGCAAATTTTCAAGACATATTCTGCATTTTTCAACACAGGATATGTTATTGTTATCCACAATGATTCTGATATACAATAGCCCAACAGACTTTCTTACCTGCATTCCTGATATTCTTTATTTAATCCCTATTCCTTTCTCTCCCTGGCATTTGAAAGTAACTATTATTCTTTCAGTGCTTATTGTAGCAATGATGTTAGGTTCCACATGAGAAGAAACCTATCCTGAATTTGCCTTCCTGGGTCTCCATTACTTTGCTTAATATAATGAATGATGTCTGTTTCAATATATGCTATTGCAACTAACAAAATTTTATCTTGTGTTTTTTTTGTAACAATTAATTAACCTGTAAGACACCTTTATCAATTCATGATGTGGTAAATGTAGGTTGTTTCTGCTTCTGGTATTCAGTGAATTGTGCTGAAATTAGCACATCAGTGCAGAAATCTCTCTGATTCATTGTTTTCGTGTCCTTTCAATATATGGTTTTCGGGAGTTGTTAGGTTTGAATATCAAATAACCCTGTGTAGGCTCATGTGACAAATATTGGTAATGTTACCAACTAAAGCAACTTTAGATGTAGGGTGATGGGGATTTAACTTTTACTTTTGGAGTGTGTAGCAAGTACATAGTCTGGTCCTCACTTTTTGCTTTTATCTTTAAAATGTGAAGAAACTCCCAAATCATATAAGTACACTGCCACAATTGTCAGTCCAACCCCAGAGCTACCAGTAAAAATAAACTTTTGACATTAAGTTGTTAATGTCAAACAGTTTGCACAATGATTTAAATTTACTAATACAGACAATGGTATTCCTATACCCCATGTCAGATTCACTTTTTTAAAAAAATAAAAAACAAACTTATTTTACATACCAATCCCACTTCTCTCTCCCTCCTTTCCTCCCACTCCCACACCACCTCTCCACCACCCTATCCCTCATCCACTCCTCAGAGTCATCAAAGTCTGTCACTTAATTTGGGGTAAGACAGAATCCCTTTACCCTGTATTTATGCTGAAAGAGTGTCCCTCCATAGGTAATGGGCTCCAAAAAGTTAGTTCATGCTCTAGGGATAAAAAATGGTTCCACTGCTAGTGGGACCCCATAAACTGCCCAACTGTCAACCATATACTGAACTAAGGCCCCTGAATATGGATGACAGTTTTACTTTAAATGTATAGAAAAACTCCATGTTTTCCTGTAATATTTATACAAGTAAGTATTTTCAGCATCAGCATTCAATACTCCATTTCATTCTTCAATCACCATGCTTTATCTGGGTGGGGGTGACTTTATTTTGTTTATTGTGTTATTTTCTTTTTGTGGGTAATTTTGCCAAATACACAAATCATTTACAATGGGGTGATATCTCATTATAATCTCGATTTACATTTCCTTACAATTAGTAATGTTGGACTTGTCCTTCCTGTACTTGCTGGGCATTCCTATGACTTTCACTTTATTTGTGTTTATTTCCATGACCACTCCAGTATAGAATCACTGAACCACATTTCTGGTTCTCCTCCTTCTTAAAAAAAAAATAATTATTTTTATTTTATGTGCATTGGTGTTTTTGCCTTTATATGTGTCTGTGTGAGGGTATTGGTTTCCCTGAATCTTGAGTCAGAAACAGGTATAAACTGCCATGTGGGAGCTGGGAATCAAACCCCACCCTCTGGAAGAGCAGTCAATACTCTCAGCCACAAAGCCATCTATCCACCCTCCCTTCTATTTTTATATTAAGGTTTTTATTAATTTATTTTTTGTTATTATATGGAATTTGATGTAAATCTAAAAATTCAAGCTTTAGACTCTCATAACACTGGAGAGACATGAAGAAATGTTTCTTGAACCCAGATAGGGAGCCAACTGCAGAGAAAAGAAATGCTTCCACTAAAGTTCAAGTTGGTGAACCAATGAGTTTATCGGGACTACTTGCAGGATTGAGTGAAGGAGTGAAGAGACTCTGGCTAGTTCCAGTATGGCAAGCATGGCTCTGGTAGGTCTTGCCCTTCTCTACCATCCCCTCTGTCCTGCTACTACATTACAGCACAAAGGCTAGCCACCAAGGTCTATTTCTTTATTTGGCTACTTCCTAATCCTGAAACTGACTACCAAGCTCCAGATATCAAATATTGAGGTCCAGCAATCAAAATCCTCCCTTTGTCTCACCTGATTAGCATGCCCAATTAAAACCAAACATCTAACCCTAACATGACATTTCCCCCTTTACCTTTATGAACCACCGTTTGCGTATGTGTGGTGCCTATATTTTCTCTTCCCACAGGTAGTCATTTGTTCCTCTGGGAAAAATACTCCTGCACCCTTTCTTTTGTCCCCTTCTGCTTTTCCCTTGTCATCTATCTCCTTTACCACTGAATCCTAGCCCATTTTAACATAGCCCCCCCCTTTTCTCTTCTTATGTCCTTGTTTCCTCAGTTCTTGTGTATTCTATTGAAAGATTTCAAACATAAATGGGAAAATTAATTACAAAGTAAATACAGCCCACTCTGTGCTGTGGAGAGGGGTGAACAGACCATTGCCCTGATCTATACACTAGGCAGACTGTGTGCTTATTTTTAGAGCCACAACAATTAAAAAAAACATCCCTGTAGTAACTTTGAATCAAACAAGTGATACCCAGGTGTACTTAGACTAACTCTTGCTGACTTTTCACATGTATGAGCTCTCTGTTGTATATCACAGAATGTTATATTCTGGCTTGACCTTTGTTATGTTTTGCTCAGTTGTCTCCAGATATGAAATGATATTTTGAAGTTTAGGACTTCATATAGCTCAGTCCAAATATTTATTAACTTTCAGGTAACTTGGGATATCATGTCAGCCTTGGAGGTCACTTTTCCTCCAACAGCTAGAAAAATGACTCAGGTCTTAACCTTATGGTCATTAATTAAAGTCCAGCTGTGTCTGTCCTTTAGCACCAAGGCTACTGAATATGAGGAGGTATTTAGACTCAATTTCCTTCAGTCTTCCTTGTATCTAACTGGTCACTTATCATAGCATACACACAATGAATTGGGGGGAGGGAGAGAAGAAATAAGTCAACAGTGGGGAAGCCTGATATTATGTTAAAACTGTGATTAATCATGTTGATAGTGTGAATTCTGCCCAGGCTTAGAAATGACACCCCCAAATTTGGCCCTTTAAATACTGTCACTTTAAACTATTATATTAGTGCCAAAATGAAATTCCCTTTTTAGATCATCCATCACCCCTAAAATAAAAATCCACTTTTCCTTGAAAATAGCCTACATTTTCCACTTCTACGATTGCTGTGAAAAAAATACATACTCCTAAACCACTTTGTCTTTGGAGTTCCACTTTCTATTCTTTTTATCCATTTATTTATTTACTTATTTATTTAATTATTCGTTTATCCATTCACTTGCTTACATTATTAAGTATACAATGAAAAATAGTTTATCGATCAAGAGGAAAGGATGTGGTGTGAACCACCATTGCCATTTGACAAATTTCCAACATTTCAACATTGGGGACCACACTTTTAAATTGCAGCACTCACTTGGGGAGGCCGAGCCAGGTGTACCTCAATGAGTTCAAAGCCAGAAACTGTGTCTCAAATAAATAGATAGATAGATAGATAGATAGATAGATAGATAGATAGATAAATGACTTATAATTCTGTGGAATAGTTTTGTTTCAATTATTAAGAAGAATATAATCAGTTTACAGAAATGCATTTTTAACATAGTTA
The DNA here is from genome assembly GCA_030556225.1 of Cricetiscus sungorus. Lineage (NCBI taxonomy): Eukaryota > Metazoa > Chordata > Mammalia > Rodentia > Cricetidae > Cricetiscus > Cricetiscus sungorus. The sequence continues at coordinate 241,035 of JANBXA010000600.1, read as the reverse complement.
CTTAATCACAATATGTTCAAACACCCTAGTATAGTATACTACTGCCTTTTGCTGGTTTATCATTACATTTATGTTTTGTATACATCACACATATTTGCAGATTATTTTCTTCAAAATTATTTTTTCCCAAAGGCTGTTCAATCACATATTTCTAAGAAACTTAAAAACTACTCATTCTCACTGGCATTACATTTTAAATAATTAACTACTTAATGTTATTTTTAATCAGAATATACTGTGAATATTATGACATATTTGAACAAAGTGTTTTTTTTTATTTCTACATCCTCCTTTTATGTTTTATTCCACTTGTACTCTCTTTGCCTCAGACTGTTTTCCTAACCCATGTTTTCTTTTGTCCCTTCTCCATCATTCATAATGCCCAATCGTGCCCCTTCTCAGTGTCTTTTCTAGATTTTTATGCTTTGTCCACACCTATCCCTCTTTATGTATATGCATGCCTTAAAGTCTGGGATATGCATATGGGGGAAAGTATAGGCTTTGCATTTATAATGGTGAACCACTTCCATTAATATTACACAAAGGAAAGTGCCTTTTAACTTATTTCCTTATGTGACAGTGATGCATTACTGGTGATCCTCAGTTTATCATTAATGTGTTCAAAAAATGAAGAGAGAGTCTTCATACTGATTTCAAGGTTGTGTCACCTTGAACTTCTCAATATCAGTAAATAGTTCTTTCTTTTTCCCCTGTATCATTTATATTTGTTGTAAAATTTCTGGTTGGTAGCTATTTTGGCTTGGATGTGGTAGTATTTCAAAGTAGTTTCAGTTCATATTTCCCTTATAATTATAGATATTAAATGAGATTTAAACATTTTGCTAATATAATTTCTTCTGGGAAGCCACTGCTCATTTCTTTACCCTGTTTAATGAGTGACTGCATGTGTGTGTGTGTTTGTGTGTGTGTGTGTGTGTGTTGTATCAACTTTATCTGCTAATTATCTGTTTTGATAATCAGAAAGATATTTACTTAGATGTAGTTCCATCTGCTGGTAGTGCTATTGGTATTTTTTTTTCAGAAGGTTCCTGCTTATCCAAAGATCATGAAGATAATTTCTTGTACTTTTTTTTTGGGAAACTTCAGTGGTTTAGGTGTTAAATGACTTAAAAGACTTTGATTCACTTCAAGATGATATTGTATAGGGTGAAAGACATGGATGTGATTTCACTCTTCTGCAAATGGACATTCAATTTTGCCATCAACATTGACAAAAGGCTGCTTTTGTTCCACTGTATTTATTTATGTTTGTTTGTTTGTTGTGTCCTTTCTCAAAATGAGGTGGCCTTACCTTTGTGAGTTTGTGCACAGGTCATTTATTCTCTTGCGTGGGTCTACTTTATTTTTGTGTCACCAAAAGACTGGTTTGTCTCCATAGTCCTGTAGTATAATTTGATATCAGGTATTGTACTACTTCCAGATATATTTTTTGTTGTTATTTTTGGGACCCTTTCAGCTTTTCTTGAACTGTTCTAAATCTGTGAAGTACTGCTTTGGAACTTTGATGGCTATCACATTGAATCTGTAGGCTAATATTTGCCCTCCCACATACTATCTATCACTATACTATTGGATATCAGACTGCAAAGGGACATAAATGATGATCAAATTTATAGAATGCACTTTGTCATATCATACAGCAAGTGTTTGAATTCATCAAAAATTGCTCAGCTGTGCCCTTTATGCCTACCCCTTTGCATTCTAAAACCACATGCTCTGTCAAGTGTCCCACATTATCCTACTTTCTGTTTTTAGACATACTCTAGGTTTTCCAGTTTGTACTTCGTTCATGAATACTCACATGATGTGTTTTAGGTATTTTTTTAGTGTAGCATTCTCTAGTAATTTTTATTTGATGAATTGATTTTTTCAATCGTGAGTATTGCACATGTTCTGTATAGAACATAGTAATGAATAATTCACAAATATTTTCTCTAAATTTATGACTAACTTTTTATTCTTTTGAAATTTGAATGTTTAAAATGTATCACTTTACACATGATAAATGGAATTTTAAGTAAATTTTCTTACTATTTTTCATAGAATAAAGATTTTAAATAATCTATGTATATGCATGTGTGCATGCATGCATGGTGTACATGTTTGCATGGATATGTGCCTTTGTACATGCTGATGCTAGAAAAGATCAATGGATCCTTTGAAACTAGAGTTACAGACATGTGAGGGATGCTTGACTTACTCTGTGTCCATACAACTATACAACAGATGATCTCAAGCACTAAGCTGCCTTTCTAGCTTATAAAGATATTTTCAAATTCACATTTACATATAATTCTAGAAAGCAGTACATTATATTGTATGTGGCTTGGGCTATGGACCAAGCAAGACTCTGTCCTTTGATTTTTTTCCTTGATATATTTTATTGAAAAAATTACAATATATTTTTATTATAGTTTCCTCTCCCTAGCTCCTCTCAGAAATTCCCCATGTCCCACCTAACCCAACTCCATGCTTGTTCTGTCTAGCTTTCTTTAGAAAACAAATAAACAAGCAAATAAACAAACAAGAATTTAACACAAAAGAAAAAAAATTCAAAAAACACAAACACACATGCAAACAAAACAAGTTAAAGTACAAAATAGAAACCATAATTTGCAAGTAGAAGAGGAGTAAGACAAATATTCACTTAAGTCTAGAAACCTAATATTCATTTTGTATCGGCTATGGGGGGCTGTTGGCCGTGGGGTCTGCCCTTAAGTGTGGTTTATATTCCAGTGAGACTTCATTGGAATAAAGTAAGTTTTCCTTTGCAAGTAGTTGCTAATTGAAAATACCTTTGTGTTTGGAGACGGGACTTTGTATCCACTGCCCTCTCTCAATGCTATTATCTGGCTTGAACCTGTGGAGGTCCTATGCTTGCTTCCACAGCCTTTGTAAATTCCTATAAGTGTCAATCCTATAGTGTTTGGAAGACACTGTTTCTTTATTATTATGTATCCTTTCTGACTCCTATAATCTTTCTACCTCCTCTTCTGCATAGCACTCTGAGACTTTAGGGGAGGGGTTTGATGAAGACATACATACTACTTATCTGTGTTCATTGATCTTTTCATAATATCCAGAAATTGGAAACAGTCTAGATATTAATCAACCAATGAACAGATAATGAAAATGTGGTACATTTACACAATGGAATATTAGTCATTTCTTTTTATAATTTCAATTATCTTTGCCCTCTCACAATCCACTATGTGATTAAATTATTTGTTTTTATGTCTAGCTCATGTTTAATACCACTTTTATGATTACTGGTAAATGACACTATGGAATGAGATAAGATATTGAACGAGGTCCAGCATTCTCTTTAAATTTCCTGTTTCAACTATATTTTTATTCATCATCATGAAGATTTTATAATCTAACATTCATATACCTTGAAACACCTTCTTGAGGAAAGAGATTAAGAAGAAATGGGATGAGAGATGGAAAGGCAGGGGAAAGAGAAATTTCCATGATATGATTGAAAGAAAACATTTTTATAAATCTATCACCATGTGCAGTAGATGACAATAATAAAAACAACATGATGCCAGGATCTGTCTGAAATTATGGTTAATCCCATAACTGTTTGTAGTAAACTGGAATGTTAAGAATATCAAGCTTCCAATCTGTGGGCAGCAGATAATGAGTATTATTTAGGTTTTACTATTATATTCATGAACATTTTGATTTTTAACAAAACAAAAATAAAAATTTCATATTTATAGATATCTATCTAAAGCCTTTATACTTTAATTTTTGTATGATTTCTCATAAAAATATATGAGAAATATATCATTTTTCTAGATGTAGCTATTAAAATTGAAAACATAATTTTAGGAATTTTTGATGTTTTGCTACGTAGTCAATGAAGTTATGCAAAGAAGGTAAAAAATTGTATCAACAGTTATGGAGTATGAACTATTTCCTATTTGTTGGTGACACTTTCCTGTACAATTTTTCCTACTAACACCTAAATGGTCACTTTAATAAGTAAAATGAGTACAAATTTGTGTGTTCATAGAAAATAACTGGAATTAATTTTATTCTTATAATATTCAATTAACTAAGTGAAGGTGTGTGTGTGTTTGCCTTCATATACCTGTGATAGTCTCTAACACACTTCTGTTTCCATTATTGTGATAAAGAGAAACTCATATGACATCTCAGCTATAAGGATGTCATCAGAGTGCACCAGCAGTTTCATAAATGTCAGTTCCTGAGTATTGCCTGTGAAAGCACAGCTTCAGGAAACGTTGAAGTGGCCTTTGGCAGTCACTGGGAGTATTACTTTTTAAAGGTCAGGTAGACATGATTACTTTGCCAAGCCACTTTGTTGGGAGGAAAGGAGCTGAGCCATCAACAATTTGCTCCAATTTTCTAACTATTCAAAAGTGGAAAAATAAAAATACAAAATATGAAGTGACAATTTGAACAAAGATGTAAAATCAATAACTTAATTGTAGTGCTTAATAAGATATAGGATGATATAATAAATATGCTTAATTACAGTAAAATCGTAAAAAATTCTAGACTTAATACATATATATCAAACACAAAGTTGTATAAAATATTAAAATATTTTAATGTATTTCAGTCTATATCTACAAACTTTCTAACAGAATTTGAATAATGGGATAAGACGTTTCAATTAACTAAGTTAAAGTACTAAATTTAGCTTTGTTACAATTTTTACTCATAAATATTTCTGGAGGCACACACTGATATTCATTAACACCATCAGAATATTATCTCTCTCAGGTCATCAAGAGCAAACTCTCCATAGCAATCTTTGGGTTTATCTTGCAAACACCTAATTCATTATTATAGTGAAATTGCTCTATAAATGTTGAAAAATTCTGTTGCAAAACATAAGAATTATGTATTTCTCTGTTTGCTAAAATAAAGAGAGACATAAACAGGATAACAATATGGAAGACTGCAGATAAAAAGGAGAGGGGATGCATATCCTCATCCTCAGGGATTTATAAGAAAAATCCTAGGTGCAGATTTTTATTTTGCTGGACCCTATAAATTTACATTGTAACTTTCTTCCAAATACCCACTCATGAATTAAAATCTTTAAATCAAATCTAAACTCATGGCTCAAGAAATTTCAAAAGTTAAAAGGCATCCTTATCCTTTTATGAATACAGAATATTGAAACATTTAATGTAACTGCACCAATATCACTAACTCTTTATGTGCAATATTCAAACATAATTTTCACATATTTCATGTAAATTAAAATAACAAAAATTTAATACAAATGGAAAGTTCAGAGAATACAACCTTAGGAATACCCTAATGCCCTTCAAAATAGAAGAATTTGTGAAATTTAGTTTCAAAACAGCATTCTAAACGTAAACAATTTTAACCTATAGATTAAGAAGTTCTAAAATTAGCTCAACAAAAAGAAGACAAACCACATGCAAATATTGTCAACAGTGAAAATTCTAGAAAATAACCCAGCTATATTTATGGTATAGAAGATGGACCTCATTTCCATATTACTCTCCCCATCTTTTTAATTATTTTGAAAATAAGAAACAGCACCAAGCTTGCAAAGGGAAAATAAGCAGTTAGGTAGACTAGTGAGAGGAAAGGATTTATTTTTGCACTCCTCTAAAAACCTAATATTTGACCTTTACAATAGCTTTTTGACGGAGGGTAAAAAAAACAATGTGCTATTTGATAACTAGACAAGTCATCTAAATTGCAGTACTAAAATCTGTTGCAACAAAAAATATGAGGATGGAAAACAAGCAAAAGAAAGATATTGGTACTAGGAATTGTTCCCTGATCCTCTGGAAGAACAGCCTGTAGTGGGATATTCACTGTGTCTGCTTCTGTGGCACTGACCACACCCATTGAAGGGTAGAGCCAGGGGTGGAAGTGACCTGTGGAACTTAGTCTCGGGAGGAGGCGGAGAAAGGCCTTTTCTGGCAGGACACGGAGAGAGGAGCATCCAGTTTTAACTGCTGTGTTCATCTGTCTGTGTTGTGAGTTGTTTCTCCCTTAATAAACATCTATTCGACCTATTTGTTTATCCTGACCCTTATTGAACCTCATTATCTGGTGTCAGAAGCGGGATCAGGATTTTCACCGCACCTGGGTTTTACCCAGGTGCCGCAGCAACCCTTCCCCCACCTTCCTTGAATGGGCAGGATATACCCTGACCTAGAACTCCTTTTATCTCCATCTTGGCCTGAGACTACTGCTCATCTTCCGCCCATTCCCTCAGATTGTATTCGCACAGAGCCCTGCGGCATTAGCCCTGCCTTTTGTGTTGTGGCACTAGGCCTGTACTCAGCCTGCTCTGTTTGTGTGCTTGCAGGCTCCGGCGGCTGCGGCAGCTGCGGCCTGTGGACTGGCGGAAAATATACACACTGCAGTTGCTTGCAGCTCCTGTTTTCCCTGTGGTCTCAACAATTGTACAAGGCTCGTTTCACTCCTTCGTTTAACAAAATTTTGCTTGCCTTAGTTTGTTAAAAGCTATTCTACAGGGACCAGGATCAGAAGGATCATTTCCTGCCGGAGGCTATTTGGCGGACACTCTTTGGTGGTACAATTCCAGATAGAACCGGAATTGGAAGGCTCCTCTGCTGCCGGACGCTTTTTACTGCTACACCTCCGAGTGTAACTACAGCAAGTTGAGATCTACAGCTAAAAGCATCAAAGCTCCAGGACAGCGGAATTACATCTAAGGTAATTGTAACATCTTTTGCAACTTAAGCTGATATAATATCTGAGATCAATTGTTCCATAGATATGGCAGATAATTTTACAATGCAGTACTTTAGGAATTTTTTTACTTCATATATAGAAGGAATCTTAGCAGAAGAAAATTATGACTGGATCAATATATACACCTTTTTCGTAATAGTAATGGGTTTTATCATTAATATGATATTCTTAAAGAAATGGTTTGAGATTAGCGCAAACAATAAGGAACTTGTACAAACCATAGGAGACTTGGTAACAAAGATTCAAAACATTGAAAATGACAGAATGCAAAACATGGAATGTTTAGGAAAAAAGTTTCAGAATATTGAAGATGGCAACAGAGAGCTGACAGGTAGAATACAGAACATGGAACATAAAAATGATCAAATAGAAAACAAAATTTGTTACATGTCTGATGTTGCCTCAACAACCAAAACAGAAACAATGCAATGCATTAACACACTAGCAGAAACAGCTCATTCCTGGTTGGATGAAGCTACTAATAAGGTTAAAAAACTGGAATATCAGATGGCAAGAATAGCAGATAGAATCTCTTCCATGTCTGAAGATAATGGCAAGCTAGCAGATAGAACATTGTTTTTAGAAGGCAGTTTACATGCCATTCAGATAATATCTAAGGATGAGAATATCAAAAACATGGAATCATTTGTAGTTGGAGAAAGTAAGAAACTGACAGATGCAATGAAAGCTCTAGAAAGGGATATGCTTCAAGAAGTTCAGACACTCAAAGAAGCAATAATTAATAGACTTCAGGCTTTAGAAGACCTTCAATCTGATACATCAGAAGAAGAGCTCCAGGTAATAGGGCATGAAAAAAACTTAAAATTTTCCACACCATTTAGGGTCAGAGGAGCTTTCCCTGTATCTGTTAATGGAAAATCAGCAATGAAAAAACACCCAAAAGGTGTTGTTGCTTATCAATGGGAACCAATATGTATGCAAGATTTAAAAATTATAAAGGAAGCAGTAGTCTCTTAAGGCATGCACTCACCATATGTGAAGCAATTAATAGAATCATGAGCAATGAATAACAAGGTAACCCCTAAGGATTGGGAACAATTAATATCAGCTGTCCTTGAAAACTCCTCTCAATTAGAATGGATGGCTTTATGGAGAGAAGAAGCAAAGGCTCTTGAACTTCAAGGCTTAAAGAAAGGTTATGAAGCTCCCAAAGATAAAATTCTTGGTGAGGGTATTTATGCTGACCCAGAAACCCAAGCTGCCTATGATGAACATATCTTGTCTCTATGCAGTACGGCAGCTCTGAATGCCTGGGATAAGGTTCATGAACTAGGGGAGAGGATAGAATCTTATACCAAAATAAGGCAAGGACCAAGAGAACTCTTTAGTGTGTTTCTAGAAAGGCTGTCTAGAGCAGTACAATTAGAGGTAGCTGACATAGATTCTAGGCGAATACTCATAGAATCGTTAGCCTATGAGAATGCAAATCCTCAATGCAAACAAGTGCTTTGGACATTAAAAATTCAATCAGCACCTTTGGATGAATGGATCCGATATACAGCCAACATTGACTATAATAGCAATAACACTGAAGCATGGGTAGGAGAAGCTATATCTAAAGGTTTGAGCAGTAATCAAGAGAACAGAAGTTGTAACTATGGTGACATAAAAGCTTGGATAGGAGAAGCCGTCTCCAAAAGTTTAAAGAGATATCAACATGTCAGATGTTACAACTGTGGTAAGATAGGACATCTAAAAAGAAATTGTAGGCAAAGCATCTCTAGAAATAATACTCCCAAGAATGAATCGAACAGAAGGCCTAAGACTTCTGGGTTATGTAGAAGGTGTGGCAAAGGCAGACACTGGACAAGTGAGTGTAGATCAACTAGAGACAAGCAAGGAAACCCTTTACCACCGGGAAACTCCTTGGGGGGCCTCTCGAAGGCCCCCATGTCAAAGGTGGTCCGAACATTCCCAGTCACAGTGGAGGACAACCTCCCACAGGACAATTAGAAAATCCTTGGCCTATTGTAAAAACTCATACCGCTCTGGCTGACAAACTAGTGACAGAAGTTGAATCAGACATGACAGAAGAAAATAAAAAACGTATATTTTGGCAAACCTCTATAAACAGTCAAAGGCCTAGATTGATAGTTAAAATGAATAACAGACTGTTTGAAGGCCTCCTGGACACAGGGGCGGACGTAACTATCATAACTAATAAATCCTGGCCTCGAAATTGGCCCCTGAAAGAGGTTAATGTTCAATTCTTAGGGATTGGAACCCTGTCTCAGATAAAACAAAGCATGAGATAGATTGAATGTGTAGGACCAGAAGGACAGCGAGGAAGGTTAAGACCATATGTGGCTGATGTATTGATAAATTTATGGGGTCATGATCTATTACAGCAATGGAATACACAGATTAACATTCCTCCAGTATTAGATAGGAACCATAAACGACCTCATGATTGTGGAAAAAATGCTATAAAGTACTATACAAGACAGACACCAAATATCCAGGCTGTACAAAGACAGAATGCAAGTGCTGAACAAACAGATGAACCAAAAGCCTTACCCTAAAATGGTTAACAGAGGAACCTGTCTGGGTAGGGCAGTGGCCTATGACTTCTGAGAAGTTAGAAGCTTTAGAAAACCTGGTTCAGGAACAGCTAAATGCTGGGCATATCGAGGAATCAACCAGCCCTTGGAATTCTCCTGTATTTGTTATCAAAAAGAAATCTGGTAAATGGAGAATGCTTACAGACCTGAGAGCCGTTAATAAAGTTATCCAGCCAATGGGCTCTTTACAGCCTGGAATGCTGTTGCCTTCTTTGATACCTAAAGAATGGCCTATTATAGTTATTGATTTAAAGGATTGCTTCTTCACTATACCTTTACAAGAACAAGATAAAGAGAAATTTGCCTTCACGGTACCTAATTACAATAATTCTCAACCAGTGAAGAGATATCAATGGAAGGTTTTGCCACAGGGAATGCTAAATAGCCCAACCCTGTGCCAATATTTTGTACAAAAACCACTGGAAATAATTCGTAAACAGTTTCGACAATCCATAATCTATCATTACATGGATGATATATTGTTAGCTGACTCTAAAGCAGACATATTAGAAAAAATGTTTGAGAAACTGAAGGAAGTTTTACCTCACTGGGGATTACAAATTGCACCTGAAAAAATACTAAAAGGAGAGTCAATCAACTACTTAGGATATAAAATAGGTCTACAGAAAATTAGACCACAAAAAGTACAGATCAGGAGAGATCGCTACCAGACTCTTACTGACCTTCAAAAATTACTCAGAGAGATTTCTCAACTGCAAAACATTATTGGAGTTGAAGGGCATGATTTGAAAAGCTTGAAAATGGCCCTAAAAGGGGACAAGGATTTGAATAGTCCACAAATACTATCAGCTGAAGTGGAAAAGGAATTAGAATGGGTAGAAAAGAGCATATTAGAAGCACATGTGGACCATGTGGATCCAAATCTAGACTGTATTCTGGTTATATTACCATCTAGAGAATATCCTTCAGGGATTTTGATGCAGAGAGAAGACATCATATTAGAATGGATATTCTTACCACATAAACAGAATAAAAAACTAAAAACATATATAGAAAAGAACTCTGACTTGATTTTAAAAGGTAAATTAAGACTTCGTCAATTAACAGGAAGAGATCCAGCAGAAATTATTGTACCTTTAACTAATGAGGAAATTTCCTCCTTATGGAAAGATAATGAATATTGGCAGAGAGCATGCAGTAATTATTTAAGTCTAGTAAACTGTTTCTATACTGAAATCTAGTTTTCTTTACTATCTAATATTTCTGTAGTCCCGATTCATGTATACCAGTGCTGGCTTTGGAGTTGGATTTGGCTTTCCTTCTCTAAATTCAAGCATGTTGTTAATATTAAATTCACAGTTTCTGCCTTATATCAAGAAGCCAATTGGTGTAAGGCAGAAGAAAACAAAATTGAAGGACTCATTCACTTATTCGCAATTTTCTGTCTGAAATCCTAATTTTCTCATTTACATTTTAATGCTTACTGTTGCCTTGCCCTAATACATGCCATAAAATTAAAAAGTTTACTTTGATATTGATATTTAAATTTTCCACAAGGACTATAACAGTTCTCAACAGCAATCTTTGAACACTCTGGAAAGGAGATGGGGCCCCAATTGGACATTTCCACTTGACTCAACCTGATGCATCTGGACTACAAACTGCACCCTAAACCGGTTTGAGACTGCTTTTCTTGAGACAACTCATGACTAGCTAGCTGTATTGGTGCACCTTCTTATTACAACCTGGCCAAATTTCAATTAGAATTCCAGTCAAGCATTTTCTGCCACACAATGACTACCTACATATGTTACAGCCAGTACTGTTTAGAAATTTGGTTGCTAAATTTTTTTTTCCAACAGGATCCCATGGAGAAATCATCATCCCATTTCAGCAGGAAGTAATCCTAAGATAACAACGCCCCCTTTCCCCGCTCTTGGAATTTAGGAATAATATTCATCTTCATAGGGTTGGTTTTAGTTACTTGGGGTTGGGTTTGGAAGGTGATACTTAGACTTGGTTATCTCTTTTATACAGGAATAGGGTATGGTTGGGAAAGGTATGATTCAGAATGGATATAGGTAGATTAGCCTATTTTCTTGTGAATTATTCAGTAAGAATGAGACATTAGTATTACAGCTTACATTGTTATATATTATTATTTGTGGTAACCTATGTAAAATTAAGTTTATTCCCTTCCTGGAAGAATTGTATCTTATATTTGTTGTATTGCGTGAAATCTTTCCATTTATGATGTTTTATGTACATTATACTTGCCATATTCTATGTATGTATACTATTGCTTGTGTTCAAGACATTTTGTATTTGTTACAATTTGGGATATTTGTCTTGCTGCCCTTTAGAGCTCTACCTCTTGTTTAGACATTTTTACTCTACCTCTACTTTAAGAATTTACATGTGAGATATATATATATATATATATATATATATATATATATATATATACATACATATACATAGTTATATTGTTTAGGTATTTATCTTTGCTTTACTCAAGGAAGTTTTAATCAGGCTTGTTAGCCAAGTTCCTGAGTATTACAGATTATCCTCACCCATGTTTCCTTTGACTATGAGATTAGTCAGACATAGATGCTTAATCTTCAATCACTTCATAGACCTGCAGAACATGGCATTTAAATGTTTTATATATTAGTACTCTGTTGACATGAGACACTGTTGCTCCTGACAGCACCGTGCACTTTCCCGAAAGTATGTTGGACACTGTTGTTGCTCCTTCTGGAGTTCATCCTCGCTTCAGCTAATGGCCTCTTGGGCAAGGAACTGCCTCAGCCTTGACCACATGCGGTCCTATATGCTTGCAGGAGACAAACTTAGAAGACTGCTGAACCTTGCCAAGTCAGGGTAAGACAGCCTTTCTACCTCCCTGCTTTTGTTGTGGTCTGCCAAATACTCCTGGCCTTAGTCATATCTGGCTGTACCAACATTGCTGTGAGACCTTGGGTGACTGTCCAGGTAGCTTGATGTTGCTGTTTCTGTCCTCACTGCACCTTTTGGAAGTTGCCCATCTGCACTTCCCATCTACCCTAGTATTGTAATTTTTCTTCTCAGGTCTTGGTGAGGTTGTAGATTAAACTATCTTAGTATTATTCTCTCTTCCTAGTTAGATATTAAGTACTAGACTTAAGCTTTTCAGATTAGGACAACTCTATTGTAACTCCTTTATGCCTTCACCCTAGGACTAGGTATGTTTGTGGTTTTGGTCTCGATTTTCCTTTTCTTAGAGCACACTTGTTATTCACTGTTTTGTATACAGTTTTGTATCAAGCTTAAATCTTTTCTTTAGACTAAAAGGGGAATTGTAGTGGGATATTCACTGTGTCTGCTTCTGTGGCACTGACCACACCCATTGAGGGGTGGAGCCAGGGGCGGAAGTGACCTGTGGAGCTTAGTCTCGGGAGGAGGCGGAGAAACGCCTTTTCTGGCGGGACACGGAGAGAGGAGCATCCAGTTTTAACTGCTGTGTTCATCTGTCTGTGTTGTGAGTTGTTTCTCCCTTAATAAACATCTATTCGACCTATTTGTTTATCCTGACCCTTATTGAACCGCATTAACAGCCAGTGCTCTTAACCACTGAGCCAGCACTTTATCTTCGTCACTTTCTCCCAAAGAGTCTTTCATTGATTTGGCTAGCCTGGTTGGACAATAGTCTCTTAAAATCTTCTTGTCTCTATGTCCCATTACTGGCATTATGGCAAACCTGACTTTTACATAGATACTAGGAACTCTAAACTCAGGTTCAAACACTTTGACCATTTGTTATTTCCATAGCCTGACTTTATGGATACTTTCAACATTGAATTATAAGACAACTCAAAAATAACAGAAAATATGCAAATCATTGTATTCCCATGAGTAAAATGGTGAGAATATCCTTTACAAATCTAGATATAAGACATTCTAAGAGAAGGTTTTAGTGTATCTCAGGTCTGTGTATGTTTAGAGAGATAGGGAATTTGGCTGGAGAGATGGTTCAGCCACTAAAGGCTAGGCTCACAATCAAATATATGTAAGAGACAAGGAATTTTGATTAAAAAAAAAGTACCTCTCCGGAGTTCCCCAGTCCTGCTACTATCTCAAAGAGCTCCTACCCTCACCACATCTTATTTCCATGAGCACTTAACCTCAAGATGCCACCCCAGGGTATGCCTGTCTTTTTTCCATGGACCTTCTAAGCCTTCCTTTCTGGCCTATCATTATTACTTTGCAATAGCTACCATGCCACAAAAAATACTTTGTGGCAGGGTTGTTCCATCAAGTTGCCACACTAGGCAGAGACTCAAATCAGTATCTTGCTCAGCCCCCATCAGAGAAGTTTATTCTTCCTGTGGATGAGAAGTAACATAGATATTCACAACTGTACAATGTATAGAATGTGGGCTTGTTGGCCACTCAGTCCTAAAGGGGCTATTTCAACAAATTCCTCCACTCAAATTCAGAGATCTATGTGGAAGAAAAGTTAGAAAAAAAACTAAGATCCATAGGTAATGGGTGAATCCAAGGAAACAGTTTCTTCTTGACAAAACAAGACTAATTCAAATATAAATGTGAGCAAGTTTAAGTCATACTGCATCCCAGAAATGAGAAGGGGAACTGGACATGAGCTACCCCCTCAACCACGAATCTGTCTGTAATTGATATGGCAAATGAAAAATTAATTTCCACCAGAGCCATCTCACTGGGTATATCAATCACACCCCATTAGGTATGTCTAACTCCTTCTGTGTCTCGAATCTCCTTCTTGCCTAGATTCTTCTTCAGTTCCTCTCTTTGCCCAGAAGTCCCACCTATTCTCTCCTGCTTAGCTCTTGCTCATTCAGCTCTTTATTAATCAAAATGACATATCTTTACACAGAGTAAATCTCATAACAGAAATTAAATTGAAAATATATGTAAATATATAATCATTGACAACTTCTGGAGATTTGCTTATGAAGAGCAATGTACACATTCAAGAATAAATTCTAAACACAAAAAGTATTTCAACATTCAAATACAACATATATATGTATGTATGTGTTATGGCTACCTTTGAAAGTCAAGGGAAAAACTCTAAAAAATGAGGATGAAAGAAAAATGGGATTTCATATGAAAGAAAATAAAATTCATTTGAAAACCAGGGAAGTCAGAAGCAGTCACATGATATGTTCAAATGGATAAAAGAAAAGGGTTTTAACCAAGGGAATCATGTTTATTCATAAGAATAAAATATGTATTAGGTCAACTATAAACAAGGAAATACCTTACTAAGAGAGTAGGCACATATGCTAAAGGGGTTCTACAGAATAAAATAAAGGGCATCTCTATAAAGAATCTAATCCAACTCAGCAACTAAATGTCCCAGTAAAGCTAAATGCACAGGTACACACAAAGCAGTGACTTCATATATCTATTAATTAATAACATTTCTATATAACTCCAAAACTAACATATTAAACAGTAATCTTGAAACATTGATGATGGAAATATCCAGTTCACAAATATCATTCTCTGCAAATATTGCCACAAAGAAAGTGAGGAAATAAAAATACTCTGTTTCAACAAAAACATCTTTTATTATGAATTATTGGAACTCAGCATAAATTCAACCAGACTATTATAGGTGACAATGGCAATTTTATTTTCCATTGTTTACATTTAAATCAAAATATAATTTAAGAAGTTTAATACATGTAATCAATATACACAATACTATCAATGCAGTATTTTTCCTATAAGAACACTAAAATCTATTCAGTAACTTTTAATTGTATAATTTGTTATGATTAACTTGATTACTTTCAGTCCAACAGATCAATAAATGTATTCATGAAGACTAATGAAGCATTGTGTGTACTTTTGACAAGCACGATCTCTCCTCACGCCCCTGTCTCACCCACTCTTTGGTAATTACTTACTCAATAATCTGTCTCTAAAAAAACACATTTATTTGATATTCATATATACACATGGAGTGATAATGGAACAAGGAAGCTAAGGTTGGGGGGAAATTAAAGAGGTGTTACGAGCAGGTTTTTCCCCTGCTGCCACTCTTTGTTCTTGTCCCACTCTTTGTTCCTTCCTGCCGGCTGCCTGGTCCCACCGCCAAGCGTGCCCCCAAAACACGCAGAGACTCTGTATTTGATATAAGGCTGTTGGCTAGTTACTAATTCCTTATTGTCTCACTATGTCTTAATTATTAACCCATTTCTACTTATCTAAGTATTTTGACATGGTTATCTTATCGGAGAGTGGAGGCTGGCATCTTGCTTCCTCTCAGCTGACTCCTCCTAACTACTTCCTCTTTCATCCTTGTCTCTTAGCCGTGCCTATCTTGCTTTCCCATTGGCCACAGTGCTTTATTCATTAACAAGTATAAGAAACATATTTCCAGAATAACATCTCCCATCATCTCCCCTTTTCTGTATAAAATCAAAAGAAGGGGTTTAACCTTAACATAGCAAAATATATCATACAACAGTTATCAAATAAGAATCACAGTTAACAATATTTAGTCCATTAACATTTTGTAAGACTTAAAGAAAATATCATCTATCATATCTTTGTGAGTCTAAAGTCCTATATGTAACTTATTTTTAATCCTAACTAAGGAAAACTATTACCATAGCTATCTGTCTTCAACTCCATCAAAGACCATAGAAGGATAATATATAAACTCTAGAATGACAGAGACAACTCATTGCCTGGCCAGTCACCTGAAGTTCTTCTGTAATGTTCAATTTTCAGCCCATAGGCCATAGTGTGTCTCCAGACTCCTCAACAAAGCAGGAAACTTTAAACTGTCCACCTGTATTGGTAGTTTGTCAGTCACTCTTCTCTGTGTCCTGCAGAATGTCTGCTTCTTCCATGAAGCAGGAATCCTGTAGCAATGTCCATCTTGTTTCAGCAGTTACCTTTTTGTGGGACCTGCATGTCCAGTTTATATAGCATAAAGTTAAACAATATAGACAACAGAAGTACCTTGCTCAAATGGCTAGTCTTGCCATATTAGAAGCAAACTCCATAATGTATTTCTTCAATGTCCATCTTTATTTCTGATGCAGGTGGTGTTACCAGGAGCATTTGTGCCTCACTGTCAAGAAAAACCCTAAACTATTTTAAATGCCATATTCTGTAGGTCTTCGAAAAGTTTGAAGAATGCCTATTCATCTCAAATACATCTCTGCATATTTAGAAATCCTAACTAACTTAACTCCAAGTTTTGACTATCATAGGTAACTCTCTAATCTGTACTAAATTATACATTACATTTTTCAATGAGCTATATAAACACAATACCTAAACAAGAGGAGAAATATACCTATCACAGAATTGACCTTAAATTTGTATCAATAAATGAATATCCATTCCAAAATAAAGCATTCATAGCTATACCATAATTCTCTTTTTACCTTTAAAAAGATTGCTTGTGGTCATTAGCCCTTTGTAACCAAGCCCACTTAAATGAAAACAAACATTTATAAACAATATTTGGGAATTTGGGCGTCATTCTTTCCAAACTGCTTCCTGCTGGTAGGGGGTGCTGTCATGAGGATTCTAAGAAGACCCAGAAATCCTGGCTGTAGTGGTCTGCAAGATTGCAATGTCCCATTGATTTTGCTTCAGGGGGTCTTGCTTGATCAAACCACATTAGTCTGGAAGGAATCCACAGCTTTTCATTTTCTGTGGAAACAAAATTAGAAATCATTTTCCCCAGTAACTTGTCCTTAGGCTTAAATTTTGGAGTCAATGCATTGTTAAAATATGTAAAGTGAATTAATCCAACAGCATTTCTTTTATCAGCACTTGTTATTTTCTCAGCAGTCAAACAATTTAAAGATAACAGAACAATGTACAATATCCAAATATTCTGTGTGCTTTCCATTTTTACGTGGCTTTTTCATTACTCTATTTCTTCTACTTCTATTTTTACATATTGTGAGACAGGGTTTCTCTGTGTAACTTTTATTTGTTCTGGAATTCACTTTTTATACCAGGATAACTTTGAAATCACAGAGATCTGTTTGCCTCTACCTCCTGAGTGCTGGCATAAAAAGCATGTGCTCCCACCACACCCAGCTATTCTATTTCCTTTTTTCTTTTGTAAACCAGTGTATTCTGTTTCTTTTTCTCTCCCAAACCAACGCATTTTTTAAAACACAGTGTTAACCTTCATTGCAGCTCTCGTACACACCAATGAATTCTTAGCAGAGCTCTTTAAAAGTAATGCGGTTTTTTTTGCTGCTTATGCAAATTTTGGCTCCATTAAAGGAGCCATGCAAATCACTGTCTACAGCAAAACAAATCCAACTGAGAAAATGCTGCTACTAAGAAGTCTTGTTAGTCTCTGTTCCTTTGTTTCTAAAATCCCTTTTTAAGCTTTTATCAAGTTTTAAGTGAAAGTTCTCAATCCCACTTCTGACACCATTATGAGCAAGTTTTTCCCCTACTGCCGGTCTGGTCCCACTCTTTGTTCCTCCCTTCTGGCCGCCTGGTCCCACCGCCATTAATAAAGTTATCCAGCCAATGGGATCTTTACAGCCTGGAATGCCCTTGCCTTCTTTGATACCTAAAGAATGGCCTATTATCCCAAAACTGAAAGAATCAAATTCATAAAGAAAACGATTTGGATCCTTCCACGCATTGTAAGACAAACACCTATCTATTGGGTTCCTACATTCTACACTGATGCAAACAAATCTGGTAAGGCAGGATATAAATCAGGAGAAATAAACAAAATTCTGTACAAAAGGCAGAATTGTATGCCATTCTCATGGTACGTATGGAATTTACAGAACCCCTCAATATAGTTACTGACTCTCAATATGCAGAGAGAGTAGTCTTACACATCGAGACTGCAGAATTTATTCTTGACAATACAAAATTAACTTCATTGTTTATACAGTTACAAGATAGTATCAGAAAGAGGATTCATCATATATATATATATACATATATATATATATACATATATATATGTATATATATATATATATATATGTATATATATCACACATCAGATCCCATACAGATCTGCCAGGTCCTCTAGCACAAGGCAATGTTGAAATTGATTGTTAATTGATAGGAAGTGTGCTAGAAGCCTCAGAGTTTCATAAGAAACACCATGTGAACAGCAAAGGTTTGAAAAGGGATTTTTCTATCACTTGGCAACAAGCCAAGGAAATAGTAAGGAAATGTCCTACTTGCTCATTCTATAATCAAACTCCTTTACCACCAGGCAGTAACCCTAAAGGTATAAATAGAAATGAAATATGGCAAATGGATGTGCTTCATTTTGCAGAATTTGGAAAAGTAAAATGCATACATCACACTACAGATACATTTTCAGGGTTTCAATGAGCTACTGCTCTGAGCTCTGAAAAGGCTGATTTTGTTATCACATACCTATTAGAGGTAATGGCCATTATGGGCATACCTGCACAAATAAAAACTGACAATGCTCTGGCATATGTTTCCAGCAAATTGAAACAGTTTTTTGAGTATTATAACATAAAACACATAACTAATATACCTCACAATCCTACAGGACAAGCAGTAGTTGAGAGGAAATTCTCCATAAACAGGCAAGAGGAACCAAGACACCCAAACACAGATTACTGTAGCATGTCTGTTTTCTGAGAGCCTGCCCCAAATAACACTCAGAGATTCCATATTTGATACAATCCTGTTGGCCAGTTACCATTATTGTTTATGGGTTAGCTCTGTCTTAATTATTAACCCATTTCTACTTATCTAAGTATTTCCACCTGGCTCATCTTACCGGCCAGATCAGTGGGCCTGGCATATTGCTTCCTCCATGCTCTACATTCTGACTCCTCCCCACTACTTCCTCCTTCCTCCTAGTTTCTTAGTCCCACCTATCTTGCATTTCCATTGGCCCAACTGTACTTTATTGTTTAACCAGTATGAGAAACATATTTATAGAATAACATCTCCTGTCAGATTACATAATGCTTTATTAACATTAAACTTTCTTAATGATGATGAAAAAGGAAAAACAGCTGCAGAAAGACACTAGACAATAGAAAAAACTTCTGAACTAAATCAGCTGGTGTACTTCAAGGATGTATTGACCTCAGAATGGAATCCAGGATATGTGTCATGTTGGGGTAGGGTTTCACATTTGTATCTACAGGAGAATTATAGATACCATATAAGTTAATCAAGATCTGAGTTGAACTATAGAAACATCTTAATGAAGAGAAATGACAAGTCACCCAACAAATTAGGTCCCATGAAATGTGCAGAGACTTCTGAAATGTAAGGGAAGTTTTCTGTTCTTGTCTTTACAGGAAAACAGAGAACACCTACCTTCAAACAGCCAAGAGACAAGGAACATGTAGGTACCTATAGAAGAGAAAATAGCTCTCCAGAAAGAATCACTTAATGAAGAGTAATCTGATTTATGGTAAAAATATTTAAGTCTAGTAAACTGTTTCTATACTGAAATCAATTTTTCTTTACTATCTAGTATTCCTGTAGTCCAAACTCATGTAAACCAATGTTGGCTTTGGAGTTGGATTTGGCTTTCCTTCTCTAAATTCAAGCATGGTGTTAAGATTAAATTCACACTTTTTGCTTTATATCAAGAAGCCAATTGGTATAAGGCAGAAGAAAACACAGTCTAGGGACTCATTCACTTATATGCAATTTTCTTTCTGAAATCCTAATTTCCTCATGTACATGTTAATGCTTATTGTTGCCTTTCCCCTAATGTATACTGTAAAACTTGAAAACTAAATTTTGACATTGATATTTAAGTTTTCCACAAGGAATAATAACAGTTCCTAACAGCAATCGTTGAACACTCTGTAAAGAAGATGGGGCCCCAATTGGACATTTCCACTTGACTCAACCTGATGCATCTGGACTACAAACTTCACCCTAAAACCGGTTTGAGACTTCTTTGCTTGAGACAATTCATGACTAGTTAGCTGTAATGATGCACCTTCTTATTACAACCTGGCCAGAGTTTCAAATAGAACTCCAATCAAGCATTTTCTGCCACACAATGACTACCTACATATTTCACAGCCAGTTCTGTTGAGAAATTTGGTTGCTTAAAATTTTTTTCCTACCGGATCCCATGGAGAAATCATCATCCCATTTCAGCAGGAAGTAATCTTAAGATAACGAAGCCCCCTTTCCCCACTCTTGGAATTTAGGGATAATATTCATCTTCATAGGGTTGGTTTTAGTTACTTGGGGTTGGGTTTGGAAGGTGATATTTAGACTCAGTTATCTCTTTTAGACAGAAATAGGGTATGGTTGGGAAAGGTATGGTTCAGAATGGATATAGGTAGATTAGCCTATCTTCTTGTGAATTATTTAATAAGAGTGAGATATAAGTATTACAGCTTACATTGTTATATATTCTTACCTGTGGTAACCTATGTAAAATTAAGTTTATTCCCTTCCTGGAATAATTGTATATTTTGTTATATTGTGTGAAATCTTTCCATTTATGATGTTTTATGCACATTATCTGGCCATATTCTATGCATGTATACTTTTGCTTGTGTTCAAGACATTTTGTATACTGATACAATTTGGGATATTTATCTTGCTGCCCTTTAGAGTTCTACCTCTTGTCGAGACATTTCTACCTCTACTTTAGGAATTTACAGGAATTTACATGTATATATATGTGTGTGTGCATAGTTATATTGTTTAGGTATTTATCCTTGCTTTACTCAAGGAAGTTTTAATCAGATTTTTTAGCTAAGTTCCTGAGTATTACAGATTATTTTCACCCATGTTCCTTTACCTATGAGAGTAGTCAAACATAGATGCTTAATCTTCAATCACTTCATAGACCTGCAGAACACGGCATTTAAATGTTTTTATATTAGTACTCTGTTGACATGAGACACTGTCACTCCTGACAGCACCGTGCACTTTCCCAAAAATATGTTGGACACTGTTGTTGCTCCTTCTGGAGTTCATCCTCGCTTCAGCTAATGGCCTCTTGGGCAAGGAACTGCCTCAACCTTGACCACTGATTTGGACATGCGGTCCTATGTGCTTGTAGGAGACAAACATAGAAGACTGCTGAACCTTGCCAAGTCAGGGTAAGCCAGCCTTTCTACCTCCCTGCTTTTGTTGTGGTCTGTCAAATACTCCTGGCCTTAGTGAAAACTGGCTGTACCAACATTGCTGTGAGACCTTGGGTAACTGTCTGGGCAGCTTGCTTTTTCTGTCCTCTCGGCACCTTTTGGAAGTTGCCCATCCACACTTCCTGTCTACCCTAGTATCATTATTTTCCTTCTCAGGTATTGATGAGGTTGTAGATTAAACTATCACAAGTATTATTCTCTCTTCCCAGTTAGATATATTAGGTACTAGACTTAAGCTTTCCAGCTTAGGACAACTGTATTGTAAACTCCGTTATGCCTTCAACCTAGGACTAGATATGTTTGTGGTTTTGTCCTTGATTTTCCTCTTCTTAGAGCACATTTGCTATTCAGTTTTGTATATAGTTTTGTATCAAGCTTAAATATTTTCTCTAGACTAAAAGGGGAATTGCAGTGGGATATTCACTGGGTCTGCTTCTGTGGCACTGACTACACCCATTGAGAGGTGGAGCCAGGGGCAGAAGTGACCTGTGGAACTAGGTCTCCAAAGGAGGCTGGGAATGCTCTCTTTCTGGTGGGACGTGGAGATAGGAGCATCCAGTTCCAACTGCTGCAATCATCTGTCTGTTTTGTGAGTTGTTTCTCCCTTAATAAACATCTATTCAGCCTAGTTGTTTATCCTGACCCTTATTAAACCGCAATAAAGAGACTTTAAGTTAGGAGGCATAGATTCATACATGTGATTTGAAAGCAAATGGAATGTATACTGGAATGGAAATGTGTGAGTGTTTACTGCTCTGGAGGTGGTGGGACCTGGGAGAATAGAAATAATAAATGAGGCCCACTAAAGTCTCATGATATATCCAATGTTATTTGGAGCATCACACACACAATGTATGCTCTGAGTGTTGAGGAGAGTCATATGAGTGTTCAAAGACAAAGTTAAGTCCCAAATGGCAGAAAAGCCATATGAGACAAAAACATGTTTTTCACATAGGGATATATATATATATATATATATATATATATATATATATATATCCAAGCATAATAAGTAATCTGAAGTAAATTAATTCCTATCTGCTATGCCTAGGAGAAGCTTGTGAACATTCTAAAACAATCCTATGTTCTGGAGAAATTGAGGTCACAAGATTCTTGTCTTGTTTCTTGATGTTTTCTCCCAAGCACTCAAAATTATCTCCATTCAGCTCTGTTCTCAGATTGTGTTCTGACAAGTGTAGATCTTGAGGTTTGGGAGGATGGGGAAAGAAGGCATGTAAGGAAGATGTACCCAAACTTAAGGAAGTACTGTAAGGGATTTTGAAAACTACTGTTACAGAAATCTACTTAAACATATTTTAAAAGTTAAATGGCACCATATGTATGGGTGGATAATGTTCCTCTTAGAAGATTTCCTGTGGCCATGACAGCAATGCAGCTTATAGAATATGGCCCCAATGTCTAGCAAAGCTTATGCTGTGCTTCCTCCTTCTTGATGCTTCCTGGCATGCTCCTGCTATATTTGGCATGGTGTGGTTACTATCTAAAAGGATCCACTATATCTAGTATAATGTAATTGTTTCTTGTGAAAATCCCACTCCTCACTGGGCAATTTACTTGTAGATCATAATGAAGATGGTTTTTATAAGAGCAATAACACTTACTTATATCTATGTTTTAAATGAACCTCCCAAATCAGCCTAAAAATACAGGTGTCTAAGGCAGTAAAGACTAGGGAGATGTTTTGGATTATTCTGCCAATTCCAATAAAAAATATGAAAAGGACAAAAAATAAACTAAAATTTACCTCTTCCTTTGTTAAGTATAAAATTTGTAGAGAATGCAAAGTGAGAAGGAAGTTTCAAGATTTATAGACCCATGACTTTTGCCTGTGGAAAAGCAGGCTAATAATCAAAGAAAACAGTTATGTCACTAGAGCCAAGGTGAAGCCTGAGTTCCTTGGTCATGTAACTTATAGAATTAACCACATACCCTGGTATGAACCTTGAAGAAACAAAGTTGTGAAAGAAAATTAAATGATCCTATTGTGTGGAAATAAAAGTAGATGGTAGCTGACCACTTGTTCAAAGTTTTTCTACAGTGAACATCAGATAGAAATCTGCTACAGGGAAATGGTAAACAGCTGCCAGCCAGTACAAAGAGAACTGGGTGAAATCTTCCTTAGTTTGCCTAAAATTTGTTAATCAACTACAAAAGAAACATGGCTTTGGGATGAAGATGTTATGGTGGGAAAATTAATACCAGGAAAAATGTTTAACTATTTGTGAGATTCTAATAAAATCATATAATTTGTAATCTTATGTGATTTTTTTCTTATATAAAGATTTCAATATATTTTTGGAAAACATGTAACCTAGTTGTGAGGTAATCTTTTTCTTGCATGGAAATCTTTGCCTTAGGAAGTATAAAATGATAATGAGAAAAATATTTTTTAAAAAGTTAAAGGAAATACATTGAATAAAAACATCAGAAATGATGTAAAAGGGAAAAAGAAAAAAGAAATAAGTAGTAGGAAACAATCAGGGAAGATGTAGAAGGAGGACAACTGGGATGAACAAGAAGGGAAACAACAGGGTTAAAAAACAAACCAGAGCAAGAACGGAGTAAGAGCATGCAGCAGAAAGAAAAACAGAATGAAGAATTAAGCTTTGGTCCTCAAAAAATATTCATGCATACATGCAGTTGTGCCAATGTCACATTCCACTCCAGTTTCTCTGAGCTGTTGAAAGCTGGCATTTCAGCAAGCAGAAGCCATACCTAAACATAACCTCTCATACCAATTATTTATCTCCATGAGCTGTTGATCAAGGAAGAACAAAATAAACAGGCTTTTATTGTTCACCAGAGCAGGATGGTAGAAATTGACTACTATAAACACCACCCACTTCAGTCAGAGGATAAGGGGAAGCTTCCTCCTGCTAGGTGCATTTTATGACACCAGGAGAGTCAAACAAGCTGCTGGGAAGTGAAGACAGTAAAAGTACCCAGAGCAGGATGTCAAAGTTATAATAATGACCTGATTGGCTAATGGAGCCTCTGGTACCATAGTGGCCATGACTGTTTTTTGGGCAGAGTATACTATAGATTAATACCTAATTGAATTGAATGCATGCTCAACATAAAACATGAAGGTACTCAAGAGCCTGTCACTAAGGAAGTCCTATGTACTAGGGAGAAATTGTTATTGCTGTTTTTCTAAAGGGTCTGTTGTAAAATAGCCTTCCAAATATGTATATGTTTGCAAATGATTCAGTGATGCTTTCTGTCACTGTTGGAGAAACTGATTAATTTAATGGATGTTAGTTCATGGTGAATGCTTAACCCTAACTGTGGCATATATGTATATCACTCCTTAAGGCTCAAGGAACATCACAGAAAAGGCAATAGAAAGAATGTGTCATTCAGAGATTTTGGAGGAGTGTGCGAAAATTGTGTGTCCTCTGGACATAACATGGGTTTTGTACTAATGAACACAGGACAAATGGGGGAAAATGTAAAAGATAAGGTCTTATTGCATTTCACCATAAAATTATTATATATCCAATTCTATGAAAATACAGTTCACTATAGAGGATTACTCCAAAGAAGCAAAACATAAGCATGTCCAGTTTTTAAATTATCTATATAATAATTGATTATTATTTATAACCTCTGTAATTTTATTTGCAATTTCAGCTAAGACTTCAAAGAGAATAAAATTGTAAGATCATTTAACCATAAATTTTTCCCAGGAGTATAAAACACACAAACAAATAGAACAGCAATTTCTAAATAACAGATAGTGTTTGTGAAAACAGGTTTTCAGTGTTACTCTTTCAAATATCTCAAAGCAATTTTGTAATTGTACTGAGTGATAAAAATTACTCGATCATGTACAGAAAGCACTATTGAATTAAATTTTCATGTCATGCAGTATGGGATATTTCAAGCACTGTTGCTCATGTAGAATGACAGATAAAAGCAGAACAAAATCACCAAACAATTATAAAAATGGAAAAATTACTCATGATTCTGGTGAAACTTCACTTCATGTTTTCCAGTACCACAATTTCTAACTGGACTCCATATTCTCAAGATGAATACTATCTACTTATGTCTTCAGGTAAGAGGTGAAAGGTGAGCAGGATTTGTGTGTGTGTGTGTGTGTGTGTGTGTGTGTGTGTGTGTGTGTGTGTGTGTGAAAATTACTATGAAAGAATGGGAAATACACTCAAGTATTATACTGTCAAAATGCAGTGCCCAGAAAGACAAATAATTAAAAGGGAACAGAAAATATGTAGTTTGAAATGTGTGCATATACATATTTGCAAATCTGAGAGGCAATAACTGAATCTCAAATTCATTTGTCTTTTTATAAATTTGCATGTATTCATCAAGCTTTCATGTGTTTATTGTATACTCATGAGTACTACCTCCGTTAGTGTGACCATGTCTACTTTCACTATAGTTTAAGTGACTTGACTCTTACAAGAATTATGGTTCACAGAAAAGAAAGCAAAGTCATGATGTCCTGGTTTTGGCTTACATGAATCCATTGCTCTTAATTCATGCAGTAGTTGCAAAGATACAGCAAAGCATCAAGTCAGGAGCGCTGGTGTTCTTGTGAGTAGGAATCTATAAAGACTTGTTATGTCTCTAACAGAAATAATCTTCTGTTTGGATTAGTAGTTTGTTTCTTAGGAAGATATTCATTTATATTTACTTCAGAAACTATTCTTAAAAAATTTTATATTATCATCCCAAAAGCAAATTAACATAAATGAAAAAAACATGGTATAGAGAACCCTTCAAATTGAGTGAAGGAGAAGTAAAACTGAAAAAAAAATCGAAGCAGAGCTATGTCAATCAGGAGAAATAAATTACTGTTCATTTGGACAATCTCAGTTCCGACAAAGCAAATCAGATTGAGAAGTCAAAACCAGTTGTGCCATGCTTTATAATTGTATTCAGAGGCAAATATTAAACTTTCAAACTAGGCCATTATGTCTAAAGTATTTGAAAGCATTTAAACAAAGTTTAAAGACACATACACTGTTGTACCTTTTCACAGAGTTGATTAGAAGAGAAGGGTAGCAAACTAAGCATTAATGAAAGGACATTCAAATCATATTAATAGTAATCTAAATCCATTATTTAGAAAATGTGTGAAATGTTGTAAATCATGACCTACTAATCAGAAAAATGTAGAGCTGAGCAAAGACAGGAAAAGCTCTCATACTCATCTATTTTTAAATGGAAATCTGTATGTCTGATTCATAAGTCATGTCCTTGTGTGTTCTCCAACATCTTAAGACAAACTGCTTCCCTAAATTGGTATGTTAATTTCAGTCCAACACTGTAGCATGTATTTTTCTGCCAGCCTGCCAGCCTGCCAGTCTGGGCCCACAGCCGCACCAGCCCCAAATAACACTCAGAGACTCGGTAATTGGCCAACAGGATTGAATCAATTACAATTATTGTTTATGGGCTAGCTCTGTCTTAATTATTAACCCATTTCCACTTATCTAAGTATTTCCACGTGGTCGTCTTATCAGGGAGCCGCGGCAGGCGTCTTCCTTCCTTCCTGGGCTACATCTCGACTCCTCCTTACTACTTCCTCTTTCCTCCTCCTGGTCTCCTAGCCCTGCCTATCTTGTTTCCTATTGGCCACAGGGCTTTATTAACCAGTATGAGAAACATATATACAGAATAACATCTCCCATCACAACACATTCTTTCATTGCATTGTATCCTTACTTCAGTGATATAGATAGCCATTCACATACATTTTGGATGTTTACTTAAATAGGTGGACATGAATAATTATTTACTGATTATAAGACTTTTATATGTAATTTCACAAATATATTAGTTATTATAGTAAGTGGATGTTGATGGCAAAATGTGTATAAAAAAGAGATCCGAGAGAGAGAGAGAGAGAGAGAGAGAGAGAGAGAGAGAGAGAGAAAGAGAGAGAGAGATCAACAGACAGGGAGAGAGAGATGGAGACAAAGACAGAGGTATAGAGATGGTCAAGGAGAGACATAGAGTTTTATTGTTGCAAAATCACTGTATGTAATTTGCAAATAGAGAAAACTGACATCGATAAATTGGATCAGATGATGACAACATAAAAGCAATCACATCAGGCAGCAGAGTTATAGTTAAAGGACATGTGTGTTCTGTCAAACTATTCTGTACTGCTTGAGACCCTGCTTTGCTTCTGCTGAGACCTGAAACCCTCTGGCACCGGTCTTCACATTCCTATGTCTTTACAAAGTTTATATAACAACAGGAAGCACAACCACCTTCTGTTCGACCATTCTTAGGCACCTAAGCAGCAATGCCACCATGAAGCTGCTCCCATCATTCAGCTGGAAAATGTAAGACTCCCAGAAAATCTGCACTTCCTGAGACATTTTTGTTTTCCATTCTGTTACATGTCTGCCAAGCAAACTGCTTTTTCTTATAAACAGAAAAGTAGAAAAGCCTTTCACTTAAAAGAGAAGGAAATATATCAATTAAAACAGAAATAACAGTGCAAGAGCCACAAACCAAAG
Source organism: Cricetiscus sungorus (assembly GCA_030556225.1). Taxonomy (NCBI): domain Eukaryota; kingdom Metazoa; phylum Chordata; class Mammalia; order Rodentia; family Cricetidae; genus Cricetiscus; species Cricetiscus sungorus. The sequence continues at coordinate 213,051 of JANBXA010000600.1, read as the reverse complement.
AAGACTGGCAACAACCTGAATCTAAATAATGCAAGACGCCAGCTGTGCCCTCAAGATCTCAGAAGCAACCAGCCTGCCACTACTTTGACATTGGCAAAAAAATGGACTTGAGATGTCTGACATGCACAAATGTACAAAAATAAATTGCTATTGTTTAAGACACTACATTTGTAAAATAAGTTATAAAAGTAATATTAACATAATACTTTACTATAAATTTTTATGTTTAAGTTAGAATGTGATTTATATAACTTAATATAACTCTCACTATATAGTCTTAAACATATGTGAAATTCTTCCAGCCTTGCTTTCTGGTAGGGATGAGATTTATGGACATGTGTATACATTGCATATACTGAAACATCTATCTTATATCTTAATTTATCATATCTAGCAAGGAAGCATCAGAAATATAACTGTTATTCCACATGCCATGGATATATATACACCACATTTGTCCCTTGGCTAGGGTTGTTGAGAGAAATAAAAAGGAGAAATAGAGATAAGCATCAACATTCTCTTATCTCTGCTTTCTGCCTTTAGATGCCATGTGACATCATCTTTATTTGCTGCTACTATGATTCCTTGCCCTGATAAACTGGAACCTCAATAAGTCAAGTAAAATGAATGTTTTTATTTCCTTTCTTAAGTCATTTATAATAGCAAAAGTACATGTCCCAAAAAATATTTTTATTAAGATATAGTGGGATTGCTATTGCAAACTTGATGATAAGATTGTAACATTAGTAAAACTGGTTTGGAGAAGAAATGTAAAAGAGTAAGGCCTGCTTCTTGGAAATCTGACCTAGACATATATTACTTACAAGGACATACCAGCTCTCTCTCTAAAATCATTGAACAAGGTACCTTGACCCCACTCAAAATTCCATATTTAATACCTGCAAATTAGTATAAGGAATGGGATCATGAATGTTCTAATGAAAAATTGAAATGTCACCTGACTACAGTTGTATGTATCTATGACTATATCTGTCTGATCAACAGCTAGATATAAAACTCCTGCCATACAGTTGCTTGGGCTTTCTCCTTTCATATATATTTGAATTTCAAAAATTAAACATTTAAAAGCAAATTTCAAAACATCCATTATGTGTAACAGTGGAATAAATGTGTTTGTTAATAATAATTGAAAACTTGAGGCAGTCAAGGCATCAGACAATTATGAAGTGTCTGGTAGAATTAAGTAATCTTACTAATGCTCTTTAGGAATGTTAGAACTTTGGGGAAAATATTCTGGACAAGAAAATTTCATTCACATTTTATTACCTTATTTTACATATTGATTCCAATTTCCTCTCCCTGCCTCCCTCTCTCCATGCCTGCCTGCCTAACTCTCTCCCACCCTCCCATTTCACCCAAACACCCTCCCATCCCATTCCATCCCTCACAGTCCACAAGTAGGGTGATGCCTTGAAAGAGGGGACATCTAAATCTGTCAAATCTTACGGAGTAGCGACTAGGCTTTCCCATTCTGACTCTAGGTTAAGGGAGTATTCCTCCATGGGGAATGGTCTCCCAAAAGCTTTTCTGCACCAGGATCATATATCCTGGTTGCACTGTAAGAGGTGGCATAGACTGACGAGGCCTTCTAACTGAGATTAATGTTAAGGGGTTCTGAGTAAGTTCAAGGTTGCTACCCAGGGATCAGACTGGGGGTCCAATAGCTCTCCCCTTGTTCAGGTCAACTGTCACTGTGGTTTCTCTATCTTGGTCTTAATCACATTCCTTATCACTCCTCCCTCTTTGCATGTGGATTCCAGTTCCACCAATGTATACCTGAGTGTGTCTGCTTCTGTTACCATCAGCTACTAGATGAGGCCTCTAACATGGGAGATAAGTTAGTCATCAAACTCATCATCAGGGAAGGGTATTTCAGGTAGCCTTTTTGCTGTTGCTCAGATTGTTTGTTGGCATCATCCTGGTAGGACTCTGGATGTTTCTCTAGAGTCAGTATTTTATTCAAACCTATGATGGCCCCCTCTTTTATGGTATGTCTACCACTTTCTTTTTTTTATTTCTCTCCTCAAAATCTTCATCTCTATTTTTTTCTTCAGCCTTTCTCTTTCTTTTTCCTCAAGTAGTGTGTTTATCTCAGGCTTCTTGGCCTATTCATCCACACCAGCTAGCTATTATGAATTGATGTCTTTGGTATAGTCCCTTGTCGTGTTCTTCTTCTTGACTGTCTCTAACTAATTCTTAAGGAAAAGACCAGCCTACAAAATCCTAAAAGGGAGCTGAACTAAACCAGGGAAAAATAATGGACCCCTAGACCAATCATTGGAGAACCAGCATTGGACCTAATCAGAACTCATGAAAAGGAGTCGCAGTAAAAAGGCATGAGAAATATAAGGGATCTCTGACAGGGGAACAAGGAGGTATGTCCATGGACAACAAAAGTATTTTGGAAGCATATTCCCCCTGGAAAGATATTCCCTTAACCTAGAGGCAGGATCGGAGGAGCTAGTCCCTTCTACATAAGATCTCACAGATTTAGATGACCCTTGCTGAATGCATCACCACATATGAGGAATGGGGTGGAATAGGATGGGAGGGTGGTAGGGGCATAGATAGGATGGTGGAGGAAAGAGAGACAGGCAGGCAGTGAAGGAAGAAGGAATAAAGAGGGAATTGGAAAAACATGTAAAATAAGAAAAAAAAATATGAATGAAATTTTCTTGGGCAGAATATTCTCCCTGAATTTCTACCATTCCCAAACAGCAATGTTAAGGTTATTTAATTCAACCACACACTTTATAGACACTTACTTTGTATTTTCCAACTAAATATGTAACATTGAACAACAACCAGTGAAATGTACAATTCCCTAACAGAAAGTAAAAACTTGTAGTCAATATACAACCCAGAAGGAAAAATGAAAACCAAAATATCTGAATGTAAATGGAAAAAAGCTGCTGTACAGTGGAGGCACACACCTTTGTTTCCAACACTTCACATTGGAGGCAGGGGTACACAGATGTCAGTGAGTTTGGGGACAGCCTGCTCTACAGAGTGAGTTCCAGGAAAACCAGGACTACACAGAGAAAGCAAATCTTGAAAAACCAAACAGAGAGAGAGAGAGAGAGAGAGAGAGAGAGAGAGAGAGAGAGAGAAGAGAGAGAGAGAGAAGGAGGGAGAGAGAGAGAGAGAGGGTGGGAGGGAGAGAGAGACAGAGAAACAGAGAGAGATAGAGACAGAGAGACAGAGAGAGAAACAGAGAGAGAGAGAGAGAGAGAGACTGAAGGGTGGTGGTGGTGGTGCAGGGGAGTAGAGAGTTAGACCTTGGTTGACAGACACACAGACACACAGAGAGAGGGGGGCTGGGAAGAGAGAGAAACCACAAAACTTTGCCTTTTGGTTTAGTACGTACTGTCCAAATGATACTTAGGAGAAGGTGTGATGTTACAGGAGGTTGTTCCCGCCAGCACCAGCCTGCTAGCCGGCCCCCGCCTCCTGCCCGTCTGGGCCCATAGCCACACCAGCCCCAAATAACATTCAGAGACTCTGTATTTGATACAATCCTGTTGGCCAATTACCATTATTGTTTATGGGCTAGCTCTACCTTAATTATTAACCCATTACTACTTATCTAAGTATTTCCACGTGGTCGTCTTATCGGGGAGCCGAGGCGGGCATCCTGCTTCTTCCCTGGGCTACATCTCGACTCCTCCCTACTACTTCCTCTTTCCTCCTTGTTTCCTAGCCTCGCCTATCTTGCTATCTCATTGGCCACAGTGGGATTATATTTAAAATAAAAAAAATACAAAAATTATAAAAATATTCTTGTCCAGAACATTTTCCCTGAATTTCTACCATTCCCAACAGCAATGGTAAGATTATTTAATTTCATGGAACACTTTATAGATACCTTCTTTATATTTTTCAAATATTTAACATTGAACAATAATCAGTGAAATGTACAATTTTCTAACAAACAATCAAAGCTTGTTTTCAGTATACAACTCAGAAAGTAAAATGCAAACCAAATTATTTAATTGTAAAATGGTAAAGCTGCTGTTCAGTGTTGGCACATGCCTTATTTTTAGGTACTTTGTGGCAAATGTACCGAGATGTCCGTGAGTTTGGGGATAGCCTGGACTACAGAGTTAGTTCCAGAACTACCAGGATTACACAGAGAAATCTTGTTTTAAATATATATATATATATATATATATATATATATATATATATATATATACATATATGCCCAGATCTTTGCTCTTTTTTTTTAGAATATACTGTCCAAATGAATATGTACTTTAAGGCGTGGTCTTTGTGTGGTATTATGATTAGGTGATGTGTTATAGAGAGGGTCTCCAAATGATATGACACTTTGAAGACTCCTCAGGTAGTCCTTCATCCTCCTAGGGGAGCATAAATGGGATGGGATGGATGTTGGGGGTGGACAGGGGAGGACAGGATGGTGCAGAAACTGTGAATTATATGTAAAATAAGCTTGTTTCCAATTTAAATAAAAAATTATATAATTAAAACTGTCTTACATCTGGAAAAGATGACATATAGGCTGTTCCTTCATATTTAATTACGTATATAATTGTAAATACTTGTAAAAACTTCATCAATATTTTATAGTCTTTGCAATAACCATAAGTTTTTTGACATTGTAATGTATTTGTCTATTGGGTTTTACATGACAGTATTATATATTATGTGGAGCTTCATATTTCAAAACTTGTATACATTGTAGAATGATGTATATATATATTTGTATTTATATATGTTTTAAAACTCTCTTTGATAAAATCACATTAATTTAATTTTTCAAACATGTAAAAATTGACAGAAATTGATTGCATACACCCATGTGCTGTCTAGTTATATACACTGTCACAATCTGTCTTTGAAATAAACACCATCTTTCTTCCCGTATTTTCTCCCTTTCATGCATTTATGGTGATGTACACAGGCATCCTCCAAGTATTCTATTGTGTTTAACACTACTGTTCTATAATCCTGCAACACCAATATTATACCATATTGTGCTGCATATAGTATTTCTTTTCTTTATCATTTTTTCATAGAAGGTTTATAACTGTTAATACATATACATTAAATTGATTCCTGTATTAGAGAGTAATATATTTATATCTTCTGCAGTGGTGAGTTATTCCTGTTCTGCTGAACTCAAAAGTATTCTTGAGAACTTATTGGTCAATAAGATGTAATGAAAGGGCATTGAGCCAAGGGCCTGTATTTGTGGTTGCTTGCTTTTCTCAGTGTAAGCAGTAATGGACCCTATAGGAAAATCACTGGCTTTTTATTTTCAGTAGGTGAAAAATATAAGGATATATCCAAGACTATTAAGACTAAGAGAGTTAGATTTAGTTATCAGTGTTTAACTGTTAACAAAATAGTAAAAATAATGTAAGGGAAATCGATTTACTGTGTCTCATGTTTACCAAAATGTCATTTCTCTCCATGTTTTAGGAAAATCATAGTAAATGGTGAAGAAAGTTTTGCCCTTTCTTTGGGAATTAGAAGAACAGATAAAGAACTTTAATTACATTCAAAGATGTGCAGTGATTCATAGACATACATACAATTTTCTGACATGATTCAGGACTGCTTTTTAAGCAAGGACTAATCAATGCTGGATATATAAGACCTGGCTATTTAATTAGATATCTGAAGTACTTACCTTGCCTAGATCCACTGCTAGCACTGTACAGCATAGTTTCTTATTGGACTTGGAATACTGTACAAATCACTTTGTGATTTCAGGGAAGCAGATCAATGATAAAGCATAAGTCTTCATAAACATTGAATCTCTTCTATCATGAAAATTCCTATTAGATATTGTCTATTTTTTCAGAGAAATCCTGTTAAAATATCCTTGATAAACCAGGTTTAGGTATAATTGCAAGATATATTTACATGAATTGAGTATTAAAATGAAGTCAGTCACAGGACTGGGTATTTATTGTGAAATCTGCTTAAAGTATAGAAGAGATTTATTCTAACTGTTCATAGCTAACACTGGTTGGGCAAAATCTTAACTCTTGATCCAAAATAAATCAGAAAATGTCTAATTTTTTCATTCAAACTGATGACATCTCAAATGGTTGCTAGGTAAATGTCAAATAGCATTACACTATGAAGTGTATAACAGAAATTGTTTATTTGTGCACGTGCACTTGTGTGTGTGTGTGTGTGTCTGCTTTAGCCATATTGTTCACCTCACCAAATAAATATCATGCACTCCTAAATAGCCAGAACAAACATATCTTTGTCGTTCTATAATTATTTAGCAAAGAATTCTACGAATATAAGTGTGGGGTATAATCACCATTTGCTTCATGGTAAGGCTTTCTTATAACAGAAACAAAGGGAAATAAAAAAAAACTCAAATATTTTCTGTATATAAGATACTTTATATAGTCTCTGATAGATCAAGCATACTTCTGGATAACATAAAATGGGGAAATAGGAACAGTTAATATCTTCAAATTGAAAAATAGCACTGAAATTTAACTGAGCTAGACTAATTTGGCTCTTGAGTAAAAATCTCAAGTCCAAAATTACACTCTAGTTTCATACTAGCAATTATTTATGGCTGACTCTAGAACTGTAAAGTATGGTATGAGGCAGGGAATTCCCACTGGACATTTTAATCCTCTCACTGCTACAGGCATGACTTCATCATTTAGCAGAATTAAGAATAAAATTATTGAGGTATAATAAATAGGAATCCATTAATTCACCTGAAAATCCTAGAATGGAAATGAAACTGGATTAATCCAAATATCATCTATATGAAAGCAGTGCAATATAATGTCATATAGTCTTGTATAACCACAAAGGATAATGTAAATTGATATAAGTTCCTTGATAATTTAAACATAGGATAAAGAAAAATCTTTAGATTTATGAAATGAAGGATAAGCAAATATAACAACTGATGCTGGCTGAATACTTGAGCTCTGTTTTATTATTATTAAGTTCAGTATATAAGAGCAAGTCTGTATGTTTGTGTGTGTGTTTGTGTATTTTCATGTTATCACTGTTTTATGATCATTCTACAAAAAGTTATAACAACCTCTCCTGTTAAGAAAAGTTAGTAAAACAAAATATAAGTAGGGAGATGGCCATAATCTTAGTTTTACCCCCTGAATATTGTATTTTCTCTTTCCTTTTTACTATATAATCAAATAAAGAATATATTTTGTGGCATTATGATACTTTGATAAAATAATTCCTAAAGAATATAATGATTACTGAGAACAGAAGGTTTAAATCAGATGTAAAATTATTAGTGACATAAGTTTATAAAATGTCACTACCCTCAAAGTATTATAATGTAGTTAGTAAGACAAAACATACTCAAATTTATATAAAATGTTGAGTTTCAAGCAATAAATTAAAGACATAAATGTTATTTTATATATTGTCCAAGGACAAATGTGAATATTTGAGAGGATATTTTATAACTTGTATCATACCATAAAATTATGAATGTCAGAGATAAGGAATAGCAATATAGCAATAGGAATATTATTTATAAAATTTCCAAATTGTATTTATGTGAGAAGAATAGTCATAAAACAAATTTGTGAGGGTGACTGGAGTTAGGAGTCACATCGAGTAAGTGAATAATCAACTGAGTTTATAGGCAAAGTCTTTGTGACTACAAACTGTAGTGAAAAGATAATTTGATTTTTCCAATTTATGAAAATAATGAGGACTTGATTGTCATGGATCAGTCAACAAAGTCAGTAATGTTCTCTTCAAGTCCATAAATTGAACCTAACATTGAAACTTGTGATTTTAAATGATTTTAATATGGTTTGTACTCTAGAAAGATCCACCATGATCAAGTTCTGCAAGCTGTTGCTGTTGAAAACTGATAAAGATTTCCTCTTAGTAGGGTTTATAAGCCTTCAGCTGTTTTTTTCCAAGCATGTTTTAAGTGTGTGTGTGTGTGTGTGTGTGTGTGTGTGTGTACATGTATGTGTTTATTTTTATTTTTGTCCTTGAGGCAAGATCTCACTATATAGTGAAGGCTGTCTTGAGATTTACAATCTACTATGTGGTCTTGGAATTTGTGATCCTCCTACCTCTACCTAATTCTGATTCTAGGCAGATATCAGAACACCTAGATTCACTTTCGAAATTATAATTACTCACTGTTTTCACATGTACTTTTATCATGGTCATGCACTATAAGACATGGCTGAAGACTAAGCTTCCATCTGTGCCATGCTCTGAAACCTTCAGAACAGTAAGGTAAACCTTTTTTGTTCAAAAGATTAGTTTGTTATTGTACTGACAATATGTTGCCTAATACAGAAAACTGATAGAATGATTATTTTTATACCTATACCTAAAATTAAATTACAGAATCAGCAGAAAATGTCAGATATGAATACCTCTAATAGGAACTGTGCTAACAACCATCTCTGTCATCCATAACAAACCCTGGACTCATGAATTTTGTGTCCTTGGAGTTTGTGGAAGTACACACAAAAATAATGATGAACTCATTTATCTGAAAGAGAAATTTTCAAAACAGCAGCCACTCAAATTTTGTGATGGATGTCACCTACCACTGTTAGCCAGATGTGCCATAACACAAATTGAATAAGTATCAAGAATAAATATTTGCAATTTATCCAGAGAATAAATAAATAAAAATATGTTAAAGCGGGTCCATCATTTCTTGTAATGGGATCAGAGTGATGGATTGAAACTTTAATTTAATCTTTTCCTTGTTTGTTTCTGTTTTTGCATTCAATAAGTTTTTCTCATCTTGCATATCCTTTTAGAATAGGCATGCTTACTGTGCATCCATTTCACCATTTTGTCTCCAATGTACCTTACATTTTTTACTCATTTTTAAATTACAGGCTTATAGCTTTAAAATTTTACCTTCACTTTTAGCTTAGTCTTCAGATATGGATTTCCAGGCAGTTCTTCAGCAACTATGAACTTGAGTCCTTGATGGGTAGAATAATGAATTTATTATGAGGTAAACTCAAATATTTGTGGATCAGAATATTAAAATGTGTTCTGATTATCATCAAGTGTACATTTTAATTAAAATATTGGTAACTGGATTGATTCTGTTTGAAGAGGATACAGTATTTTAGAAGTAGGGTTTATTATGAGGTTCCAATATCATATGTCCTTTGAAAATATGGTGGGACATAAGTTCATATCTATGTTCCTGTCCAAGATGCATCATAGTTTTTAATTCCACATCAGTTTACACCATTTATGTCTATTGTTGCAGTGGTTCTCTGCCCCAGATGGTTCCATGGATCTTGAGCCCCAAATAAATACAGAGACTCTATATTAGTTATAAAACTGTTGGATGGTGGCTTTGGCTTCTTATTGGCTATCTTTGTCTCAATTACTAACCCAGTTTCTATTAATCTAAGTATTTCTACATAGTCTTATTTTACTGGAGAAGGGTCTGGACCTGTTACTCCTTTGGCAACCTATATGGCAACTGCCTCTGCCTCCTCTTCTCCTAGTCCTGCCTATTTTTCTGTCTTATGTGCCAATAGTGTTTTATACATTAACCAATAAGAGAAGCATATATACAGAAGAATAACCCCTATCAATATATCATGACAAACTATATCTGAGAACTGAGGTAGTAGCATCACCAAGCCCTTTCATCTGCCAAACTCCAGACTACATAAGACTCTTATGAACTCAACTCTTCTTACAATATCATTGTAGAAAGAGAAATATGAACTAATATTCTCTATAGATCATTATTTTATTTTCCAGGCTTTTAGTATTATTTTACAAACAAATTAAAGTATGGATTTTCTTTACTAAATTGACAAGATTTGACTGAAACATAGTAAGATATAAATAACAAACAATCAAGAATGCAAAATGGTTGATTTTGCTATGTCAGTGATGATATCATTCCATTGTGTGCTAGTGCATGTTTGCATACACATACACTGTGTGTGCTTCACAGGATATACTTTCTCCACATATTCATTACAGACTGTTGATAATGGAGGCTGTATATGTGCATGAAACTGTAAGAACACAATATCAGAAATAAAATCTAATTAACAGATTACTTCTCAAACCTTCCAAGTACAACTGTCACAATTCATGACTCTGTTAACCCATATTCACTCATCAAAACAGCATTATGGACTTCAAAAAAAGTATAAAAATAGTCTGACTACTTTTATGAAATATTAAGAGCTGAATTTCAGTGAAAAGTTTATTGACTGTTTTACATTTTCATCTCAATATGTGTGTAATTGTCCTAATCATAGAAAATAGCAAGGAAAATATGGCTGACATCAGGCATGTGTTTGTAAGAGCTTAAGTGACAGTTAATTCAACCTAGGCTCCAATGTATAAATTACAGAACTATGATAATGCAGTTTGAATCACTAAATGTAAATTGAGGTACTTAGATAATGAATATCACTGGGATGACATTGTGTATATCATGACACCAAACAATATTAAATAGTAAGAGAAGTCTTGAGAGCTATAATCAATGCTCCAAAAATTTATTTAAAGAATATACTCAATAAATAAGTTCATCTTGGATCCATACATGAATATAAGAAACCCCATTGGTAGTGGACAGTGGGGATTGCAGTGTGTGCTTTCACAAGCTATGGGCACAGTGATACTGGATCCATGAACCTAAGCGCATATAGAAAAACAATGAGTTTGATAAGATGCCCCATGATGTTCTACAATTGCTATCAAAGCACATAGTTGGGATAACATTTTTCCCAGTGAGGGTATGAAGATAACAATTCTGTTTACCTATGATTGTTAAGAAGATATGAAGCATAGAAAATCATAGGGTGATTATAATAAAGTATACTATAGCATGCAGGAAACTGCAAAGGGAAAAGCAATAATTTTGTGTAACTAATATTCATTACTACAAAGGAGTAGATAAATTAAAATAGATAAATACAAAACAGTGATTATCACCTCAGAGCAAGAGTGAACAATAAATACCATTACTTTTTCCATCTTCCTATTTCAGCATTTAATTTTCAGTAGCATTTTTAAAGAGTTTCTATCATTTGGTAGGAAAGGGATAATGTAAAATGAAGCTTCTTTTGTTTTATTTTTTGAAAGCAGTCATTCAATTAGACTGGTTTTATGATGCTACATGGTAACTATGATATATGTACATATATTATATTATATATGTGTGTGTGTGTGTTGTGTGTGTATGTATGTATATATGTATGTATGTATGTATATATTTTCAAATCTTAGAATCAGACAAATGTTTCTCCCTATTACATTGAGATGGACATTTTAGCTGGAATTTCTCTATTTTATGTTGTTATCATTCCTTTGATTAACCCATATAGGTGTAACTGGATAAATAAGAACCCAAAGACTAATATTAGGGTTCAAGTTTGAAACTGAAGATCAGAAAATCAAAGCAGCCAAGCCACTAGCTCTTACCTCTAACTCAGGCTGAAAGGGCTAATCCTGTCTCCATGAGATCTCACCAAGCTTCATGCTGCTGCATATCCTCAGCATTGCTGGAAAATGACTTCCTATACTCAATGTGGCTGGAGAATTAATGCTAGCTCTGAGACCCTGTTCCTGTCTTAAATACCTCTCATGAGTACTGGGACTAAAGGTGTGAGCTCTGTTATACCTTCAGGCTGATTTAGTCTTGTGTAGCCCTGATTAGCCTTAAATTCAGAAAGATCCATCTATCTTTGTCTTCTGAGTCCTGGTATTAAGGTATGTGCCACTACTGCCTGGCTTCTGTGGCTACCTAGCATCACTGCTTTACTATTTTGATCTTCAGTGGCCTCAATAAATTATAAACAATTTAATTCCACATATGTGCCTCTACTTCTAGTTTTCTTTTTTGTTTTTTTAGTGAAGCTGTTACCACTACTGTTTTTCTTTTCTTTTTTATTAATAATATAATTTAAAAATTTTACATGCTGATCCCAGTTTTCTCTCCCTTCCTCCCTCCCTCCATCCTTCCCTCCCTCTGCCCCTCTTACCCTATTTCCCTTGTGACATGCACCCTGGCCACCCTCTCCCCCCACCCCCCCCCATTCACTTGTAAGGCTATGCTATCCAGGTTGGGTCATGTAGATGTATCAAGTCTTTTGACGTAGGGACTAGGACTTCTCTCCTGTCTCTAGGTTAAGGGGATATCCCTCCATGGGGGATGTGTCTGCAAGAACAAACACCCATAACTAAACACTGAGTCGAACTAGAGTCCAGATGCAGAGTGACGGGACAAGACCAGGTTGCAGAAACACACAGAGACAGCTGACCTGAACAAGGAGGAGCTAATGGGCCCCTACAGACTGATAGCTGGGAATCCAGCATGGAACTGACTCAGACCCCCTGAACATGGGTCTCAGCTAGAAGGATTGATTAGTCTGGGGTACCTCAGTAGAAGTAGGATCTATCCCTAATGTACTTCTCGTTTTCAATGAATAATATATTTGAATAATATATTTTGAATGTCTTTCATCACTAGTTAAACTAATACTAATGTGACTTTTGAGATTATATGATTTTATTCAATTGTGGTATTAATTATGATGTTCTCAGTTGTGCACTGTTAAACAAATAACCTGAGCTATCCTTGTTATTTTTATTGGAGTCATAATTAAAGTATTCAGATAATCAGAAATCTTTTAAAAAATGAATGCTTTATAAAATATAATAAAAAAGTCTGGTATTAAGATGTGTTAAGTGTTAGTGTAACAGGTTTGTTAATGTAGTAAGTATAAATATATTTTTTCAGATACAAAATGTAATTAATTAGTTGTGCTAATGGATTTCTGCATGATATCCTAAGTAATTAATACTGAAAAATTGATATTTATAATGAACATGTCTAAGTTCTTAATATTAAAACTGCATAGAGATAGCAGACATCCAACATCTTAAATAAAGTATTTTATTTTTAATATTTTAGTATAATAATCTATTTTTCTGATTTCTCAAAATAATTATAGTAGTGGGATAGCTAGTTGGTACATTGGGTTGAAGTATTTGCCATACATTCTTGACATTCTAAATTCCTGAATCACTAGTAGAAGGAGAGAATACATGTCATATGTTATCCTCTGTCCTGTGTACATGAGCCCTGGTGCTTATCCATACTTCATATGCACATACACACAGTAATACTAAGTAAAATAAAATGAAAATAATTTCCAGTCTATATTTTATGTTTTGAGAATGAATATGCTGAATAAACAGATATTTTCATTCAGATTTACTGCTTAACTTCTGGATAAGCAGATTTAATTTTTGCAATTATACTTAGACATCTGAAGAATACAATTGTTATCTGACTCTGTAATATAATCAGGCACTTTCTTTGTCAAGACAAAATAAATTAGTTCATGACCTGCACAGAATCAAAGTTGCAACTTGACTGGTATTTAGATGCTCCTCATTTTTTACATGTGAGATGTCCCACAAAGATTGGAATTTTATACTTAGTCACTAATGATATTCTGGAACTATAAGCCATAATTTAAGATTTATCTAAAAATTCATAAATTATGATTCACAAAATTAATTGTTACAAAAAAGGGACTAGTTTACACTCAAACGTATTATCTCAAAAGATAAATTACAGATTCCATAAGAATGAAAATGAAATGTTATTATTTTTCATTAAATGTTTACTCTTATTTTTAATCCCATATTTGTATTTTTAAATTTCAAATCATAGGATGCCTTCACTTTCTCTTGTTTCTTTACATTTCCTGAATTAATCATTTGATTTACATAATAGATTCAAAGAAATCTAAGCAGGAAATCCATGATATATTTGATTCCTTCTTTACCATTGTCATTTGTGATTTGAGTTTTAGTAATGCTTCTTTTATGAATGTGGGTGCCTTTGTATTTGGGGCATAGATGTTTAAAATTGAGACTTCATCTTGATGGATTTCTCCTGTGATGAATAAGAAATGCCCTTTTGATTGATTTTAGTTTAAAGGCTAATGTTAGATATTAGGATTGCTATACCTGCTTGTTTTGTAGGTCCATTTGATAGGAAAATCTTTTCCTAATCCTTTACTATGAGGTGACATCCGTATTTGAAGTTGAGGTGTGTGTCTTGTATGCAGGGGAAGGATGGATTCTGTCTTCATATCCATTCTGTTAAACTGTGTTTCTGATATGCTAGTTAAGACCATTAATATTGAGGAATATTAATGACCATTGATTTTTAAATCTCATTTCTGTTGAATTTCTTTTTGTTGTTGGTATTATGTGTGGATTTGCCCCTACTTTTATTTTGGCTGTTGGTAAAGTGGAATTATCTATTTTCTATTATTTTGTTGGTGTAGTTGCCTTTATTGGGTTGGAGTTTTCCTCCGAGAACTTAATAGAATTAGTTGATAAGTATTGTTTAAATCTGGTTTTCACATGGAATATCTTGGTTTCTCCATCCATAGTGACTGAAAGCTTTGCTGGGTACACTAAGATATACACCAACCTCACATCTGACTGAGGGCCGATTTCCAAAATATAAAAATAGTATAAAAAGAGCTCAAGAACTTAGTTACCAAAACACCAAATAATCCAATGAAAAAGTGGCATACAGAACTAAATAGAGAATTCTCAATAAAGTAATCTAAAATTGCTGAAAGACATTTAAGAAAGTGCTAAACATCCTTAGCCATCAGAGAAATTCAAATCTAAATGCCTGTGAGATACCATCTTACTCCTGTCAGAATGGCTAAAATGAAAATTGCCAAAGACAGTTTATGCTGCAGAAGATGTGGAGAAAGGGGCACACTCCTCCACTGCTGGTGGGAGTAAAAACTTATACATCCACTTTGGAAATCAGTATGGCCATTCCTCAGGAAAATGGTCTACCTCAAGATTCAGTAATTTTACTCTTAGTCATTTACCCAAAAGATGCACATTCATACAACAAGGACATCTGCTCAACTATGTTTATAGAAGCAGTATTCGTAATAGGCAGGAATTAGAAGCAACCTATATGTTCAACTGAAGAATGGAAGAATTGTGATACGTTTATGATGGGAGATGTTATTCTGTAAATATGTTTCTCATACTGGTTAATGAATAAAGCACTGTTGCACTGTTGGGCCAATGGGAAAGCAAGATAGGCGGGACTAGGAGACAAGGAGGAAAGAGGAAGTAGGAAAGAGGAGTCAGCATAGAGAGTGTGGAGAAAACAAGATGCCGGCCCGCCAAGTTTGGATAAGATAACCATGTGGAAATACTTAGATAAGTAGAAATGGGTTAATAATTAAGGCAGAGCTTGCCCATAAACAATAATAGTAACTGGCCAACAGGATTGTATCAAATACAGCGTCTCTGAGTGTTATTGGGGGCTGGCGTGGTAGCGGGGTGGCGGGACCAGACCGGCGGCGGGGAATACGTGCTCATAACACATTTACACAAGGGAGTTGGAGTAATACTCAGCAGAAAAAAAAAAACCAAAAAATAAAATACAAAACACAATGTTGTCTTGAAATTCAAAGACAAATAGATGGAACTAGTAGAAATTGTCTTGAGTGATGTTATTTGATCACAAAGAGACAAACATGGCATGTACTTATTCATATATGCTTTTTAGACACAGAGCCAATAAATACTAGCCTATAATCCACCTAAAAAAAAGCTAGAAAACAAGGAGGACCCTAAGAGAGACATACATGGGCCCCTGGAGAAGGGCAAAGGTACAAGATTTCCCAAGCAAATTGGGAGCATGGGAGTATGGAGGAAGTTCGGAGGAAAAGGAGAGGAAAGGTAGACATGAGGGAGCAGGAAGATTGAGTCAGGGAAAGATTAGAGGACAGCAAGAAAAGAGATACCATAACAGAGGGAGCAATTATAGGTTTTAAGAGAAATTTGGCAGTAGAAAAATATCCAGAGATTTACAAGGATCACCCCAACTAACAATCTAAGCAATAGTGGAGAGGCTACCTTGAATGTCTTTCCCTGATAATGAGATGATGACTACCTTATATGCCATCCTAGAACCTTCATCTCGAAACTGGTGGAAGCAGAAGCAGACACCCACAGCTAAACATTGAGCTGAACTGATGGAATCCAGTTGCAGAGGAGAAGGAGTGATGAACAAATGGGTCACAACCAGGCTGGAGAAAACCACAAAAACTGCTGACTGGAAAAAGGGGGAGCTCATGGACTGCAGTCTGATAGCTGGAAAACCAGCATAGGATTGACCAAGACACTCTGAATATGGGTCTCTGAGAGACTGGACAAACTAAGGGGCCTTTGATAATGGATCAGTATTTATCCCTAGAATACATAAGGACTTTGGGAGCCCATTCCACATAGAGGGATACTCCCTCAGCCTAGGCACATGAGAGAGGGCCTATGCCCTGCTGCAAATAACATGAAAGCCTTTGAAGACTCCCCATGGAAGACTTCACCCTCCCTGGGGAGCAAAAAGGGGATGGAATGGGGGTTAGTGGGGGAAACAGGGGATGACTGGAGGGTACAGAAACTGGGATTGTCATGTATGGCAATCTTGTTTCAAATTTAAATAAAATATTATCAAAAGAAAAAAGAAAAACTATTTCAAGCAGACAGGCATGCACATTCATGGGCGTGCACCTCCACGTGCACTCATACACACAAACGCACACACACACACACACACACACACACACACACACACACACACACCTACATAAAACCAGAGAGAACAAAACAGCACTGTACATGTCTACTCAGTATCAATGAGTGCCTAAGTGCATCAGTTCTATTGTATCTAAAAGAAACCATTTGTTTGGTGTAATGTATCCCACTTGGCTCATACAATCTTCCTGGCTACCCTTCTGTACAGCTCCCTTTCCTCTGAGGGTTGAAGATTGATGACGACATCTCATTTAAAACCAAGTGTTCAATTTTATCAATCAAAAATGTAAGTTAAATGCAAATAAGTTGAATTCCCATATAAAATAAAATAGATAATTTACTCTAGCACATTAACATAAAATTACATAATAATTAAAGTTCTGTGGTACTATTTCAATTGTTTAGATAACTGTATGAAGAAAACTTGAATCATAAATTTGTAAATACTAAAAATTATTATAATTCAAATATGTGTCAAAATGTTATGTAATTTTTAAATGATTAAGTGAATCAAAATGTTATAATGTTTAGTATTACTTAGTGAAATATTTAAAAATATTTATTTTATATATGAATGAGATATGAGCATATAAATCTCTAATTAGTAACTAAAATCAAAATAGAGATTATAAATATGCAGATAGATAGGAAATACTAGAAACAGACAAATTAACAGGAACACAAAAGAAAGATATCAATCCCAAAGTGTGACTAAATCAATATAAAAGAAATTCATAACACACTTGTGAAAACTGTACTACTAAGTGGTTCACTGAGGCATAACCCCATCTATTATTGCACTTTGTAAATGCTGGCAAGCTAAAATATGAGTTATTAGCATCTGTACATAAGAGTAGAGAGAGGATGTTTACATATCCCTTGTACAATTATTTTCAATGCCTTATCTTGAACTAAGATGTGATTCATGGCTATGCATACAAGTCCAGAGAAGAGTGTATGATATCTTAGCATGTAAAAATATGTACTTTCAAATTATGATGTTGGAATTCAGATAATGATAACAGATGTTCTCACGTTTTTCTTATACACTGGACAATTTTCAGGAATAATGTTATTAAATACTGGGATAAAGAGACTTAATCTTTATATTCTGTCATTAAGTAAACCATAAGCCTGAATTTTACTAAAATAATCTGTCCCAAATCTTGTTCTTAACATCAATCTTAATTCACATATACTCCTTGATATTAGAAAATACCACGTGAGAATAACTCTGGTCTTTCTTTTCAGTGCATTAGAATTTGCAAGATAAAGAAAATCACTTTAGAGTTGAGGACAACTAAAGTCAAAATTTCTTGCAGTAAAAATTCCAACTATTTGACTATTTATTTAATGCAAAATTATAAACTTCAGAATAAATGGTTAGTATTATCAATGAAAGGCTTAGACTCAAATGAAAACTTTTACCTAAAGTTTAAATTTTATTGAGCCACAAGAATAAAAATGAAGAGAAATGCCATAAATTCTTTAGGATATTATGAAGGATTAACAGAAGATTTTATTGAGAGCAGAAATTTGCTTCCCATAGGTCTGATGTCTATGAAGTCTAAGATCAAGAACTGGGAAATTTAATAGTTGGTGATGGTAGCTGCCATCATTCAAAGACTGTCGTGTGCTAGGCTGTGTCCACATATAGTAAAAAGTACACTGGGATCTTTGTTATACATAATTTTATATCATCATTGAGGTATTCACACTTAATATTCTAATTTCTCTGTACTATTGCTTATTTTAGTACTGCACAAAGAGCCTAGAGGTTCAATATAAGCATTAAGGACAGGGACTATAGTCATCTATAGTCAGAACTAGTATAGAGATGAATACGTTTGAATCCCATCCTTAATCCCTGAAAAATGGCCTTAGTAGTAATTATTAAAAGAGATATGCATAAAAGATACATTTGTATTCATCTTCTAATGCTTAGTCTAATGGTTAGGTTTTTTTATTAGAAATAAAATGTCCAATAGAGTCTATCAAGTAAGTTGTACATATCCTTTGTATGAGAAAAATATCTGCTATTTCTATTGTTTAATTGTATATCCATTTTATTTACTGTGTGCATTGTCCCATTGAAACTGATAATCCATCTAACTCCATCCTTATTTTTTTTTTTTTGCCTCTAAATTTGTTTCATGTTTCACTTAGCCCCAAAGTATCTTTCAGTTCTTTGCCCAAGGACTTTTGTACCTTCTGTCATTAAATCACCAAATTTCCCTTTCTTGCAAGTGTGTTCTCCCTTGTGACTCTGATTAGAATGCATAGAATATGTCCCTTTCACTGTCAGTTACCCTGGAGAATGTATGGACTTCTTGCACAAATCCTCTTTATATCTTTATTTCCACTTTTGTGTAAGGACTTGAGGTCTTAGATGGGCCTTGGCTTTTATGTCTATCACTCCCATTGGTCCCACTCCACAGCAGCACATATAGTTTCTCAATATGTAGTCCATGTTTTGCTCTATTAGAATTACACCAATGTAATCCTTTTCTGACCCTCATAATGGTACTGAAACAATTTTTCTCTTTAAAGATCAGTTTAGGAAACATCAGGAAAGCTAACTGTGTGATCATTGTAATTCCCCAAGTAAAATTTTCTCAAATCCTTCTGATAGCTCTAAGCCTGGGATGATTAAAATATGTGGAGTCAGCTAAATCAAAGTGAACTACTCATACATTATTAAAGAGAACCTAAATACTTAAATAGTAAGATATGAAAGCTGATATGTACCATTGATCACTACCTCCAGATGGCTTGTCTCAGCGGCTCCTGCTGAAAGCCTTGGAGCAGTCTATGTTCCTAGCCAAGCTTTCATTTCCAATATTATGCTCTACTTTTATTTAAAGGAAAACTTCCTTTAACCAATTACAGCCAACTGTCTGACATGTACATTTGCAGAACCCCTGAAGATGGAAGCAATCATCACATCAAAATATAAATAACTGCATTTTCTCTGGCAAGTGTAGAGACCTAATCAACTTTTCTTGATCAATATAAGTCAATAGTTTTCTACTCTGTTATCAGAAATCTAAACTAAGTAAGCCATCACCTTTTTCATGTTGATAAGTATAGTCATCTTTAATCTTGATTTTCTGATTGAGTTTTCCATCATTGATTGCAATTTCCTTATAATACTCCCTTTGGGACATTTTCTTCTTGATCTTCCCTAGTTTCTTTCCTTTGTGGTAACTTATGTCTCTGACATTTATGTAAACCTTGTGTCTGTTGCACTAATAGATTTTTCTATATTCCACCTTTAGCAGAGTATTTATATACAAATAGCTCTTAGAATAATAAAATGGTGTTTCTCTAAAAAGAAGGGTATAGAGTCAAATATCCTGTATTGATATAGTACAGTTTGAAAAAAATCTTCTAAAAAAGCAAGATAGGACAATAATTTTATATGTGAAAATATTTGGATTCACCACCTTCCAAGACTTGTATCAAATTCATTTGTATCTTTTACACCTGAGGGCAGTGAAGATTGATGCAAACATGTTGATACTGAAGGTGCTTCATCCAGGAGTCATTCCCATATACTTGCAAAATGTTAAAAAACACAAACAAAAACATGGCATTCTATTTGCTTTTAAATTTTGACTTTCTAGCAGGTAAGATCTGATATCCTACAGAGGTTTCAACACTCCTATGTTCAATGCTTCTCTTAATGAAAAAGTTTCTAATGAACTCATTTTTCTATCATTGTATTAGCCATTATGAGATCACATGTGTGAATAGTGTTATCTTTGAATTTCTCAATTGTTAATGAAGGAACAACAACTGCTAAAATAAAATTGATTACCAATTCTGATAAATTAATTCAATTTCTATATTTTAAAAATGCTTTGACTTCAAAATTTAAGTCTAAAGGCAGGTTACTGGGGGAAATTTTTCTATTTTTGATTCCACAGAAAATGAAAAGCTGTGGATTCCTTTTAGACTAATATGGTTTGATCACACCTGAAACAGTGTCCCAGGTGATTTAACATTCAAAACAGCTGCAGCAAGGCAGCCTTGTAAACTACCACAGCCAGGATTTCTGGGTCATTTTAGGATCCCAAAGACAGCACCCCCTAACAGCAGGAAGTAGTTTGGAGAGAGTAATGACCACATTCCCGAATATTGTTTATAAACATTTGTTTTCATTTATATGGGGTTGATTATAAATTGTTAATGATCACAACCAATCTCTTTTTAAAAGTAAAAGGGAGATTATTGTGAAGAAATGAATACTTTGTTTTGGAATGGAATTTTATTTATTGAAACAAATTTAAGGTCAATTTTGTGATATGCATATTTTTCGTCTTGTTAAGTATTGTGTTTACATAGTCCATTTAAAATATAATGTCTAATTAAACAAATAATAGTTACTTATAATAGTTAAAACTTATAGTTAGGTTTATTAGGTTTTTATAGCTAAATGGAGATAGATTTCAAATGGATAGACATTCTTCATACCTTTCAAAAACCTACAGACTATGGCATTTAAAATGGTTTAGGGATTTTCTTGACAGTGAAAACATAACTGCCCTGGCAATACCACCTGCATCACAAAGGAAAATAGACATCGAAGAAAGTCATTATGGAGTTTATTACCAATATGGCAAGACTAGCCATTTGGTAGTCTTGTCTAGACTGTTTATGTGCTTTATAAAGTAGATGTGCAGGACCCACAGAAAAGTGATTGCTGATACAAGATGGAAATTGCTACAGGGTTCCTATTACATGGAAGAGTCTACCAGACATTATGCAAGACACAATTACATAACAAAGACACAGTTTTCATTCAAGACTAGCTTAATAAATATGTGAATTTATCAATGTTACTTAAATGAGGTTGAGTTGGGGTTATGTACATTAACATAGATTAACACGGCATTGATTCCATCACCTACCCATGAATAGATGCTGTGTTAAGAAAGTGGCATTCCTGAAGCTCTGTGCTGGACTTGCATCCCAGCTTGGATGGTCAGACAGCTCCTCCCTAAGAATCATTACTGCGTGTAAGACCTATGTCCAAGGCTTGTGAATCTCATAGTTTTTCAAAACATTCTTACACCTGTGAATATTTTACTTTCTGACTATTAATGAGTCTAACTCTAGGAGACAAAACTTTAATTCAGATGAAATTGAAGCTCATCTTGTAAATCAATATTTATAGAAGGAGAGTCTCAGTGACTGCTAACTGAAAATAAATACAGAGATTATGCAGCATACTTTAAAGAAAGGTTTGAACTACTTGATACTACAAGTAATTTATTTTTACTTGTACAATACAATTTTGTTTTGTTCAACTTAATATCTAATAGGTTTTCAATATCAGATATAGTGGACATCTAATATATTTTTTGCTTTAATGTATAATCAATATAAAAAGATAATTCATATTTGGAGAAAGAATGTGAAGAAATGCATTATCATCACTCTCTTTGAAAACACACATTAGGCTTAAATAGTTGTCCCAGGTAGTAAAATTTCATTTAAAAAAAAATCTCTGGTTTGGAGAAATGGCTCAGTATAGCTGCTGTGCAAACTACACAACCTGAGTTCACCACTGGAATGCGTTTAAGCCTGACAGGAGTGAAAGTGCTTGCACAAAATTGTCCTCTGATTTTCATATATACTCCATAGCATATGCACTCTGTGGCATGTTGTCTCTCTTTCTCTAATACATGATCTTTACTTTTGATATATTTAATTGGAGCAACATTTAACCAATGAAAGTTTCTTAGTACAAATATATTGTCAATGTCACTTGCTCAGTATGAATGAATTTTTTAATAGACGTATTTCATTTTTCCAGATTAAAATGGTAATATAAATATATTATTTTTGTTTTTACAACATATGAAGTGCCTCCATCCTGGCAGTAAAATATAATGGAAACAATAAAGTCTCTGAGTTTTATTGCACAGTGGTATTTTCTCTTATTGTGACATTTCTTTTACTATAAATAAGCAAGCTATATCCTATTTATTTTGTCATACAGTTGTATGAATTATTAGCAAAATCTTAAAAATTTTGGCACTCTGCCTTAACATGAGCAATTCTAAAAATGTAACAATGGGCAGAACAGTCCTGCATGCTGGACTCACACTGTCATTGCTTTGAAGAATATAAAAAGGGATGAGGTTATTAATTATCTAAGTATATATTTCACCTACACTTACATTTGCTAAAGACTGAAAAATTAAATGCCATACAGCATTTTATGCTGTGTAAAAGCAGATGATGTATAAAATGCACTTAAATTGCAGAAATGTGAACATCTCATTATATCTTCCACACTGTTGTAAGGATTTAGGTGTTTGAAAAGTTGTACTGTACCTTTTATTTGGAATGTTCAGGTTTTAATTTTCTCTCTGTGAAGTAATGTTGATGAAATTCTGCATGTCTATTTAGTTTGAACACAGTTTTCTTTCCTTATAAAAGTTAAGTATAAAATTCAAAAAGATTTTCTCCCCCACAAAAAAATTGTGTGTATGTTATCCATTAAATACAGCACTTCTATTTCTGATACATGCTCAAATATGTTGCTTATATTGCTTTTAAGTTCAAACTATGTTTACTATTAGTATTATAAGGATTTTATTTAATTTTTATGCAATATATTTTATCATATTCTTTCTAATCCCCAGCTCCTTCCAGAAACTCCCATCTTCCTACTTCATGCTTCTCTCTGTGTCCTTCTCAAAACCAAAACAAAACAATATCAAAAACCGCTATGAAGATAAAAAGGAAACAAAGTGAAAAAAAACAGTAACAATAAAATACTAAAACAAAGATTAAAAATACAAAACAAATGAAAAAGTGAGCACAGAGAGAGAGAGACAAAAAAGGAGAGAAACAGAGAGAAAGAGAGAGAGAGAGAGAGATCAATAAACACAACAAAACATCTGTTTTGTGCTGACCAACTACTCCTAGGCTCAGGGCCTGCTCTTGAAAGCAGTTGATATAGCTTGTGACACTCCATTGGAGAAAATGGATTTCCCTTTGCTAGCAGTTTCCAATTTCAAATAGCATTTTGGTTGGGGAACATTTTGGTCACTTTTCCTTCTCAGTTCTGGGTTTGTGTCTGGCGTGAATGTGTATAGGTCTTGTGTACCCTGGTCATCTCTGTGAGTTCATGTGCATATGAGCCTTAATTTTTTTTTTCAGCTAACACCTTTGATCATTAAATATTTATACTTCTGGTTTTATAAAGACATAAATTATAGATCAGTACCACAAAGTCTGTCCTTCTCTACACTTCGTGTTGTTGTGTGTCTCTGTGTTAATCTACTACTTTTTTCAAGTGCATAAAAAATCTTCTCTGATGAGAAATGAGTGATGCTCTAATGTAAGACTAAAGACATATGGCATTAAGAGACATTTTATTGCTATGTTACATTAGCAAATTAGTAGTAGGTTTCTCCTAGAATTGCCCACATTTTAGATCTTTATTACAGAGTATTAAAAAGGACTCACTCTTGGTATCTCCTGAAATGTCAGTGGGATAGAATTAGCTAGCAAAACAGTTACCAGACTGATTTGCATATGGAATTCTTTAGAGAAAATGATCCACTATGCCTCAGTTATAGCACTTCCTTAGTTCAGAAAGGGAAATTAAGCATAGGTTTTGGAAGGTCTGAATTTGTGAATTTATTCTACCCTTACTGATGAGGACCTAGAAAATTACCATATTTATATATACTTGCTCTTACAGAGACTTAGAACCTAGGCCTGAACAACATCTTACAAAACAACAGCTGAATTATGGTTAGAGGGCAGAAATGTGCCCCTTTGCATATTCCTTCTAAAATTATAGAGTGGATAAAACACAAAAAATTGTAGTAACATTATAGCAATTATATTTTTTGAATTATAAAGAGGCTTGCAGTTTTTATGGATAAAAATAAAAACTACAATGAAGTTAAGGAAAGACAGGGATTGCATTATGTAGTTAACAATAAGTGAATTCTGAAATTGCATTGAGCATGCATCCCAAGTACACTATCATTACTAGATCATCCAAGAGGCTCAACAATCCAAGCTTTCTGCCTCACATGTGAACAGAATCCTAGGTTTTTTTGTTGTTTTAGTAAATTTTATTTAAATTAGAAACAATTTTATTATACATATCAATCCTAGTTCCCTCTCCCTCCTATCTTCCCATTCACCCCTTCCAATCCCCCATCCCATCTCCACCCATTCCCTAGGGAGGGTGAGGCTTTCCATTTCAAATCAAATGATTTGACCAAATGGGGTAGGGCCTAGGCCCTTCCCTATATATCTAAGTATCTCTCCATGGGGAATGGCCTTCTGAATTGCTTTCATGCACAATGGATAAATCCTGGTTCACCGGCCAGAGGAACTATATACTGTCTAGTCCTCCAAGTTGTCACACATGTTCAGGGGGCCTTGTTTGGTCCTATGTTAGTTTCCCAGGTGTCAGACTGGGGTCCATTTGTTCCTACGTGCTCAGGTCAGCTAGTTCTGTGAGTTTCAACATCATGGTCTTGTTTGTCACTCCTCCCTCTGTGAAACTGGATTCAGTGCTTAGCTTTTCTCTGCTCCTGCTTCCAACAACTACTGGATGAAGGCTGTAGGGTGGCATTTAAGGTAGTCATTATTCTCATTATAAGTGAAGGTCATTTAAGGTAGCCTCTTCACTGTTGCTGAGATTCCTAGTGGGAGTCATGCTTGTATATCTCTGAACATTTCCCTAGTGACAGATTTCTCTTTAAACCTATAATGGCTCCCTCTATTGATATGTCTCTTGCTCTCCTCTATTCATCTCCCAACTCAATATCCCTGATTCCTCAGTTTCTCTCCCCTCCTTTTTTCCCCTCCTTTTTTCCCCTCCTCTTTCTCCTACCTCCATGCCCCCATACTTCCAATTTGTCCAGGGGCTCTTGTCCCTTTAACCTTCACCAAGGTCCATGTATGTCTCTCTTATGATTCTCCTTGTTTCCTAGATCTCTGGAGGTGTGGATTATAGTCTTGTAAACATTTGTTCTATGTCAAATATTCATATACAACTGAGTGCATACCATGTTTGTCTTTCTGTGGCTGAGTTACCTCACTTAGGATGGTTTCTTCTAGTTCCATCCATTTGCCTGCGAATTCCAGGGTTGCATTGTTTCCTTTTAGCTCAGTAGTTCTCTATTTTGTAAATGTACCACCTTTTCTATATCCATTATTTGGTTGAGGAGCATGTAGGTTGCTTCCAGGTTCTAGCTATTACAAATAATGCTGCTATGAACATAGTTGAACAGATATCCTTGTGGTATGAATGAGCATTCTTTGGGTATATGCCTGAGTAGAATTTCTGGATCTTGAAATAGACTGGTTCCCATTCTCCAGAGGAGCCATCATGCTTATTTCCAAAGGCTGTAAATGTTTTCACTCCCACCAGCAATGGAGGAGCATTCCTCTTTCTTCACATCCTC
Source organism: Cricetiscus sungorus (assembly GCA_030556225.1). Lineage (NCBI taxonomy): Eukaryota > Metazoa > Chordata > Mammalia > Rodentia > Cricetidae > Cricetiscus > Cricetiscus sungorus. Next base: position 186,973 of record JANBXA010000600.1, on the reverse strand, counting down.
TCCCGCATAAAATGTCTTTGGTGTTTTACATTTTAGCATTTCTGACAGGAGTAACATGGTATCTAAGTGTCACTTTGATTTGCATTTCCCTGATAGCTAAGGATGTAAAGCAATTTCTTAAGTGTTTTTCAGCCATTTTAGATTCCTCTATTGAGAATTCCCTGTTTAGTTCTGTACCCCACTTTTTAAATTGAATTATTTGGTGTTTTGATGACTAGCTTCATGAATTCTTTGTATATTTTCAAAATCAGTCCTCTGTCAGATGTGGAATTGGTGAAGACCTTTTACCAGTCTGTGTGCTGCCGTTTTGTCATGTTAACTGGGTCTTTTACCTTACAGAAACTTCTCAGTTTCAGGAGGTCCCATTTACTAATTGTTGATCTCAGTGTCTGTGCTACTGGTGTTATGTTCAGGAAGAGGTCTCCTGTGCCAATTCATTCAAGGGAACCTTCTACTTTCTCTTCTAAGAGGTTCAGAGTGGCTGGATTTATGTTGCGTCCTAGGTTTTTGACAGTTGTCATGTGAGTGCTAGAAATCAAATAAGGGTGTTCTGAAAGATGATTTATTACAGCTAACTTGTTAGCTATGACTCTAGCTGCAGAAGAGGAATGTTCTAACAGTAAATTCAAAATATCGACTTCAGACAGTTAATAAAAAGAAATGAAATAAAAAAGTTCATAGTACTAATTAAGTCAAAAGCTTAAAAAAATGATGTTCAAGGGAATGTGAAATACTAGATGTAGTTATACTAGTGTGAATTTAAATAAAGCAAGCTAAGCTCACAGTAACTTTATATTTACAGTATATGAATTATTTACATTTTAGATACAGAATTTAAATATATATATATACATATATATATATATATGAAATGGCAACAAGAATAAACAGAAGGAGGAAGAGTTGAGTATAGCATATTAGAGGTTGACAGCATGGTCCTTCAAGACTACATAGAAGCTCCTCAAGTTGGATGGGTTGATAGCATGCTGAGGTTCACTGTGAGCAGGCAGAAGCTTAGGGAAAACAGGAGACTATATACAGAGGAGGTTCAGCACAGCTAGAAATTGGAGAAAGAAAAGGAGGATAGATACACTAATTCCAATGCAACAGAAAGAGAATGTAGCTGGCTCAAAGAACAATGGCAGTGTTGGTATTTATGGAGATTGCATTGAATCTGTAGATTGCTTTTTGCAAGATGGCCATTTTTACTATGTTTATCTTACCTATCCAAGAGCATCGGAGATCTTTCCATTTTCTGGTATTTTCTTTAACTTCATTTCTTTCTTTAAAGACACAACGTTCTTATTATATAGGTCTTTCGTTTGTTTGGTAGGCATTGCCCCAAGTTACTTTATGTTGTTTGTGGCTATTGTAAAGGGTGATGTTCTCTGATTTCTTTTTAGGCCCCTTTGTCATCTGAATAAAGTAGAGCTATTGACATTTTTAGTTTATCTTGTATCCTGCTAGTTTGCTGAAGGTATTTATGACCTGTAGCAATTCCCTGGTAGAGTAGAGTTTTTTGGGTCACTTATGTAAACTAACAAATCATCTGCAAATAGAGAAAATTTGTCTCCTTCCTTTCTAATTCATAACCCCTTAATCTCCCTTTGTTGTCTTATTGCTTTAGCTAGAACTTCAAGTACAATATTGAAGAGATATGGAGAGAGAAGGCAGCCTTGTCTTGTTCCTGATTTTAGAGTAATCACCTTAAGCTTCTCTCCATTCAGTTTGATGTTGGCTGTTGGTTTACTGTATTTTGCTCTTATTTTGTTTAGGTATATTTGCATTAAAATTCCAGCACAATTCTTCACTGACCTGGAAAGGAGTATAATAAACTATATATGGAAAAACAAATGACACAGGATAGCCCAAATAACACTGTACAATAAAAGAACTTCAGGAGTCATCACCATTCCTGTCTTTAAGCTCTGCTACAGAGCTATAGTCCTGAAAACAGCCTGGTATTAGCACAAAAATAGACAAGTAGACCAAAGGAATCGAATCAAAAATCCTGATATTAACACACACGAATACCTGATTTTTGACAAAACAGCTAAAAGTATAAAATGGGGGGGGGAGCATCTTCAATAAATGTTGCTGACACAATTGGATGATGGTGTGCAGAAGATTGCAGATAGACCCATGTTTATTGCCATGCACAACACTTAAGTCCGAATGGATCAAAGACCTCAACATAAATCCAGCCACACTGAACCTCTTAGAAGAGAAAGTGGGATGTACCCTTGAACAAATTGGTATAAGAGACCGCTTCCTGAACATAACTCCAGTAGCACAGACTCTGAGATCAACAATTAACAAATGGGACCTCCTCAAACTTAGAAGCTTCTGTAAGGCAAAGGACACAGTGGACAAGATCAAATAGCAGCCCGCAGACTGGGAAAAGATTTTCACTAATCCTACATCCGAAAAAGGGCTGATCTCCAAAATATACAAAGAACTCAAGAAACTAGTCAACAATAAACCAAATAACCCTATTTAAAAAATGGGGTACAGAACTGGAGAAAGAATTCTCAATAGAGAAAATCAAAAAGGCTGAGAGACACTTAAGAAAGTGCTCAACATCCTTAGATATCAGGGGAATGCAAATCAAAACAACTTTTAGATACCATCTTACTCCTGCCAGAATGGCTAAATTTAGAAACACCAATGACAGCTTATGTTGGAGAGGATGTTGAGAAAGTGGAATACTCCTCTATTGCTGGTAAGAGTACAAAATTCTACAGCTATTTTGGAGATCAGTATGGTGGTTCCTCAGAAAAATGGTAATCAGTTTACCACTGATTACCTGGCAATCCCCCTCTTAGGCATATATCCAAATGAGCCACCTCCATGTGCAAAGACATGTGTTCAACTATGTTCATGGCAGCATTATTTGTAATAGTAAGAACCTGGAAGCAACCTAGATGTCCTTCTACTGAAGAATGGATAAAGAAGATGTGGCACATTTACACAATGGAATACTACTCTGAGGAAAAAAAATAAAATCTTGAAATTTGCAGGCAAATGGATGAACTTAAAGAAACTATGCTGAATGAAGTAACCCAATCACAAAAAGAGGAACATGGTATGTACTCACTCATATATGGGTTTTAGACATAGAGCAAAGTATCACCAGCCTATAATTCACACCTTCAGGGAACTAGGATACAAGGTGGATTCTAAGAGATTCATATAAGGTCCTTCACAGAAGGGAGAAGGGACTAGTTCTCCAGAACACATGGGGTGTAGGAGGGCAGTGAGTGGAGAGGGAACTAGGAGAAAAAGAAGGGGAGGAGAGAAAATCACATCGGACTAGAAATATTGAGTCAGGGGAAGAATAACAGACAGAAGAGAGAGAGAGAGAGAGAGAGAGAGAGAGAGAGAGAGAGAGAGAGAGAGAGAGAGAGAGGAGGGAGAGAGAGAGAGAGAGAGAGAGAGAGAGAGAGAGAGAGAGAGAGAGAGAGAGAGAACATAAAAGAGGGAGCCATTATTGGTTTGAAGAGAAAATTGAACCTAAAGAAATGTCCAGATACCTACAAGACTGACTCCAACTAGCAATTTGAGCAACAGTAGAAAGGTACCATAAATGCCCTTCCCTGATAATGAGATCAACGACTAACTTATCCACCATCATGGAGCCCTCATCTAGTAACTTTTAGAAACAGAAGCAAACATCCAAAACTAAACAGTGAATCGAACTAGAATCCAGATGTAGAGAGGGAGGACATAACCACACTGCAGAAACATATAGAGACAGAGGACATGAACAAAGAGCTGTTAATGGGTCCCCAGACTGATGGCTTGGAATCCAGTATGGAACTGACACAGACTCCCTGAACATGTGTCTCAACTAGAAGGCCTGAGCAGTCTAAGGGACCTCAGACAGTGTAACAAGGATGTATTCCTGGTGCACAAAAGGACCTTGTGGACACATCTCTAATGGAGGGATACTCCCTTAACCTAGAGACAGGAGAGAAGTCTTAGTCCCTACTTCAAATGACTTGACAGATTTATATGACCCCTCCTGGATGCCATCACCCTACAGGTGGAGTGGGCAGGGGATGGTAGAGGAGGGTGCTCAGGATATATGTGAGGGGGAGAGAGAGGGAAAGAGGGAGGGAGAGGGAACTGGGATCCATATGTAAAAATTAAATAAATGAATAAATAAATTAATTAATGGAAGAAGTCACTAAGAATATATAAAATGTTTAAATACTTATGCACCAAATGCTCCATCCCCCATTTTATAGAAGAGACTAGAAGGTATGGAAGGTTAGATGGGTACTGACACAATGACAGTAAAGACTTCAGTGCCCATTTCCAGCCTGCAATGAGCCTTCTAATGTAGAAGTAAATAAATGTTCTAATTGTGCTTCCCCATGAATTAATTGAACAGATAGCTACAGAACATTCCATCAACAGATACAGTACACACCCTCCTCAGCAGTCCATGGGACCCTCTCAAAAATTGATCACTCTGCAGGCCACAAAGCAGGCATAACAAATACAAGACAAACTGAAATAATTCCTTGTATTTTATCAGATCATAGAAGAATAATGTGTCTAGAAACCAGTATCAAAGAAACCCCAGAATTTTACAGAATCTTGGAAATCGAATGATACGATTTTGAATGAACTGCATGTCACTGTCGAAATCAGGATGTAAGTTTTAAAATTCCTAAAATGAATTAAACAAAAATGAAAATAAAAAACAAAGGTAATGTGAATAAGGTCTTCTGAGTTCTGCAAACATGTGCTGACACTAGAGAAGCTTCCTATTTGTCTATGAATCACTCAGGTGCAACAATGGTGAGACATCTTGAAAAGATTAACACTTGAGTGTGCTGCTTTGGAAAACAAAAGAACCTGCATTTTCCTGTCTCTGTGCATCTGAAGCAATTGCCCATGGGAAAAGTGCCTACTACAAACTACAATCTGATGCAAACTGGCTTTGGTAGCACAACTGTTAGCAGAATAGGTTTACCCTTTAGGACCAGTGTTCATCGTGGTATCTGGGTCTCTGCAGATGCCTAGATCCACAGCCGTATTTGGATAGTTTCCCTACTTCCATACAAAGGGTACTGAGAAATCCTTCACCCTGGCTCTGAAAATGTCATAAATTAATTGAAGACCATAGTGTCAGCAAAGGACACTTGATTTCCCACCATATCTGGTATAGGTGAGTAGTGAAACTTGGAATTATTCAACGCTGCTCATCACTGGCAGGTTAGATTGCTGTTAAGCATTATACTGATTTAGTAAAGTAGTAGTTCTAAATTCTCCCCCAGTTAACAAGATCCAGCAGAGCTGGGTGGTTAGTTAAGCTTCCAGTACCAGATGTTGTCTGCCTCTTGTTGAATGGGTCTTAAGCACAGCTAGAAAGATTTTGATTACTAACAAGGCACATGTGTTACCACTGAAGTAATGCATGACCAGCCTCGGTAAACATCATGATTTATAGCATGAAAACCAGGCAATAAAAGTAAAAATCATCTCTATTCAAGCAAACAGATATCCTGGGCCTCCTGAAACAGTCCTGCCAATGAAATGGCATTTTTCTTGTGGCCTTCTTGTTTTACACCCCCATAAGAAAAGACTATCTAATAACTACATATTTTATACATATCCTTTAAAATGCTGACATTTATAACACAAGGTCTCAGCCATTTTTTCAGATTTAATCATGTAAATGAAACATGAAAACTAAAGAAAATTTATGGTTCTGAATAAGTGACACTATTGGCAAAAAGTATTTAGCAGGACAACACTATGACCCTTGAATTGACATAATAAAGGCATAGAACTGTTTTATTATTAACATGAGATATTTTTAATCTTGATAGCTTTAATGTGCTTATATACAATAATATCCTTGATTTAAGAATATATAATTGAGATACTTATAAATAATATTTCAAAATATTGCTAATTTTGTGTCAAATGTATCTGACAAAGGGATACTTGAATTATAGCTTATGGATGTAAAAAATTTATGTTATATTTGTATAACACATTACAAAATATGTAGTAATAAAAATGTATGTAGGGAATTAAGAAAAATTTAACAAAAAATTCTAACAGGTAAGTAATTTCATCTACAGCCTCCATGTGAATATAGATATAAAATAATTTGAGATAAAAACAAGCATTAAAAACTTCTAGAAAAACGAAGGGGAGAAGTATGTTTTCATTATATAGATCCTACTCAAATGCCTGTACACTAAGCTAGTTTGCTTTAATAACTTAACCTGTGTTCAGTGAAATCATCCACAAGGACTGCTTGTCATTGCCTTTATAATGTTTTCATAATATAAATTTTATGATAAAATCATCAATTTATTTAATAATGTTTAATAGTATAAACCCACAAATTATTACTAATTTAATAATCATTTAATAATATAGAAACATTTAATAATATTAACAAAACCACATCATTTACAAGAATCTCTTATGTTTGTAAGAATTGATGAGCAAAATTCTTATAATGAAGCAAATAACAAAGAAGATCTGAAAATAAGATAATAATAAAACTTCCTGGAGTCCTTTACATATACAAGCAAGAAGACACAGGCAGGGCAAAAGTGACAAGGGCTAGGTGACATTGTTATGTTAAGACAGAAAATCCCAGTGTTCCTCAGAGCTAGGCAGGGTCTCCAGCTTCAGACTCATAGGAGTCTAAAAGCATTTTCAGAAAACAGGATGTATTTTTCTGAAGACAGAAATATAAACTAATGAAACATATTTTAGAACAATTTTTAAAGCAGGTGGATAAATTCCCTCTGTGCAAGATTTTAATATCAACTCTGGATCTTGGAAAGAAAATATCTACGTTATTTCTAATTCTGTCTCAAACTACTTTATTCATTAAAAATTTAGAGGGCATTTTCCACTATGTTAGGAAACTAAAGTGCTCTGGGATACAATGTTCCAGTAGACATTCGCAGTACTTTTAACACAACTTCCATCAGTATATCAAAAATGAAACTGAGTAACTTTCTTGAACAGCAGAAAACAATCATTACCTACCTTGGGTAAAGTGCTAAGTAAGACACATACTCAAGCTATCTGAGATCATTTCATCTCAGCAAGGAAATATTGTAAAATAATAAAAATCTTTTATCAATGTGTAGAACTTATACTTTAGTACATTAAGAGTATCTATATATTAAATGTTTAAACAACTAATAACAGGTCTTCAAATTCATACATTTTTTTTTTTGTTAGAAGTTGGTATGTGTAAGAAGAAGCAGGCATGTCACAGCTTGGTTATGGACCTCAGAAGACAACTTTGTGAGGTCACTTCTCTTCTTCTACTTTTATAGGGACCCAAGAATTGAAATAGAGTGGCCAAGCTTATATGATGGTGATGACCACACTTTTATCTGCAAAGTCATTTAACTGGCCCTAAATATAGGCATTCATCTTGTGTAAAATAAAAACATATATAAGCTCATAACATAAATAACGCTATGGTTAATAGATTTATTTAATACGAGCATGTGTATGTGTGCTTGAGTGTGCTTGTGTGTGTATGTGTGTCTGTGTGTGTCTGTGTGTCTTCAAGAGCCAAGAAATTCAGAAGAGGGCATCTGACACTTAAACTAGGATTATAGATGCTTGTCTGTGAGCAACTAAGTTTGATCAGACAAATGTTCTTAACCACTCAGCCCTTTCCAAGGCCTCAAATAAAGTTATGTTTTTAAACATGTGCTATGCATACTTGAAGATTGTTTGCTCTATGTATGAGTGAGTGTTCAAAATTAATGTGAAGTGCACATGAGGGATTTAAATATTGCCATTTTTCTGGATATTTAAGGTATGAAGAAAGTAATATAGTTATATAGTACACATGTTTTGATCAATCTCTTGTGTTAGAATATTTATAAATGTGGCTTATTATTAGCATGTATACTATATTTCCTCATAAGCATAAATATTCATTAAAGTTGTTATTTTAAAGGCACTTAAATATGTCAAATAATGCTTGATAATATACTTGTATAAATAATCTTTCATATCTCTTGGTTTAGTTCATGTATAGAGATGTTAAGCATTTCACATTATACTATGTATTTATAAACATTCATTACTTTAGAAACAATGCACTATAATAAATAATTTGATAAATCCATTTAATATGTATTTTTCAAATATGTAGGCATAATCTGTGTAATGTCCTAACAAGACGATAATGCAAAAAGGAGGAATTCTCCTAGCACAAGAACCTTAAATTCTAGAGTATGAGGAGACAGACAATACAAAGTAGGAAAACTATGTATTACATAGTTTTATATAAAGGAATGTGAGACATGAGAAAATAGGTTATTGAATGAAGCCTATTGTACCACTGAGAAAGTAATGTTGGCATATAGGCATAGGGATTGCAATAAAATTTACTATGTAGTTACCAGGAAGATAATTTCTGAAACAGAGACCTGAAACTATAAACACTTCAGTTAGTGATGTTTATAATCATAACATCAGTTGATGTGAGGTTATTTAATTTCATGAATGTGTTGTAATTATAAATCATTTTGCCCTTATAAATCATATCAAAACTGAATATTTTACTTAAGCTATACTAGAAATGTGGAGAATTTTGAGAGGAGTGATAAAGTATAATTAATAGAACATAGCTGCAAGTGGAGATGAAACTAGAAGAAAAATGGGCTTATAGCACAATTTTAGAGCTGTTATAACACAACATCCCAGGGGAATGATGATTGTATTTGAATTCAAGTCATTGGAAGATTGGAAGTGATAAGTTGTATTTTAGTATTTTAGTATTGTCTGGAATCCTAAGCCAAGGAAATACTATTAAAAGACTGGAGGTTAAATGGGAAGCAAACAGATGAACAGGAAGAGAGAGAGAGAGTTCTGAGTATGACCAAAATTTATGTTGATAGTCTTTCTGGAATATACACACACACACACACACACACACACACACACACACATATGCATATATATATATATATATATATATATATATGTATGTATATATATATGTAAATAAATGATAAAATAGAAATGACTGAAAAACACTTATGACTTGTTCAACTTCCTTAACTCTCAGGGAAATTAAAACAAAATAGTACCTTGAGATTTCAATTTATCCCAACCAGAATTACAAAGATTAAAAACAAAACATGATAATTGCTAGCATAGTTGTGTGGAATGGGGAAGATGTACTCAGTGTTATACAATGAACGTAATGCAAACCAGTTCATTCATTCATTGGGGAAAACAATGTCGAGGCTCTTCAAAATGCTTGAAATACATATACCACATGAATCAATTAATCCACTTTTGGGCATAAGTCAAAGAATGAATGATATATCCTACTACAGAGATACCCATTCATCCTTGTTACTGCTACTCTATTCAAAGTAGCTAGGAAATGAAAACAGTAAAGATTAAAAGAGGTGGATGATAAGCGGTCATGGTAGGGTAAGCAATACAGAGAAGGCTATCTAATATTAAGGACATTTTTAAAAAATAATGTGAAAAGGTATTACTGTAGAAACTTACACTTAGACACATATGAAAAGAGTTTAAATGTGGTTACTCAATAACAAATCATCTATTGGACACAACAAGTTAATGAATAAAATGTCCACTCCCAGAAATCAATTACCTTTTGAGGACTTGTTGGCAAATAAGATCTGATTGAGGTCGTTCCACCCCCTCCAACCATTGTAAAAAATTACAGAACATTGTCAATTTTCTTGAATGATCTCTAGAACATGAGAAGACTGTATGTTTTAAGACATAACACACTTCAATCACAGAGCACAAGGAAAACAAGATGGTACTAATCTGGAAACTTCATTTTTACTAAATAGCTTTTATAATGTTAAAAAGTGATATGTGTGCTAGAGAGCATAAAAATGATCACTAACCTGACCCAGCTATGAACCACACAAACAGCAGCATTCATCAACCTGGTAAGATAGTTTGTCTGTTTCAATATTGGCTGGAATGTAGTGGAAGTAACCAATAACATTTTGATCATATTTGAGGTTTGTACCTGGTACAAATATTGTGACCAAGAACTGGACATGGTATTAAACCAACTACTAATGACTTAGTGTTGTAACAATATAACAACAATTGTCTGTTGATTTTTCAAGACATACTAAGCCTAAAATGAGTTATGTTAGAAATAACAACTGAGCCCACCTAGACCTGCCTATCAGTGCTGAAACATCCTGAGTATCAGCCCAGCCTTTGCCCCCTTTGTCAGGCCTTGGCTAGAGGTGAGTCTGGGTCTAATTCCAGTCAATTCTCCCCTACACCCTTCCCAGGGAAATCCCTGGGTGGGTCCCGGATCTCGCTGCCCCTGTGTCCTGCCCTATCGAGAGTGTTCTTAGAGAACTGATACACTCCCACCCACCGCCACTGACAGCCTGCCCTCCCCCTAGCCTCTTCCCAACCCTGCCCATGGTCCCACCTCTCTGGTTGAGCAATGAGACAGAGGGTGGAGCCAACAATCCAGCCACCTTCAGGGAAATTCCTGGAGCTGATTTGAGCACAATAGACCTGCATATCCATGCCCACAATTTCCACCTGTCTGGTCTCTGACCCCCACCACCAGTCTTCTACTAGAGTTTTGGGCCCCTCCTAGAGATCCACCTGTCTCTGCAGGACCACTCTGAGTTCCTGTGGGCTGAATCCTTGACTACCTCTGCTAAAGAGTGCCAGGTCCCAGCTAGACCTGCCTACCTGTGAAGAAACATCCTGCAGGCTGGCCTCTGCCAGCTGTCTTCTGCTGGAGCCTGATCATTGACCCACATCACTGGGCCACTGCTTGCAGAGAGACCTCCTAGAGTGCTTGAACCACCCAGAGCTACAGACATCGAACCTCTGACCCACCTAAGCCCGTAGAGAGAGGGAGAAATCTCACTAACACCTACTAGCAAAAGCTATGGGAAGACAGCAATACAAAAAAAAAAAAAAAAAAAAAAAAACATAACAACAGAAAGACAAGCATAACACCACCAGAATCTAGGGATTCTACACCACCTAGACCAGAACAAAACAAAGCAGATGATGCAGAAGAAAACAACTTAAATATTATCATCATAAAAATGATAGAGGCCATCAAAGAAGATACGAGCAAATCCCTTAAAAAATGGAATAAAAAAACCAAAAAATAGGAAGAAATGAAAAAATTGGAAGAAATGAACAAATGTCTTAAAGAAAGTATGAAAAGCCAAGAAAAAACAAACAGATGAAAGAAACAGTTCAAGACTTGAAAACTGAAATAGCGACAATAAAGAAAACACAAACTGAAGGAATGCTGGAAATAGAAAAACTGGGCAAATGATAGGAAACTATAGATGCAAGCATACCCAACAGAATTCAAGAGATGGAAGAGAGAATTTCAGGCACGGAAGATAAACTAGAGGAAATAGATTCATCAACCAAAGAAAATCTTAAATCCAACAAATCATTAACAGAAAACATCCAGGGAATGTGGGACTGTAAAAAGGCCAAACCTAAGAATAATAGGCATGGAGGAAGGTGAGGAAGCCTAGCTCAAAGGTGCCAAAAACATATTCAACAAAATCATTGAGGAATGCTTTCCCAATCTGAAGAAGGACATGCCCATGAAAGTACAAGAAGCATACCAAACACCAAATAGACTGGAGCAAAGAAAGAAAAGAGCCCTCAACATATAATAATCAAAACACCTAACATACAGAATAAAGAAAGAACATTAAGAGCAGTGAAGAAAAAAGGACAGGTAACATATAAAGGCAGACCTATCAAAATTATGGCTGACTTCTACACGGAAACCCTCAGGGCCAGAAGGTACTGGATAGATGTTCTACAAGCACTAAGAGTCCAAGAATGCGAGCCCAGGCTACTATACCCAGCAAAACTCTCAATCATTATAGATGGAGAAAGCAAGATATTTAATGACAAAGCCAGATTTTCACAAGTCCAGCCCTACAGAGAGTTTTGGAAGGAAAACTCCAACCCAAGGAAGTTAACTATGCTCACAAAGACATAGGCAGCAGATAATCATACTTCACCAGAAACCAATTGTAATGTAGGACAAATATATCACAATACCACTGCCAACAACAAATCTAAAACAAACAAGCATTAACAATCATGGTGCTTACTGTCCTTCAACATTAATGGTCTTAACTCACCTATAAAAAGACAAAGGCTAACAGAATGGATAAAAAGACAGAATCCATCCTTCTGCTGCATACAGGAAACACATCTAAGCTTCAAAGATAGACATTACCTCAGGGAGAACGTCTGGGAACAGATCTTCCAATCAAATGGACCAAGAAGCAAGCAGGTGTGGCTATCCTAACATCTAACAAGTTAGACTTCAAACAAAAATAAATCAAAAGAGATGAAGACGGACATTTTGTCTTTATCTCAGGAGAAATCCATCAACACAAAGTCTCGATCCTGAACAGCTATGCCAAAAATACAAGGCATCCACATTCCTAAAAGAAATGCTACTAAAACTCAAAGCTCACATAAAACCTCACACATATATAGTGGGAGACTTCAACACACCACTCTCACCACTAGACAGGACCACCAATCAGAAACTCAACAAAGAAACAAAAGAACTAAAAGAAGTTATGTCTCAACTGGGTTTAACAGATATCTATAGAACCTTCCATCCAAACACAAATAACTTCTTCTCTGCTCCACATGGAACCTTCTCTAAAATCAACCACATACTACGTGGTATAACAAACCTCAACAGATACAAAAAAAATTGGAAAAGTTCCCTGTATGTTATCAGACCATGATGCTTTAAAATTGGAATTCAACAACAACACATTTTGCAGAAACCCTACAAACTCATAGAAACTGAACAATGTGCAATTGCACCACACATGGGTCAAAGAACAAATAAAAAAGAAATTAAAAACTTCCTAAAATTCAACTAAAATGAGGACTCGGCATATCCGAACATATGAGACACCTTGAAAGCAGTGTTACCAGGGAAGTTCATTGCACTAAGTGCCCATATGAATAAAACAGATAATAGTCACAGTAGAGAATTAATAGCCCAACTGAAAAAAGCCTTAGAACAAAAAGAAGCAAACTCACCCCATAGGAGTAGACACAGGAAATAAACAACTTGAGGGCTGAAATCAATCAAATAGAAACGAGAAAAACAATAAAAAAAAATCAATGCAACAAAGAGTTGGTTTTTCGAGAAAATCAACAAGATAGACAAACCCTTATCCAAACAAAGGAAAATGCAGAGAAAGAACATGCAAAGTAACAAAATCAGAAACAAAAAGGGGGACATAACAAGGGACATTGAGGAAATCCAGACAACTTTCAGGTCATACTTTGAAAACCTGTACTCCACATAATTTGAAAATTGAAAAGAAATGGACATATTTCTAGAAAACTATCACTTACCAAATTTAAATCAAGAACAGACAAACAACTTAAATAGACCCATAATCCCCAATGAAACAGAAGCAGAAAAAAAAAAAGCCCAGGGCCAGATGGCTTCAGTGGAGAATTCTACCAGAAATTTAAGGAAGAGTTAATTCCAATACTCCTCAAATTGTTCCACACAATTGAAACTGAAGGCTCATTACCAAACTCTTTCTATGAGGCCACAATCACCTTGGTATGCAAGCCACACAAAGACACAACTAAGAAAGAACTACAGACCAATATTCCTGATGAACTTTGATGCAAATTTACTCAATAAAATACTGGCAAATCAAATCCAATAATACATCAGAGAAATCATCCACCATGAACAAGTAGGTTTCATCCCTGGGTTGCATGGTTTAACATACGAAAATCTATTAATGTGATCCACCAATTAAACAAACTGAAAAAGAAAAACCATATGAACATCTCCTAGATGCTGAAAAAGCGTTCGACAAATTCAACACCCTTTCATGATAAAGGTCTTGGAGAGAACAGGGATAACAGGAACATGTCTAAACATAATAAAAGCAATATACAGTAAACCAACAGCCAACATCAAGCCGAATGGAGAGAAGCTTAAGGCAATTCTTCTAAAATCAGGATCAAGACAAGGCTGTCCTCTCTCTCAATATCTCTTCTATATTGTATGTGAAGTTCTAGCTAAAGACATAAAAATATAAGACAACAAAAGGAGATCAGGGGTTACAAATTGGAAAGGAAGAATCAAACTTTCTCTATTTGCAGATGATATAATAGTAAGTGACTCAATAAACTCTACCAGGGAACTGCTACAGCTGATAAACACCTTCGGCAAACTTGTAGGATACAAGATAAACGAAAAAAAAAATCCGTAGCCCTACTTCATTCAGATGACAAAGAGGCTGAGAAAGAAATCAGAGGAACATCATCCTTTACAACAGCCACAAACAACATAAAATATCTTGGGGTAACACTTACCAAACATGTGATAGACCTGTACAATAAAAACTTTGTGTCTTCAAAGAAAGAAATTAAAGAAATTAAAGATACCAGAAAATGGAAAGATCTCCCATGCTTATAAATAGGAAGGATAAATATAGTTAAAATGGCAAACTACAGATTCAATGCCATCCCCATTAAAATCCCAGCACAATAATTCATTGACCTCGAAAGGATAATAATCAACATTATATGGAAAAACAAAAGACCCAGGATAGCCAAAACAACCCTGTACAATAGAAGAACTTCAGGAGGCATCACCATCCCTGACTTAAACTCTACTACAGAGCTATAGTTTTGAAAACAGCCTGGTATTGGCACAAACATAGACAGGTAGACCAATGGAATCGAATTGAAAATCTTGATATTAACCCACACGCTTATGAACACCCGATTTTCCAAAAAAGAGCAAAAAGAATACAATATGGGAAGGAAAGCATCTTCATCAAATTGTGGCACAATTGGATGATGGTGTGTAGAAGGCTGCAGATAGACCCATGTCTATTGCCATGCACAAAACTCAAGCCCAAATGGATCAAAGACCTCAACATAAATCCAGCCACAGGGAACCTTTTAGAAGAGAAACTAGGAGGTACCCTTGAACAAATTGGTATAGGAAAGTGCTTCCTGAACATAACTCCAATATCACAGACACTGAGTTCAACAATTAATAAATGGGACTCCTGAAAAGCTTCTGTAAGGCAAAGGACACTGGACAAGACCAAACCACAGCTCACAGATTGGGAAATTTTTTTTTTTTTTAACCAAACCTACATCTGTCAAAGGGCTGATCTTCAAAATACACAAAGAACTCAAGAATCTAGTCAACAAAACACCAAATAACCCATTTTAAAAATGAGGTACAGAACTGAAGAGAGAATTCTCAATAGAGAAAATCAAAAAGGCTGAAAGACACTTAAGAAAGTGCTCAACATCCTTAGCTATCAGAGAAATGCAAATCAAAACAACTTTGAGATACTGTCTTACTCATGCCAGAATGGCTAAAATTAGAAACACCAATGACAGCTTATGCTGGAGAGGATGTGGAGAAAGGGGAACACTCCTCCATTGCTGGTGGGAGTGCAAACTTGTACAGCCATTTTGGAGATCAGTGTGGCAGTTCCACAGGAAAATGGAAATTAGTTTTTCACAGGGCACATCAAATCCCCTCTTAGGTATATACCCAAATGATCCATATCCATACAACAAATACATGTGCTCAGCTATGTTCATAGCAGCATTATTTGTAATAGCAAAAACCTGGAAGCAACCTAGATGCCCCTCAACTGAAAAATGGCTAAAGAAGATATGGCACATCTACAGAATGAAATACTACTCTGCACAAAAAAATAATGGAATCTTGAAATTCAAAGGCAAGTGGATGGAACTTGAAGAAACCATCCTAAATGAGGTAACCCAGTCATAAAAAGACGAAAATGGTATGTACTCACTAATATATGAATTTTAGACTTAGAGCAAAGGATCACCAGCCTATAATTCACACTACTAGAGGAACTAGGTTGCAAGGTGTTGATGGGAGATGTTATCCTGTAAATACATTTCTCATACTTGTTAATAAAGCACCATTGGGCCAATGAGATAGCAAAATAGGTGGGGATAGGAGACAAGGAGGAAAGAGGAAGTAGGGGGAGGAGTCGAGATGTAGCCCAGGAAAGAAGCAGGATGCGTGCCACGGCTCCCCGATAAGACGACCACGTGGAAATACTTAGATAAGTAGAAATGAGTTAATAATTAAGGCAGAGCTAGCCCATTAACAATAATGGTAACTGGCCAACAGGATTGTATCAAATACAGAGTCTCTGAGTGTTATTTGGGGCACACATGGCTGCTGGACTGGCAGCAGGATCTGGAGGCCGGCAGAGAGGAACCTGCCGTAACATAATGGTGTCAGAAGCGGGATTGAGAACTTTCGCTTAAAACTTAACAAAAGCTTAAAAAATAGTTTTTAGAAACAAGGGAAGAGAGACTAGCAAGATTTCTTAGTAGCAGCATTTTCTCAGTTGGATTTGTTTTGCTGTAGACAGAGAATTGCAAGGCTCCTTTAAGGGAGGATTCCAAAATTAGCATAAGCGGCAAAAAAGCTGCCTTGCTTTTAAAGAGCTCTGATAACAATTCATTGGTGTGTACGAGAGCTGCAATGAAGGTTTACACTGTGTTTTAAAAAAATATGCTGGCTTGGGAGAGAAAAAGAAAGGGGATACAATGGTTTAAAAAAGAAAAAAGAATAGGTATAATGGGGCATGCCATTAATCCCAGCACTCCATAGACAGAGGCAAGCGGATCTCTGTGATTTCAAAGTAAACCTGGTATGCACTGAATTCCAGGACAGATAAAAATTTCACAGAGAAACCTTGTCTCAAAATATGTAAAAATAGAAGTAGAAGAAATAGAGTAATAAAAAAGCCACGTAAAGATGGAAAACACAAAGAAATTTTGGATACTATACGCGATTCTGTTGTCTTTAAATTATTTGCTTGCTGAGAAAATAACAACTATTGATAAAAAAAATGCTGCTGGATTAATTCAATATATATATTTTAAAAATGCTTTGACGCCAAAATTTAAGCCTAAGGACAAGTTACTGGGGAAAGGGATTTCTATTTTTGTTTCCACAGAAAATGAAAAGCTATGGATTCTTTCCAGACTTATGTGGTTTGATCAAGCCAGACCCCCTGAAACAATGCCCCAGATGATCCAACATTCAAAGCAGATGACACAAAGCCTTGCAGATCACTGCAGCCAAGATTTCTTGTTCTTCTTTGGACACCCATGACAGCACCCACTACCAGCAGGAAGTAGTTTGGAAAGAATGATGCCCAAATTCCCAAATATTGTGTATAAATGTTTGTTTTCATTTAAATGGGCTTGGTTATAAATGGCTATAACCACAAACAATCTTTTTAAAGTTAAAAATGGAATTATGGTATAGATATGAATACTTTGCTTTGGAATGGATTTTCTTTTATTTATACAATTTAAGGTCAATTTTATGATATTTCTCCTCTTGTTTAGGTATTGTGTTTATATAGCTCATTGGAAAATGTAATGTATAATTGAGAGTTACCTATGATAACTAAAACTTGGAGTAAAATTAGTTAGGATTCCTAGATATGCAGAGATGTATTTCAGATGAATAGGCATTCTTCAAACCTTTCAAAGACCTACAGAAAATGGCATTTAAAATGGTTTAGGGATTTTCTTGACATTGAGGCACAACTGCTCCTGGTAACACCACCTGCATCAGAAAGGAAGATCTGATGAAGAAAAACATTATGGAGTTTGCTTCTAATATGGCAAGACTAGCTATTTGAGCAAGGTATTTCTCTTGTCTAGACTGTTTGACTTTATGTTGTAGAACCTGGACATGCAGGACCCACAAAAAGGTGACTGCTGATTCAAGATGGACATTGCTACAGGATTCCTGCTTCATGGAAGAGGCTGCCAGACAGCCAGACAGTCTACAGGTCACAGAGAAAAATGACTGACAAACTACTATTACAGGTGGACAGTTTAAAGTTTCCTGCTTGGTTGAGGAGTCTGGACACACACTATGGCCTATGGGCTGAAGATGGAACATTACAGAAGATCTTCGGGTGACTGACCAGGCAATGAGTTGTCTCTGTCATTTCTAGAGTTTATATATTATCCTTCTGTGGTCTTTGAAGGAGTTGAAGACAGATAGTTTTGGTTATAGTTTCCTTAATTAGGATTAAAGATAAGTTACATATAGGACTTTGGACTCACAAAGATAGGCTAGACGATATTTTCTTTAAGTCTTACAAAATGTTAATGGACTAAATATTGTTTACTATGATTCTTATTTGATAACTGTTGTATGATATATTTTGCTATGTTAAGGTTAAACCCCTTCTTTTACTTTAGACATAAAAGAGGAGATGATGGGAGATGTTATTCTGTATATATGTTTCTCCTACTGGTTAATAAAGCCCTGTGGCCAATAGGAAACAAGATAGGTGGGTCTAGGAGACCAGGAGATGGAAAGAGGAAGTAGTAGGGAGGAGTCGAGATGTAGCCCAGGAAAGAAGCAGGATGCGTGCCACGGCTCCCCAATAAGACGACCACGTGGAAATACTTAAATAAGTAGAAATGGGTCAATAATTAAGGCAGAGCTAGCCCATTAACAATAATGGTAACTGGCCAACAGGATTGTATCAAATACAGAGTCTCTGAGTGTTATTTGGGGCACATGTGGCTGCAGGACTGGCGGCAGGATCGGGAGGCTGGCAGGGAGGAACCTGCCCTAACAAGGTGTATTCTAAGCAATTCAAATATTATCCCTCACAAAAGGGAGAAGGGACAAGTTCCCCAGAGCACATGGGCAGTGGGGGGCATCAGTGAATGGAGAGAGAACTAGGAGAAAGAGAAGAGGAGGAGAGGAAAGCACATGCAACTAGGAATATTGAGTCAGGGTAGGAATAGAATACAGAAGAGAGAGAGAGAGAGAGAGAGAGAGAGAGAGAGAGAGAGAGAGAGAGAGAGAGAGAGAGAGAGAGAGAACATAAAAGACAGAGCCATTATTGGTCTGAAGAGAAAACTGAACCTAAAGAGAGGTCTAGAGTCCTACAAGACTGACTCCAACTAAAAATTTGAGCAACTGTGGAAAAGCTACCATAAATGCCCTTCCCTGATAATGAGATCATCTAAACTATCCACAATCATGGAGCCCTCATCTATTACTTGTTGGAAATAGAAGCATACACCCATATTAAACACTGAGTTGAACTAGAATCCAGACGCAGGGGGAGAGGACAAGACCAGGTTGTAGAAACACACATAGACAGCTGACCTGAATAAGCAGGAGCTAATGGGCTCCCCAGACTGATAGCTGGGAATCCAGCATGGGACTGACTCAGACCCTTTGAATATGGATCTCAGCTAGAAGGACTGAGCAGTCTAAGGGATCTTAGACAGTGGAACCAGGATGTATTCCTGGTGCAAAAAAGGACCTTTGGAACACATCCACCATGGAGTGATACTACTTTAACTTAGGAGACAGGAGAGAAGTCCTAGTCCCTAGTTCAAATGAACTGACAGATTTACATGATCCCACCTGGATAGCATAGCCCTACATATTTATTGGGGGTGGGGGATGGGAGAGGAGGGTATTCAGGGTGAATATGAGAGGGGAAAGAGTGTAAGAGGGAGGGCGGGAAGAAGGGAAGAAGGGAGGGACGGAGGGAGAGGAAACGGATTGACATGTAAAATTTTTTAATTATATTATTAATAAAAAAATAAAATACAACTGAATGTGATAATTATCTCTTATTTTAACATAATTGTGTTTTCCACTATATTACAAAATACCTAGAGATGTGGTTATTAGATATGACAATGCTCCCACTTGGGCAGGGATTAAATAACCATTTCTAAAATTATGAAATTAAATGAAGCTCTATGAGAAAAATTAGTATATGGCCCTAAATGATCCTATAAATATTGAGTAAATTCAGACACTTTATTTTGGAAATATCATATATTTTATTTTTATCAATTTCACAGGATAAAATAATGACTCAATATTTAGCTGCCCTCCTAAGACATATTTAATATTTTGCTAAATTTCTTTAAAGCTTTTAAATATATTTTTCTATACTGATTTAATTAACAGACATATTTTGTATGCCAAGTATGTGCTTTTGATTTCTGCTAATTCATACATATTTGTAAAATGTTGTTTTTAGGAGAAAAAGTTTGTAATTAGTGGGTGAATAAGACATGCTAATAAAAAAGCAGTGTTTAAAGTCATTACTCTTTATAAAGCATGTGATTTTCACAACATAGTTTCTTAGAGATTCAAGGTAATTAGGAACATTGGAATGTGCTATTTATAAATAGTGTTATTACTGCTATAATTTCAGGAAACAACATTCTAAGACACATTTTCTTATTCACTAACATAAAAGTCAACCAGACCTCAAACATGAATATGTTTAGAAACTATTATTTTGATTTTACATTAAAAAATATATATTCCATACTATATAGAGATTAGAAATAATAGCTAGAAATATTGTTTTGTAAAGGAATATAATAAAAATGAAAGAATCTTCAAAAAATTGCACATAAATACAACATGAAACACAAATAGTTGGCAGCTCTCCTAAAAGTGAGGGTGTGTCTTCAGTTTTAGAGTGGTAAGAGGACTATCAAGACACTGACAACAGGAAATTATTTACCACCCATCTGATTAATAATTAAAATGGTGCTAGAGAGGAAGCAATTGGGAAACATAGACACTAGGAAGAGAGTTATCTTCATTGGAGCAACAGAAATTAGGACATCAAAGATGATTATTCAGTTCTACTTGGATGCTTTCATTGGCTTATGTACCAGAAGGGCTAGAACTTACTGACTTTCTTACCATTTTTATGGGGAGATCTATCTGCTGGTGCATTAGCTAACTGCTATTATTTTCTTAAGAAAAGAGTGTGTCTACCCAACACTATCAATAATAATAATACTAATAATACTAATACTACCACTTCTACTACTACTACTAATAATAATAAAAATAATACCTCCAAATAGTCAAAAAAGAAAGTGAATACTGAGAAAATTTTTTTTATCTTTACAATGTATTCAGTTACTCTCTGTTCCAGGTTACCCACTTGAGTGTTTACTAAGTGCCCAGTGATGTAGGGGATGTTATTCTTTCCATTTTTAATAAAAAATAAGTAAATAAAATAAGATAAAGTAATGCAGTTAGGGTTATACAGCAGAGGAAAAAGTTGGGATCTTAGCCAGCATTGGATCTCAATTACTTGCTTTAATATTTCTTTTAGCTGTTGAAAAATCAAGACACGATATTAAGAATGTTAAGCAAAGATAAGGAAAGAAAACAATTTTCTTTCATTTTTACTAATAATATAATTTTTAAAATTTACATGTCGATCCCAGTTTCCTCTCTCTCCATCCCTTCACCGTCCCTCCCTCCCACCTACTTACCCTTTTCCTTCCCTCACATACACCCTGACCACCCTCCCCTCCCATCCTCCAATCCCCATTCCACATGTAGGGCTATGCTGTCCAGGTGGGGTCACATAAATCTTTCTGATGTCACAGATGACAGTAGACTTAGGAAAGTCACCCAAGAACACATGTATTGTGACCTGAAATTTGTATGTGAAAGAAATTTGGACTATAGAGATAAGATATTTGAAAAACACCAATGAAAGATAGATTGAGGTCTACTAACAAAATACAATATTACCTACTAAGTAAAGGCACAAACATGTATAATGATAGCAAATGCCAGGGCCTCTGAAAAATTGATTCAGAATAGCATACATAAAAGTACATTCTGATTGTATACATGATCTTATTTTGGACTCAGTGAGCGTGTCTCACTAACATTTAGTCATTTGCTAATACCCATTTACAATTCTGAGTCATGGTTGTTATTACTATGATAAAAAGAAAACAAACAAGCAACAAACAAAAAAAAAAACAAAAGTAAAAAAAAAAAAAAAAACAAAAGGAAGTTGAGGAAAAAAGAGTTTATTTGGTTTATACTTTTACATTTTAGTCCACCATAGAAGAAAGTCAGAACAGGAACTCAACTGGAAAGGAACTTGGAGGCAGCAGCTGATGCAGAGGCCACGGAGGCGTGCTTCTTTCTGGCTTTCTAATTGTGATTAGATAAATCTACTTTCTTAGAGATCTCGGGACCACAAGCCCAGGAAAGACACTACCCACAATGGTGCTTCTATATCAATAACTAATTTAAAAAATGCTCTACAGTCTGATCCTATGGAGGCATTTTCTCAATTGAGCTTCCTTCCTTTCAGATGATTCTAGCTGTGTAAAGTGGACATAAAACTATTTGTTACACATGGGAAGTTACTAGCCACCAAGACTTAATATAAGAGACAAATACAGTAGAGTCCCAAGATAAAAGAGAAGAGGAGCCTTTAGAGTCTCATTGCCTCCACAGAGATTTCTATAATTAGCAAAAATCTCAGGTTCTGTTGACCCAAACCTGTAAAGCAAGCTACTGAAAGGGTAAAATCAGGAAGTTCAGAAGTCAAAGCATGAAGCAGTAAATCAGTAAAGGTATGTCTCCAAAATTAATATAATATAAATTTTGTATAAATGTAGTATATAAAACAGAATTTGCTCCACTCTTAAATACTTGCATCAGACATCTGCATCTGTGCCATGCTAGTTATGCAAAAATAAGAAAATTAATTAATTAATTTAAAATTTGAGTAAAAATTAAATTTATTTAAGAACAGTTGCATGATCATATTAAATTGTAGGAAAGTCAAGCACTGATGGAAAATTTTACATTAAAACATTCATATAATAGCTGTTTGTCTTACTACTGAGATAATTGCCCACCCATGTTCATTGCTAAATAATTTATAATAGCCAATAAATGAAAATAGTCTAGATGTGTACCAACTGGTGGATGAAAAAGGATCCACATTCAGAATGGAATATTTTTCAGTATTAAAAAATGAAAATAATGAATCCTATAGGTTAACAGATGAAACTCATAAAGAACATCTTGAATGACACAACTGAAGCCCAGAAAAATTAATGTCACATTTTATTTTCTTTTAAATATATAAACTTTTAACTTTATGTATATATTATTTTGTATACTGTAGAGAGCTGCAAAGTGCCACGCCTTAAAGATGGCGCTGGTTTTCGCCTTCTACCTTCCCAATGGTGAGTACTCTCTGGAGTAAACAAGTCCTTATTTGGCTAAGGCTGAGATCTAGGCTTGCTTCTGCTTATGTGGACCTATCTGCATTCACCACGTGGCATGCTGGGGTTGGCTACCCCAAGGCCTTATAAGCTGTGGGCTGGCTTTCCCTGGGGTCAGAAGATTGTTCAAGGTTCCTGATTAAAACTGTTTAAAGAAGAGTCCTAGCAATGCGTCTTCCTTGCTGGTCAAGGCAGTCACTACAAGTGGTGGCCCGTATGGGGAACCTCATCGAAGGACTGAGAACTTTCTGCAGTCAGGCAGTGCACTTGTAAGTTCCCAGCTAAGGTGGGAATCCTCGACAAAAGTGGGTATTTTTCTCCTCTCTGTAGATATAGAGGGAGCTGAGAGAGTTCGCGGCCCAGCGAACCAAAAGTAAAAGTTCAAAAGGAAACTTTGCTATTTTTACCATGGGTGCTTCGCAACCACACCCATTTTTTTTGGCTCTGAATGAACTGCTTCATTCTAAGAATTTAAAGATTAAGAAAAGCACCCTAGGGAGATTCTTAGAGGAGTTCAATACTGTTGCACCTTGGTTCACAGTCTCCAGGAGTCTTATGATCCCTTCGTGGGAAAAACTAGGGAGAGATCATGACTTCGCCTAGGATCAAGGAACACTTAAAGGTGGTGTGAGACCAATTTTGAAACTATTAAAGGGATCTCTTGAAGATCAGAAATGCAGTGAGGCGGTGGAGAAGGGACAGGCGGCTTTGGAGATGTTACAAGAAAAAAGGTCAGAACAGGCAGACAGTGAGAAGGGAGGTAAGGCAAAGAACAAGCTATACCCAGACCTTCCAGAGTCAGAAAACTCAGAGTCTACAGACTCTGAGGAAGAGCTGCAGTCTCTTACTGAACAGATTGAAAGGACTAGAATATGAATACAGGAAAAGAAGAGAGAAAAAGAGAGGCCTGAGGGTGAAGATTGCTGCAGGTCTTCCCTACGTAGGGCGATGCCAATGATGTATAATGCTCAAGTTTTTCCTCACTTTTTTCGCTAGTAATAAAAGTTTAGGTGTCGCATATTTACCCATAGATAAGCAGCTAAGTCCTATAGAAGGGAATAGAAGTATAAATTTACAGTGTATCTTGTGTTTTGTTCTGATTAGAAATATTAGTGAAAGGTTTGAATGCGTACAACATTATAATCAGTCTGCAGGCTTGTTTGAAGCCCCATGGGGTCCGGGGAAAGCATCTGTAAATGCCTCCTGGTTGCTAGGGTGGTGGCCGAGTAAGGAAGGAGAAAGCCTGCCCCCACCACAGCCTATGTGGGCCCTATTTTGCACAGGGGATATAGGGGGAGAGGGAAAGTTTCCATGGACAGGGTGTCAGAGTAGAAATGCTACTTGGGTTAGGGAGGGTTATTTTTCTTTTTCTCCTGCTATTAGCACTGAATTTAATAGTACTTATTCGGGAACTAATTTTACTAATCAAGACCCTGTTGCTGTTGATTTTGAAAATCCTTTTGATTTATAGTTGCTTTGTGGGGTAAATGGGAGTTGTACATATCTTTGCTATGATTGGAGGAGGCATTCAAGGTCTTGGACGGTTTAGTTGGACATATCATCAATATTTTGGAGATTTCATTGATCAGTTGCCGCAATCCATGCCTGATTTTTCCACCACCAAGAGTTATTGGGTGCCTAAGGAGAAGAATAACTTTAAGGATTTGTACAATATGACTTTTTTCTCCTACCCCTGTATGTGTTTGGCCTCCTTTTGTGTGTTTGGTTAGTAATGGTAGTATAGAGGGGAAATGGTTGAATTGCACCCCAGCTACATGCTATTATGCCTGGTGCTGGGATGCCAGTATCTTTCCATTGGCAGTGGTCACTCGTATGCCCTGATATGTGCCTGTTCCGGTGGAGGTGCCTAGTAGCATGACTCTACTTAGGCTCAAGAGAGATTTTGGTATTACAGCTGTCATTGTGACTGCTATTACTGTTGCAGCTGCTGGAGCTACAATTACAGCTGTTGCCTTGTATGGTAGAGTTCAAACTGCCTCTGCTCTGAATAACCTGTCAGCCAATGTGGCTCATGCCCTGGATTTACAAACTTCTCTCAATCCACAAATAAAAGGAGGGTTGATAATTATCAGTCAATACATTGACCTGGTACAAGAGCAAGTGGATACACTTTGGCATTTGGCCCAGTTAGGCTGTGAATGGAAAATGCAAGTGTGTTACTTCTGTTCAGTATGTTAATTATACAAGAGCTGCAAATTTGTCTAGGTCTTTGTTAAGTTTTCTTTTACAGAATTGGTCACTTGAATTTGAAGATACCTTGAGAGAACTGAGGCTGGCTGTGATTAACATGAATTCTACCAGAGTAGACCTCTCCTTTGCATCAGGACTATCATCTTGCCTGACTTCTGCTATGAATCATCTAAAGGAATGGGCGGGCATGGGAGCGTTAGCAGGCCTCTTGGTGTTGGTCTCCCTGGTTTGCCTGTGGTGTTTATATGCAGCCATGATCATTCAAGCCTTTATAGCCATGGAAACAGGACAGTCCCCCCAAGCATGGTTGGTGACCATAAAGAGCTGAGTTTCATTGTGCTCAGGATGCGAGGCTAAGCACTGCACTCAGGGTCAGCTCTTGCAACCCAGAGAAGAGCATGTCTGATTGCATTCAGATTGATATCCCAGATCCCGCCTCTGAGAAAAAGGTATCAGATGGGTCTGGTACTCATTTAGGTAGGTGATATCTGAGTGAGGATCAGTACAAGAGTCCCTATGCATCAGAGATCAGATCTCTACTCTTGCCTGTTGCATTTAAAATAAAAAAAGGGGAACTGTAGAGAGCTGTGAAGTGCCATGCCTTAAAGATGGTGCTGGTTTCCACCTTCCACCTTCCCGATGGTGAGTGCTCTTTGGCATAAACAAGTCCTTATTTGGCTAAGGCTGAGATCTAGGCTTGCTTCCATGTATGTGGACCTATCTGCATTCACCATGTGGCATGCGGGGGTTTGCTAAACAAGGCCTTGTAAGCTGTGGGCTGGCTTTCCCCGGGGTCAGAAGATTGTTCAAGGTTCCTGATTAAAACTGTTTAAAGAAGAGTCCAAGCATTGCATCTTCTTTGCTAGTCGAGGCAGTCGTGACAGTATTCTCATAGAGATCAAGGAACTACTAAGGTACCATATGGTATGGAATTTTTCAAAGGAGGGCAAATTGACCCAATGATCTAGAAGATTAGAGAGGGATAATATAGAGAGAAAATAATAAATGTGGTGGGATTGGAGTTGGAAGTGTGAGGTAGGTGATAGGGAGGGATAACTAACACTGAAAAACTTTTGAAAAAGCAACATGAACACTGAGTGATGGTGGTGAGTGTCTTTAAGACAACAGGTCTCTGAATTTACGGTCAAACGGTTCTATAGAGGGAATTACAGAGCAGCCAGGGATAGAGAGAAAATGTGTATCAAAAACAAACAAGCAACAAACAAAACAAAACAAAAATATAAAAGAAAAGTAAAAAGTCACATGAAATTAAAGTACTTCTGTATGATAATCAGGTCCTTTAGCAGCTTCTTATTATGCAGATACACATATAAAATTGTTTAAATTGAACTACTTTGTATATGGGTGGCAATACCCCAACTAGATATTTGTGCCAGCTAATAATAGCACTAACATGAAGTGGGTAACTTTTTTTTGAGTCAGTGTCCAGTGAGATCCACAGATACTCCAAATAAAATTAGAACTAGGTTATAAGACCCTAAGGCTGAAGACCCTAGATATTTTAGTGATAAAAAATGGAGATGCCATGTGGGTATTACTCTGGAAGCTTCATCCTCACTGGCTAGTTTTCACATTGCTAGAAAGTATGATGAACACTTAAGCAGAAAAGTGTAAACCTGGTAGGTTACATTAATAATGATTGCCATGGTGAGATAGGCCCACTGGTACAACAATGACCTAATAGTTACAGGTGTGTTAAATCACTCACTCATTGGCTAAACAAGATGGGACCTGTTCCTGGAAGCCTCAGTAGGGCCAAGAACCTATTCATAGATAGGCTGGAGGCCCTTGCTAAGAACAAACTATATGGTTTTCTTTCTAGAAGTTTCTACAGAATCCTGTGGAAGAAATATAAAGGTTTTTCTTTCTAGTTTATACCTTTAAAATTAAGATTGAGTTCTATTTAAAATCACTTATTGACAATTACTTTTACTGACAATTATACTTTTAAAGGCATATCTGTACATCTGTAGATGTACAGCAGAGAAGGGAGAAAAAGTTTTATCTAATATTTGCCTAGCAATCAACCAACTTCAGTTATTGTTAATTATTCAAGCTTTAGGTTTTTAACTTCAATATTTGTCAAATAAGTATTCAGATCATATATTTTAACTTACAAATAGCATGAAATATACACAGAACTAAAAAATATCAATCTAAAGTTAAGTAGAAACTATATGAATAAAATGATTCCCTTTGACTTTGTAAGTGAATCATTAGGGCACTTTATACACGGGTCTAGTATTGATTGCATTCTAACATGTGTCAATTGCCCCAGAGAAACTGAAATCCAAAGCCCAGAGGAATGAAAACAGAAGAATGAAGAATGTAAAATTTCCTTTGGAAATCAGCATGCAACAACTGATGCTTACATATTATCGAGGGTTGGCTGTAACACTTAGAAATTTTTCCAGTCTGCTAGAAAAAAAGTCATAAAATCTTCTATAATAGAGAATTGATTCAATGCATTATAGTGTCTGTAATAAAAAATCAAATCTATATTCTATACCCTATACTTTTTTCACTATATCATGTCTTACAGTTCTACTTCTCTCTATATATTTCAAAATGTACAAATATTTTCCTGCAGGTGTAGATTTTGTGCCTCATGTGGACTTTCTACCAACAGAGGCCAAGAAAAGGTCAGATCCTCTGCAACAGTAGTTACATGGATTGGAAGCAGTCTATGTTGGTGCTGGAACTGAACACTTGTGTTCTGTAAGAGCAGTCAGAACTCTTAAGAGCCAAACAGTTTCTCCAACCACTTTTGTAAGTTTAAGACACTTTAGTGAACTTATAAATTGTATTTTTATTTCTGAAACATAATCTTCAGTCTCAAACATGTAACTAAAAAATATTAAATATTGGATGTATCATTTACTCAAAAATTTAAGGTAATACTCTTTGTGTTTGCTTGCATGTGTATGCATTGTGTGTGTGTGTGTGTGTGTGTGTGTGTGTGTGTGTGTGTGTGTGCATGTGCACAAGTATGGAGGCCAGAAGCCAACAGCAAGTTTCACCCTCCACTACCATTCACACTGCTTTTGAGACACTGAACCTTAGCTTCCCTGATTCAGTAGACTGTCCAGAAAGCTTCAGGGATACTCATGTCTCTGCCTTCCAGGCTCAGGCATTACTTGTTTGCATCACTGTGTCCAGGATTTCACATGGGCACTGTTGATCCAAACTCAGAACCTCATAATTAACCAGAAAGATCTTTATCAGCAGGATTAGTTTACTTTTAAAAACCTCAATTTCCCTTTCCATTGGAATAACAGAGACATTTTCAATTATTCCTACCCAAGCTTTTAGTTTGTTTTGTTTTTCAGTTTATTTATGTTACACTCCAACCTCAGTTCCCTGTTCCTTGATAGTTTTTCACTTCTCCCACAAATCTACTCCTTCTCAGTGTCTATTCAGAAAAGGACAGTTCTCCCATAGATACCAACAGAAGATGTCATATCAAGTTGCAGTTAGGTCTAAGCATCTCCTCTTTTATTAAGGCTGGGCAAGGCAATCCAGTGAGGAATAGGGTCCCAAAAGGTCACTGAAGAGTCAGAGACATCACCAACTCCTTTTTTGTTTTGTTTTGTTTTTGGGTTTTTTGTTTGCTTGTCTGTTTGTTTGTTTTTTCCAGACAGGGTTTCTTTGTGTAGATTTGTAGACAGGGCTGGCCTTGAACTCACAGAGATTTGCCTGCCTCTGCCTCCTGAGTGCTGGGATTAAGGTATGTGACACCACCACCTGATGTTCCCATCCATTGTTAAGATTCCTACAAGAAGACCTAGCTACAAAACTGTAACAAATATGCAGAGGGCCTAGGTCAGACACATTCAGGATTCCTGGTCGGCTTGATGGTTCAGTCAGAAGGTCTGTACAGACAGGCAGGAAGTGATGCAGCTGGGCAGGCAGTAACAGTATATAAGCAGGAAAAAACAGGAAATTGCTTTCTTCTTTGTGGAGATGCTTAGGAGGTGTGCTGTGGCTTGCTCCTTCTCTCTGGTCTCTACGGATTTGCATCTATATATGACTGTGGCCTTTTACTATCTAGACCAATTGAGGACTCCATTTACAACTCAGTCTAGTTGAACTCCTATGATCCCAGATCAGTGGTTGTGGGTTTTCTTGTGATGTCCTTGACCCCTGTAGCTCTTAAAATCCTTCCACCTTATATTCAGCACGATTTCCAGAACTCAGACAATGTTTGATTGCTCATTTCTACATTTTTTTCCATCAGTTGTTGGGTGTAGCCTCTCTAATGACAATTGGGCTTTGCACCCATGTACGAATATAGCAAAATGTCATTACACATCATCACATTGATATTTTTTTTCTTCAATTCTGTATGGTTCTATCCTAAGTCCAGCTGGATGCTGGAAGGAACTGGCACCTCACATGGTATTTTGTGACTTTGAGACTATAACAATGATAGCTGTTGAAGTAAGAAAGATATTTGCTAGATGCTGTGATCCTGCAGGTAGAAGAATTGCTAAGGAGAGCAGCCAAGCTTTAAGGAACACTGTAATTAACAAAAGTATTCTTGAATTTGGAAGGGCATTCTTGCTACCTCCCTACATGTTCCTGGCACTCCAACTGCAATGGTCTCATACTCTTTTGGATATACCACTCTCAGGAGGATCTCATCTGAAGTTTTTAGGTTTCTCAGGCCATAGAGCCAATTAGAAACAAACAATATTGAATATTAAATGAAAAGAAAGTACCTACTAAAACATGTATTCTGTGGCAGAAATTATAAAGAGATAAAATTTAAATTTGGCACATCTTCTTCAATAACAATTGTACAAATTCAACTCATACCAGGGAATAGATACCAAAGTAAGACTGTACCTTTAAAGTGTTTTTGGTCTCATTTATACAAAATATTAAAATGAACTCAGAAGATAGC
This sequence comes from Cricetiscus sungorus, assembly GCA_030556225.1. Lineage (NCBI taxonomy): Eukaryota > Metazoa > Chordata > Mammalia > Rodentia > Cricetidae > Cricetiscus > Cricetiscus sungorus. The sequence continues at coordinate 156,660 of JANBXA010000600.1, read as the reverse complement.
ATTTTTTATACTTATTTTCTTTATAGTTCTTTTGCATAAAATAGTATGGCTTCCTCGTAGTGTTTTTATAAGATGTGTGTGTGTATAGACATGTGTATTTCTATATTTATTTATTTGGCTATTTCCTTAACTCATTTTCTTATGTTAGGCTGTTTGCCTCATTTTATTCCTGTTCATTTTTATTTTATCTTATCTTTTATAGATGCCTGTTTGCATTCTACTGAGCCAAATCAACCTGGGGAAGCCAAGGCAGGAAGCAGGAAGCAGGAAATAAAAGTGGCCATGGGAGAATGTTACTCCATGGCTTGATTGTCCTGTTTTAATAAACAACCAAGTTGTGGCATAACCCACAATTACCTGAAACTTCCCACATCAAAAAATACAGAAGAAAATACTCTAGGGTCTTGCCTGCAGGCCATTGTGTTGGAGGTATAATTCTCAGTTGAAGATTCTTCTTTATGATGGTAATTAGTCTCTGCCAAGTTGATTAATACATGAGGACCATGTAATAGTCAACCATATTTTTATACATTCCTGTGGTGATGGACACCTTGTTTTTTTTCTGTAATTTGACTATCCTTGACAGTGTTGCAATGGTCAAGGTATTGCAGATTAAGCTCAGCACATGTGTTTTAGTTAGTTTAAATATGTAGCTGGACAAGACATTGCTGCATCAAATGATATGACGATTCTTAGTTTTTAAGAAATTCTCACAGTGTTTTTTATTTTTATCACATATATTCATTTACAGTGCTAGCAAAAGGACACAAATTTTCCTTTTATTTCACATCATCTTTAGCAATTGTTACCTTTATTTTTTCTAGCAATGCCCATTTAAAAGGTAAGAGGCTATTTTTTTTTTATACATTTTCCAATGGGAAATTTCATAAGCACATTTATTTTATGGCCATTTTGTGTTTTCAAGATGGCTCAGTAAGATGGAAGGTGGTTCCACAAGCATTTCTACTTGAGTTCAGTACCAGGAATTCACATGATGGCAGGAGATAGCCTGAAAGTTGTCTTTTGACATATACATACATTCCTACACACACACACACACACACACACACACACACACACACACACACACACTGTAAATTAATGAAGTGAAAAATGTATTCTTTTCTTTACAGAAAGAAGGAGTCTGTAGGACAGTGGATTATTTTCACAGAATTTCTTATAACTCTTTCTGAAGGGAACTATTTAGTGTTATATACAACATAGTCTTAAGTAGTTTAGGCTAGCCTCGAACTTGTAATGGAGTGGAGGCTGCCCTTCCATAGAAGTAAAAGTGCTGACTGAATTGGATATTAGAAATGGAAAAATACATCAATACTTTTTATTAATTTATAAATTTAGATCTTATTGGTAATGTGATTTTTAACAAGTTTTAAATATACAGTTCAGTGATATTTTTGATACATTTACATGCTGCACAATCTCCAGAAACTTTTCTGTTGCATGAAATAAAATTTTATACTCACTAAAATGATAATGACTCATCCTTGCCTACCTTGAGCTACTCATAGGTATTGTTCTCATTTCTTTCTTTCTTTATTTGACTATATAGAATCATACAATGCCTACGCTGTGGGAATGACTGGGTTGTCCTTTTGGAATAGATCACTTCAGTTAATATAATGCCACAATTAATTCATACAATAGCATGGCAAAATTAACTCTCTTACAAATATGCTTCAATTTTCATTTATTCTTCATAAATTAAATGAATTCCTTTAAAATATTTTAGTCTAACATTTATTTCTTATATTTTAGACTTATTTATCATCTTATAAGTAGGAGTGTTTTGAGTACATGGATTATCCATGTACCCTGTGTGTCCAGTACCCACAGAAGCCAGAAAAGAATATCTGAACCACTGGAACTAAAGTTATGGTTGTTTGTGAGGTGCCACATGGGTCCTGGGAACTGAACACAGTCTTCTGCAAGAGCAGAGTGTGCTTTTAACCACTATGCCATTCTCCAGTCCTACTAACTTTGGCATGTACCAATGGAACAAGAGTATCTGTTTGAGTCCCTTCTTTTATTAATTTGCTTAAGTAGATAAAAATCAAAAGCTAAATCATATAGTAACCCACATTATTATTTTTCACAATGGCTCTATATTATTTTACATTTCCACCATCAAATATGCAAGAATTTGAATTTCCCACATTCTTGACCATTCTTGCTCATTTTCTTGTTTTGTTAATAATCATTCTAATGGATGTGAAGTGGTATCTTAATCTGATTTTTAATTATATTCCTGTACTTACTGATAATGTCAAGTTTATATTTGTCATTTATCTTTCTTCATAGCAATGTCTCTTCCAATACTTAACAACTCTTAGAAGCTGAGCTTACAGGGCTAGAAAGATGTCTCAGCATTGAAGAACACATACAACTCTTACAGTGGTCCAAATTAAATTTAAGGGATCTGGTGTACTTTTCTGGTTTTCACACATAATTGCACTGAAATGTACATGCTCATACCTCAGAGAGAAATGACTATATAATACAAATAAAAAATAATTTTAAAATTCTGGATATGTATCTCTTCTGAGATATCAATGTGCTGGCATTATTTTTTCTCTTTGATATATCTGTCTTCTGTTGATTAATAAATGAGCACAGAGAATTGTCAGTGTTTGTCTGTGTGTGTGTGTGTGTGTGTGTGTGTGTGTGTGTGTGTGTGTGTGTGTGTATGTGTGTGTGCTACTTTTAAGTTGGGGTGTGTTTGAGTTCATGTATGAATGCTTGATAAGGTCTTACACTACACAGGTTGAGCAGCTCCTAGAAATCTTGATATAACTGCTCTTGCTTCCTGAGAGCTAGGATCATTTATGTGTTGTAAACAAAAGGCTATGCTATTTTAGTTTTGTACAGTACACCTTTTGTTCTGTTTGGCTGCCTATCTTTTAAGTTCATATGCTTGAAATTATTGCTAACTTAGACATCCAGGCACTTTCCATAGCTATTTTTTTAACAGATATTCAGTTTAAGATATCTAAATTTTATACATTTTAATTTACTCTTGCATATATTGTTCATTAAGAGTTCAAACCTTAGTTGAGAATTTTAAACTGTGTGAATCAAGCTTTACTACCAATTTGAAGAATAACAATTGTGCCAATTTGAATATGTTTCCTCAATGTTATGCATTGCAAACTTTATCCTCAGGAGGTGGGACTCTTAGTAGGTGCACAGGTCAAACAGGCTTTGCTCTCAAGAATAGATTTAGCTTTTGTTATGGAATTGAGTTAGTTACCACAGCAGTACCTTTTGATGAAAGAAAAGAGCCACCCCCTCCACTTGCTCTTCTCTCCACTGTCACCTACTCTTTTCCTCAGAAGCACATGATGATCAGACTTTTCATCCCAGAATAACAAAGCAAGTAAGCCTTCCCTTAGCTTCTTCACTTTAAATTTGTTACTACCTAGAATTATTATAAGAAAAAAAAACCCTTAACTTTCAAACTTATCCAGTTTCTTCTATTTTGCTATAGTAACCCAGTAAAGAATAAGATTCTGTGGAGTGGGCCTGGGGTGAGGGTGGTGGGGTGGGATGAGAGGGTGTTTGGAGGGAATGGAAGGGAAGGAGAGAGGGAGGGAGGGAGAGGGAGCTGGGATTAATGTGTAAAATAAGAAAAAAAAATAAAAAAATTTAAAAGATTCTGTATTGTGTAACTAAATTATCTTACAGATTATAAAAAAATACTTGAAAAATATTCAAGAAGAATTTTTTTCTTAGATATTTGTTATACAGCATTGTCCTGAATCTTTTCTAAATGCCACCATCACACTTCTTTGTTGCTGTCATTAGTTTGCTTATTTTTATTTTTTGATACAGGATCATACTATGTCTGCCAGACCAGCTTCAAATTCACAGCATTTGTACTGAGATTAAATTAAAGACTTGCCCTACCAAGCCTGGCTATGTAGTCACTTTGGCTAATAGTTTTAAAACTTAAAACTTTACTTCTCCAATTTTATATTTCTTTATCAAAATTATTTTTTTCTACTCTTTATGTCTTGAAATTTTATGTAACTTTCAATTCTCTATATCCTATAAAACATATTACCATTCAAGGTTTGACTAAGCCCTAGCCTGCCATTTATCAGTTTCTGGGTTTTAACCACATGTCTACTGGACAGAAATGCATGTCCCCTTTCCCAGCAAATGAAATTGAGACACTAACTTCTCAATTCAGAGTCAGTATATCAAAAATATTATTAGTGCAAGTTCTTAGGCATAAAGAGTAGACAACTTAGCACATATACATACACCTGTTTCATGGATTTCAGGTGCATTCTTTAGCTTTTACTTCTTGCATGAAGTATATTCACAAGTCTTTTATTTTATGACATTTAAAATACAGTGATTTCCTTACTTTACTTTTGGTAGATTATTCTTCATATATCTAAATAGAACAGATATTTGCATGCTCTGTTTTGTGTATCAAAAATCTGCTAAACTTGTTCATTAGTTTTGTGTGGATATTTTTAGGTATTGATTTTCAAGAAATTTTACATGTTAGTAAAGGAGTATAGAGTATATATTATACAGAGGCCATCTATCACATATCTAGTAACCTTTTAAAATAATTATCTTTTTTTCCTTTGCGCACTAGTCTGTTTGAGCAATATGACTTTCTATGTTTCTTCTTGAGGAGATCTGTTAGGATGGAAAAATTTAACCTAACTCTCCACTGACCACAGGAAGCTGGGAGTCTTAAATCCCAGGCTGAAGGTCACTTTCTTGAATGTTTATGACAGCACCTGTGTATGAGTGAACACAGGAAATGAGCCTTGTTATCCCACCCAGAAACCTCTGTGAAAGCAGACTTCCTGGGCTAAACGCAGGCTTGGATAATTTAAATTAATTGGTCCGCACTGGATGCTATGAGATGATGGGTTTAAGATGTGCAGGCTTTGTTGTAATCCTATAAAAGCTGTCTCAATTCTGTATCCAGGGTCCCCAGTCCTTTACCCCTGTGTGGCGTATGGCTGTTGACCCCAGTGCACTTGGAATATAAAGGATCAGGACTACTTCACGTGAGTGATTTGGGAGGAGGGGCGCCTTTCCTGAGTGGGAGCACGAAGGACCATGCTCTCATGGGTCTTACAGATCCTTGTGAAAATTATTTGCTACCAACACTGAATTTTACCTCTCCTTTATTTCACATGTTAAAAACCTTTAATCAGCATTGCATACAGCTCAATGTTCAATTCTCCTTCTGGTATTTCCTTCCATATTATCTATTGTTTTCCTGTCAATATTTTAAAGATTTATTTATTTTATGTGTGTGGGGTTTACTTGCATGTGTATCTATGGAGCACATGTTTACAGAACCCATGGAGGTCAGATGGAGGTTTGGATCTCTTTGATCCCTATGTGGGTTCTGGGAATTGTACTGAGGTCCTCTAGAAGAGCAGCTGGTGCTTTGAACTATCAAACCTACTCTCCAGCCTCTACTAGCTTTTTTGAAGATATATATTTCAGAAATGATTTTGATGTCTTTTTCTTTAGAATGGGTAGATTCTCTGTTCACTACAAAGTGCCTGATGATCTTAGGAATTTCTTTTCACTTCCTTGAATGGAATTTCCCCTGAAATTGAGGGTATAATGAAACCATATGAAACACACTTCCTCCTGGCTTGAGTAGAGAAGGAACTTTGAAGGCAGCCATTCTATAGATACTTTTTAAAAGATATGAGATTATCAGTTTACAGCTTAATTACTCAGTAGTATCTTCAACACAAATGTGCCTTAAAATTTAAAGTCACAGTTACTTTTATCTTTTAGTATATGAAACCTCCATAAGACATAGTATCCTTTCCACTGACAAAAAGTGAAATATGCTTTAATTGCATAATTAATTCTGAGTCAATCAATGCTATCATGCATCCTGAAACATTCTGAGTATAATATGCAAGACTTACTATCTGAAACCATACTAGATGACTTGGACTCACCAAACCTATTGATTGACATCTGTTGTCATCACTTTTATGATTCATGTTTGTAGGAATCATCTTCTGGCATGTTTGGCATCCTCTCTTGATTATGCCTTTATGAAAACCTACAGGAATCTTGCTATTCTCAGTTCAAAATAGACATCTAAAACTTTAGATTCAAAGTGGCCTCCACAGATGAAACAACAACAATCTTAGAAATGAAGGGTTTCTCCTTAGAGAAACTCAGTCCGTGTTGTTTCATGAATATGTTATTTTTTTCTCTAAAAAGGGACATTGCAACTGTTACTCATGTGATCACGGACCTCTGAATAGTGTGGCTCTATCCACATATACAGTCTTATAAAATACTTCCTTTTCCAATTGTGATTAACAGATGTCTTTTGAGTCATACCTCAATCTTCAGCAAATCCAGGTTCATTTTCAGTCTGAATAAATGGGATTTAATGATTTAATGAAACACACACACACACACTCACACACACACACACAGAGAGGGAGAGGGAGAGAGACAGAGAGAGAGAGAGAGAGAGAGAGAGAGAGAGAGAGAGAGAGAGAGAGAGAGAGAGAGCAGAAATAGAGATGGGGGGAGGGCATCATCGTGAAGTGGTCTTTATTCTAGTCTGTGGCTGTAGCCCAAGACTGCTATCATCCTGTGTCAACTGGAAGATAATACTAATGATTTCTTCTTGATTAACATAATATTAAACATAGCTCTCATTTTCATAAGCTACTTGATTAGTGTAAAATTGATCTCAGAAAGATCATATCTTTTTGTAATATCATTTATGGTCAGTTTTGTTATGATGCAGAGAAGTTGTGTATGGCACATACCCACAATTATCAGTAACATTAAAATGTCTGGATGCCTGAAGGCAGAGAAACATCTATATTTCAAGCATCAGTTTGGGTATTTTTTTAATTGAAAAAGACATTCATTCAATACATTCTTTCCCCACTTTTCCCCTGCTTTAGCACTTCCCAAATCCTCCATACTTCCTTATTCACCCATCCTGCCTTTCAGGGAAATGCAAATCAAAACTACTTTAGAATTACATCTCATACCAGTCAGAATGTTCAAGATCAATAAAAGAAATGACAGCACATGCTGTGGAGACTGTAGGAAAAAGAGAACACTTATTCATTTATGGAGGGATTGAAGACTTGTGCAATCAATATGGAAAAAATGTGGCAGTTTTTAAGGAATCTGGGAAACTATTTTATATTCCAGCTGTACTACCATTGGGCATATATACTCAAGGGATTGAACATTCTTCTACAGAGTAACTAACTCATTGGCGTTCATTAATGCTTTATTCATAAGATATAGAAATTGGCCACAAGCTAGATGTAATAAATTGATGAATAGATAATGAAAATATGATACATTACACAATAGAATATTATTCAGCTAGTAAAAATGAAATTTCCAGGTGAGTATATGGATCTAGAAAAAAGAACTTTTGGTCTGGACCTCAAAATACAAATATGGCATGTAGTTCTTGTGTGGAGATATTATTTTCCAAGGCTTTGATAGACATGCTACAATTTTTATACCCGCAGGGGTTAGGTATACAAGGGGAAATGTATAGTTATGCAGAGAAGGAAAAAGGCAGAATAGTAGTATTAAATTGAGAGGGGTGGTAAGGTATGGACATTTAGTGCACAGTACATGTTAGTTGACAGTAATGATTATTGATGGCATTATATGGAAATCTATTACAGTAGGAGCTTCTTAAAATATATTCATACATAAGAAAGAAGTCATTAAATCCTTATGGGGGTATTGCCCCAACTAGACTTTGGTTAGTTGTTGGTCAAAGGAACCCCTTGGGAACCCTCAAGTATGTTCCAAAGAATAACTTTCAAGCCTTTGAAAGAAAAGTCACTTTGGCCATTCTTCAACTAATTTTTTGGAGCCTTACACCTTTTCTCCCTATTTTGCTATAAGCATCCTCTAGGCTTTTATAAGTAATCTACCTTTCAGCTGACAAAGCTTTTTACTTTGCAAGCTTTTTTATTGTTATTTTTAGTATTTCCTGAAATGCAGCACTCCCAATTATATAATTTGGTTGGAAGCATGAATTTGTAAGATTTCCTTGCCTTCTATAACAATATTTTAAGTTCAACATATAAATATGTATATACACATTTTATAATTATTTGTATAATTGCATGACAAATCAGCTTACTATCCAAAGGTAACTATAATAACATGTATATTATATATAAAGTTTATCTTTTTCTGTGTATATTTGACTATATATAATTATAAAGTATATTATCTATTATATTATATTTCTATTATATGTAGAATATATGTATATATTGTATGTCATATATAATTTATGTTTTATAAAAAGTGTCAACATTCTGTGTCAATTTCTACATGAATGATGATTTGCTCAATTTTGAATAAAGCTCTGATTTAAATACTTGGATTGGTTATTTTGTTATTGCTGATACCAAATACCTGACAAGATGCAATTTCAAACAAGAAGTTTATCACAGTTCACTGTTAGGATACATTCCATCCGGGAGAGGGTAATATATCAGTAGACAGAGAAGCAGTAAGTCAGCTATGCACATCAATTAACATAATATAGACAATATTTTGTAGAGACCTCATAAATTTGTTTCTATGGCAACTCTAAATCCCATCAAGGTGATGCTATTAATCATCACAGAACTGATTTATTTCTAGGAAATAAAAGAGGAACAGCAAGCAAATCTAACATGTAACTGTCTTTTTGAAAATTATCCTAAATCTATGAAGCTCTGGGTCTTAAAGGAAATTATTGGAAGGTGACAAAACCTCATTTTTCTTTTAACAATTGGTAGACTACCTTTGAGAAAGATATTAAAAAATTGGTTCTTTGTGCCTTTCTCTGGTTTCCTGCTACCATGAAATAAGTAGTTTTTCTCCACCACCAATCATTTTCTGTAATGGGGTTGCTTTCCACACAATTAATTAAATACAATTGTGACAATAGGTAATGTACCAGACATCTAAACAGGGAGCCAAAATATACCTTTCCTCTTTATAAAATATCATTTTAATGGAAATAGAATTACGTTACTTGATCCCCACTCCTTTCCTCTTTACAACCTCCAATGCACTTGTAAGGATGAAAAAATTTAGCCTAACTCTCCACTGACCCCAAGAAGCTGGAAGTCTAAATCCCAGGCTAAAGGACACATTCTTGACTGTTTATGACAGGGCTGTTTAAAACAGCACCTGTGAGTGAGTGAACACAGGAAATGAGCCTTGTCACTCCACCCAGAAGCCGTGCGAAAGCAGACTTACAGGGCTAAGCGCAGGCTTGGATAGTTTAAATGAATTGGTCTGTACTCGATTCTATGAGATGATTGGTTTAAGAATTGCGGGCTTTGTTGTAACCCTATAAAAGCTGTCACAAGTCTGTACCCAAGGTCCCAGTCCTCTACCCCCACACAGAGTATGGCTGCGGACCCCAGTGCACTTGGAATATAAAAGACCTCATGCTTTTGCATCATGACCGCTTCTCGTGAGTGATTTGGTGGTGGGGGGGCACCTTTCCTGAGTGGGAGTGTGAGGGATCACACCCTCACACTCTTTCTACACCCTCATTTCTACCTGCTTTTGTACCCCTCCCATATCCTTCTACTCTCAAGTTGGTAGCTTTTCTTGCATTATTGTTACATACATACATCCATATACATGAACATATATATATATATATATATATATATATATGTATATATATATATATATATATATAAAGCCTACTGAGTTTGCTTTTGCTTATAAATGGTTTTCAGACTTATTACTCTGTATTAGACAGCAACCAATAAGGGGGTTTATCACTGAGAGAGGTTTAAATCTCTTTCAACAATCATTACTGGCCTATAGGTATTTTTCTGTGGTTGGGACCCAATGAAATTTCCCCTCTTCTCCATTGTCATGTTTATTGTTAATTCCATTGTTCCAATCTTGATTAGGCATCTGTTTCCAGGAGAGGTTTTTACACAGCCTGATTTTCTGGTATTCTGATTCATACAATATTTCTGCCCCTTCTTGGATGATGTTTCCTGAGCCATAGCTGTAAGAACTCTGAGGTAAATACTTTGTTAATTAATGAATCGGCATAGTTCACTTGCTTGTCATTGATACAAATATTTAATATTATAGCAACTTTTTAGTAATGTCTGAAAAAAAACATGAAAGCAGTTATCAGTTAGTTTGAGGATGCTGTCCACTTATATGTGGACTAACATCAGATATGTATCACAGTTCTAAATTCAACAGTGGTGCTGTCCTTTTAACTCCAGAACAAACTAAATATTATTAAGCACCCTGGATGTAATGATCCCTTCTGAAATATTTTTTGTGATTTTTGATGTGTACAAAAAAGGATAGAAAAGAACCAAGTAATGTCATATTTGTATAAGATGTCATGCAAGGATGGGTTGCAATTTTTGTTCCAATTCACATTTCCACTAAATGTCAAATTTCTTTATTCCTTTCAAATGGTTTATTCTACTCTACAAACCACAGAGTTCTTTCTATATTCCATGAGCTATGTAAATTGTTAGAACTATTATATTTTAAAAAATACTTCATGACATTAATTTACAAAGATACTACTCATATACCTCAAACCTAATAACCACTCCCAAATAAATATATTTAAAAGGTTTTTCATAAAATTATTATGAATTTTCTACATATTCTATAAATAAAAAATATTTCAAACAAAAAATGAAAACAAAATTTTAAATCAAACACTTTATATTAAGAATTAATTTGACCCAATGAAGGAGACTCAATAAAGGGCTTAGAAGAGAAACAAAAAACAAGAACTGGTATTTCCTAGGTTGGTAATTTACACTTGTAATTCCACCACATGAGAGACTGAAACAGAAGGAGCAGAAGTGCAAGGTCACCCTCTGCTACAAAGAATGTCTTAAGGAAGCCAGCTTCTCTTCAATTACATGAAAGTCTTGCTCTCTCTCAAAGAAAATACTGAAAATGAAAACTGACTGGTTGATTGTGGGGAGCCGCGAGCCGCCGCCATTGCAGGATGGCGACCGCTCCCCTACAGGATGCCGTGAAGTACTCTGTTGGGCAACGCCTCCTCGGACTACGCGCTTCCCGCATGTGCAGTAGGAACGGTGTCTCTGGCCAATCCCGAGGCCTCGGGTTTCTGCAGTTCTGCTGCGACCAATCAGGGTACGACCCGTGTCCTTTTTTCCCTATATAAGCAGCTGCATTTGGGTTTTCGGGGCTCCTCGCTTCCTGCTCTCCCTTCAACCAAGAGGCTCCAGTAAAGCGTGATGTAGTCGTTCTTCCTCGCTGGTCGAGGTGCGTGCCGCAGTTGATTGCATCTTATTCATTGCATTGGAATATGGATATTGTATTTTCATTTCAGGAAGGCTCTCACATGAACACATGATTAGTGAGTAAGATTCTCATATGAATACACAAGCAGTGTTCAGAATACTATAGTTTAGGACTAAGAGAAGATGAACAAGGTGGGAGAAATCTCAGAGAGAGGTCTTATGAATTCCCACTGTTATGGAAACTGCAATTAAAGCTCCCCTACACCCAATGTTTTAACCTCTTGCTTCCATGCATCCTCTAAGCAAACAAGATTTTGTGTGGTCAGCTCTCTTCAGTGACACAATGTAGGCATAAAAATTACATCCTACTGATGGGTTATGCTTAATGACCAAATTAGCAGACAACCCCATGGACATGTGCAAAATACACCTTGCTATGAGATTAACTTCATAGTGACTTGATCTAGAGGCCCAAATTTTTATTATATAATTTTAAATTTGAAATAAGCTTGTTTTACATGCCAATCCCAGTTCAAGCATCCTCCTGTCCTCCCCTGCCCCCTCCAATCCCCATCCCATCTCCTTTCTGCTCCCCAGGAGGGTGAGACCTTCCATGGAGAGTCTTCAATGTCTCATATCATTTGGACCAGGGCCCAGGCTAGGGCCATGTGTCTAGGCTGAGGGAATATTTCTCTATGTAGAATGGCCTCCCAAAGTGCATTGGCATACAAGAGTTGGAAGACTGATCCATTACCAGTGAACGAATAGACTGCCCAGTCCTCCCAACTAACACCACATTCAGGTAATCTGGGTCAGTCCTATGCTGGTTTCCCAGCTATCAGACTGAAGTCCATGAGCTCCCGCTTGTTCAGGTCAGCAGTTTCTGTGGGTTTCTCCAGCCTGGTCTTGACCCATTTGCTCATCACACCTCCCTGTCTGCAAATGGACTCCAGAAGTTTGGCTCAGTGTTTAGCTGTGGGTATCCACTTCTGCTTCCATCAACAAGTGGACGAAGACTCTAGGATGGCATATAAGGTAGACATCAATCTCATTATTGGGGAAGGGCATTTAAGGTAGCCTCTCCATTATTGCTTAGATTGTTAGTTGGGGTTATCCTTGTAGATCTCTTGGCATTTCCCTAGTGCCAAATTTCTCTAAAATCCTATAATGGCTCCATATATTATAGGCTCAATTTTTCTTTTTGTAAATTAAAATAATATTGGTTGCTAAGAATTGGATTTTATGAGAAGTGGGAGCAGCACTTGGCAGGATGTTATCAAACAGGCTCATCTGTTTCCTTTTGTTCTCATACACAACATTATCCTTACAGGAATAGTGTTAGTGTTTTCCTGTCTATATCCTACAATGCCCCTGTGAGGAAAATGAACAAAGATTTTCCTAAACAGTCTGCATGCCTGAGATGCATATTTAAGAATAAATGTACTATTTTCATTGAAACAATTGAATTTTGTTTATGTTCACACACACACACACACACACACACACACACATACACACAAAGTATGTAACAATGATTAATTCAAACAGAGGCAATGAAATGGAAAGAGATAAAAGAGGAATAAATGGGAGGGCATAGAGTAAGAAAAGGAAAGGGTAAATGATATAATTATATTATAATCTCAAGAAGTAAAATAAATAATATTTAAAAATTAGAGTTAAGCTTAGAGAAAACTTGAACATGATGCCTTTCCTGTATAATTGAAAAGTAGAATATATATATATATACTAATTTTACTCACATGTAAAAAGATAATCTGGCTTTTGATGTGCTTTTAGTTTGATACCTTTTTCCTAGAGGAAGTCTATTTCTTTTTGTGTTATGAATTACATTCTATAGCAATTAGTGAATAATGGGTTTGGTGTATGATCACAAAATGGTGAAATTCCAGTGTTGTACAGGTGTCATATTAATAAGACATAGTTACTACCACATACTTAATTCTACTTGATCCTGTATGCTAAACATTTCTCAATAAAATCTTTCAATTTTGAATGTGTACATTTATAAATGTTGCTTAGGAGAGTGTCAACAAAGTGTTCATTCCCTAGTAACCTGAAGGAAGTTTTTCAAATAAGAAGAAATTACCCCAGTAGATCAGAGTAATAAGTACTGTGTTGATGCAAGCTTTGATATAAAGATGCATAGATTGGTGAACCCTTGGGATCACTTAGGAAGCTGCTGAATTAACAGTCTGGAAGGCTAGATGATTTCTGCATGTAATTGGAATTGGACTTCAGGGCCCCAAGTGGATTCATAAATGGTATAGAATAGAATATTCAACCTGGAGCCACTTTCTTGTATACTTTTCAAAGAACAAAATATGTTTCAATCGTATGTGAGAGAAATTAACACTGTTGGTCTTCTTAAGGAGACAGAGCATTTATTCCTTTGAAAAGCAAACTGTTTCTGTGAACTCTATTTTTGAAATAAATAGTTTATGTGTGCATTGCTGGAGTGGATCAGTAGAGCTAACCTCTTGACACTGAGAAGCACTTTACTCTCTTGAGAGCTATGACTATTGGGTATCAGGATTGAGAAAAGTAAAGCACACCTTCTACAAACATAGTTGTGGGTATATATATAAAGATTTTAATCACGTTTCCTCCTATCACAGGGGTGTTTTCTGTTTTGTTTCTTCTTTTAAATAGTGACTTGTGAATAGTAAATAAAGATTTCTCACACTTTCTTTTCATAGTCTATTGTGTTATAAATGAGGATCTGCACAGAATTATTTTCCATCTTCACCCAGAGGCTCAGCGTCAGGCAGAGTGCTCTTTATTCCCTCTAATCTTCTACCAGCATTAATTCCTGAATACATTTTTTTTCAATCACTTCTCTGTATTTTAGGTGGAACCCATACAGGAAGGAAGACACCCCTGTGAGAAGCAAGGCCAATTATTTCATTTTTGTTTTATGTAGGAGAAGATGTGAACTAAAAGATCTACTTGCTGAGAACTTGACCTCCAATACAAACACAGAATATCTGTAGTTCTTGTTTGTATAGTAAACATCATCGAGAACAAAATCTAATACATTATATGCAGCCAATTGTTCACTTTGTTTGCAGTTGGTAGTTGAGTATCCATCTGGGAAGCTGAGCCCAGCTGATATTTCTTTGATGCCTGCTATAAAAGTCCTCAGAAGTCCCTGCTTACATTTTTCAGGACTTCAAGTCACCAGTATCATTATAGAGGCCTCACTCTGTCCTCTTCCCTACACTGTCCATCCCCCTACGTACTTTCTTAAGAACTTAGGTAGACCTTACCTCTGTGGATGTAACTTTTCTTACTCCAAGGGGCAAACAACTCTGTACCTACCTCTGGAAGGTCCTTCTCATGTCTCTACCTATGTCACTCTAAAAGTTCATGGTATCACCATGGCCCATAGTCAACCTTAGTCATGTTACAGGATCTCCAGGTTATAGCTACCTTACAATCACAACTACTGGTATGAGATACTACCTGTCCTGATATACACATTCACCACTTCCTATTTGGGACCCTTGTTAGACACTTGCTATCATCCTGGCTGCACCTCATTTCAAAAATGGCTGAACCCAATAAAAAGTATATCTCTGCTTTGTCCTACTTTTTAGTAGTTCCCTAGCTTATCAGTCTACCACCTTGCCTAAGGGACACTCCCTAGGGTGAGTTGGAGACTCACTCTTCTAGTCTATGTCCTTAAGGCATCTATACCTATCTTAGGATTCTTTGTACCCATCATTGTGGCCCCAATAAGAAATCAGTTCCCATAGACTATGTCGCTTTGGGACTTCCCCACTCAATATCTTATCTGAGGATATTTACTCTGCGGGCTAGAAACTGAAATCAAAAGGTACAACCAGGGCTAGAAATATGGCTTAGCAGCTGTGAGCACTTGCTTTTGCAGAAGACCCAGTTAGTTTCTGAGCATGCACATGTTAGATTTTAATAAACAGTAATCCAGTTTCAGAGCATCCGGTGTCCTCTTTTGTCTTTGTGAGTATCAAGTACTCAGGCAGTCATATAATACATACAGCTAAAATAAGTATACACATAAAAATAATGAATCAAACTTTAAAATAAGTAAAAGAAAATAAACAAATCTTTATTAAAGAAAACATAATCAGCACTAATCCAGATTTCAAGACTCTATAGCAAAATCACAGCAATATAAATAATTATGACTATATTCTTCCCCAAGATTGCATATCCTATAGCATTTGTCCTGGTGAAAGCAGTTTAGATAAAAATCAACACAGAGAATTCAAAGAACAATCACAATCATATTCAAAGTGTTCAAGGAAATCAAAGAAGATAGCAATTAACACCTAAATTAATTTAAATGGAAATAAAATACTGATCAATGCCCAAATGAATATGAAGAAACAATAGAATGAAATAATAAGTTTTCAGGATAAGAAAATCCAATTTAATAAATGCCATTTTACATAATCCACCCCCTGTGAAAATCAATGAGATGATTCTTCAAACACCTGAAAATGCAGATACCAAATGACACAGCTAGTCTACTACTGGTTATACACTGGAAAAATATCTATTCTACTGCAGAAATATTTGTTACCAATGTACATTGCTGCCCACAGTAGCTATAAAATTGAATCAACAAATGATTATGGGTAATGAAAGTGAGATAAATAATTCAGTGGAGATTTATGCTGTTGTAAAAGACAGTGAAATTATGAAATTTGTAGATAAAAGGATGAAACTTGAAAAATAATGAGTGGGGTCATTTAGACACAGAAAAACAAATGCCATGTGTTATTTATTTGTGGGATCTCCATCTATAACCTTTATTTGTATGTGTATAATTTGAGTTGCTCTAAAAGCAAGAGATAACAAGACTATTTGGAAGGAAATGCCTTAAAGTATGAAGCAGTACAAGACAGGAAATATAAATGTACATGAGGCAATATTAAGTATGGAAAATATGGAGATAGTGGTATGAGCATGAGAAGATAAACCAGAACAAATGGCCAATGTAAATACAATATGGAAACATTATTATTTGATTAAATATACTATATATATTATAAATGCATATATAAAACATACAATATATGATAAAATACAACACATAATGATAGGTAGTACATAATAATGTTAATATTATTATCAAGAATAGAAAAATATATGTTGCTTTGTCTCCTCTAATAAACAGTAAAAATATTAGTGTAAGAAAAACTTAAACACACTTAAAGTATATAATAAGATGACATTGTACAGATGAAGGTACACAAGTTTCAAGGAACATTATAATAACACTAAACAGCAGGTGACATTACAAAGTCAAGAAAGAGGCTCATGACACCAAGAATTAAAATGAGTCATAAAGTCAAAGGAAGAGAAGGAAATAGGGTGAATCAGAGATGAAAAGCATAAGGGAGAAGAGGGGAAGAATGAATAAGAAAGGAAAAAAAAAGGGAGGACATTACCACATTCCAGGATAAGCCAAGAGATACAAAAGAGGAAACTGGCAATGTGAAGAAAAGCGTCACCATTTGTGTGCAGTTTACAAGCACAACTTTTAAGACACCATCTGGCAACCTATACACACACGACACAAGGAAATCCATTGTGTAGTCACTGTACTTCATATACATTAAAAATTGTGTAAAGACTGAGCTTGAAATACGAAAAGTGATTTTAGCTGTGATTCCTTTAGTGGGTTTGCCTTTGGATACTCTGCTTTAAATATGATAATGACTTTCTATAATGTGTAGCTTTTTCTCTTGTGTTTCTCCTTCTTCTGGTTTATAATTGTTTTTGCAGCAGTTTAGCCTAAAACATGCTAGCTAGTACAGAATGAAACATGTCTTGACATCTTCAAGTCACCCCTGTTGTCATCTCTTGGCCTCCTACAAGCCCCTGAAGTTACACCCTCTCAACAACATTATTTACAAATGACTGCCTTGCTGGATAAAATTCCTGTTAGCTTAAAAAGACAAGCATTTGCAAAAGCTAAAATGTTGATAGTGTTAAAACCTGAATTACATTAATTCATCTATTATACTGAAAATATTTTAATCATCTCTATAGAACAAAAGAAGTCTCCCACAATTTAAATAAAAATAGTCATCAAGTAAATTTTCTTCCTATCACCTTGTGTTTTCAGCTAAGGCTTTACCTTATATGTCAGTATGTGACACATATATACTCATATGACCAGCACTATTTGTTCAATGTGTATAAGATAATTCTAAGTGGCTTTAAGTTGCTCAGTATGTGTTATATATTCTTTTATTATTAGCCCAAGGATTTTTTGTTTTATTTACTTTTCTTATTTTACATATCAATCCTAGTTCCCAATTTCTCCCTCCATCCCTCTGTCTCTCCCTCCCATATCCCCCAACCACCTCCCATCCCATCCCATCACCCCCCCACAGGGAGGGTGGTGCCTTCCAGGAGGTGTCAACAAAATCTGACATTTGGAGTAGGGACAAGGGCCCTCCCTCCTGCCTAAGGTTAACAGAGTATCCCTCCATGGGGAATGTGCTCTCAAAGTCCTTTTGTGTACCAGGGATACATCCTGGTTCCACTGTCTGAGGTCCTTTAGATTGCCCAGGCCTTGTAACCGAGACACATGTTCAGGGGTGTGAGTGGGTTCAATGCTGGATTCCCCAACTTGTTCAGGTGAGCTGTCTCTGTGAGTTTCTGTAGCCTAGTCTTGTCCTCCCTCTCTGCATCTGTATTCTAGTTAGGCTCAGTGTTTAGCTGTGGGTGTCTGCTTCTGTTTCCATCAGCTACTAGATGAGGGCTCAATGATGGTGGATAAGTTAGTCATCAATCTCATTATCAGGGAAGAACATTTATGGTTGATTTAGAAAAACAAAGTAATGTTAGTACTTACCTCCCATAAACAACCCTAGTTTGTTCTGTGAAACATACATACACATAAAGGAAAGCACTAGCTCCACAAAAAAATGTTCTTTTACCTCTACACATAAAACCCACCCCATATATACACACCATTAACATGAACTAATTTTTAAAATTACATGAACACCCACTGTTTTAATTACAAAGGGAAGTGACCAGGCTTTTCCTTATTTTTAATTTAAATTAGAAACAAGCTTTTTTTTTACACATCAATCCAGTTCTCTCTCCCTCCCCTCCTTCCCTGTCCCCTACCAACCCAGCATCCCATGCCCTTTCTGCTCCCAGGAAGGATAAGGACTTCCATGTGGAGTCTTCAAAGTCTGTGATATCATTTGTTTTTCTTATTTTATATATCAATCCCAGTTCCCTTTCCCTCCCTCCCTGCCTCCCTCCCTCTCTCCCATGCCCCCCAACTCTCCTCCCATCCCAACACAATCCCTACTCCACAGGTAGGGTGATACCTTCCAGGAAGGATCAACAAAATCTGTCAAGTCATTCTGAGTAGGGACTAGGTCCTCCCTCCTGCCTCTAAGTTAAGGGAGTATCCCTCCATGGGGAATATGCTCCCAAGGTCCTTTTGTACACCAGGGATACATCATGGTTCCACTGTCAGAGGTCCCTTAGACTGCCTAGGCCTTATATTAGGGATAAATACTGATCCATTACTAAAGGCTACATAGACTTTCCAGTCTTTGTAACACCCACCACATTCAGGGGATCTGGGTTGTTTTATGCTGGTTTCCTAGGTATCACACTGTGGTGGATAAGCTCCCCTTTGTCCAGGTCAGCCACACTGCAATGGGTATTCTTCATGGCCTCTGGACAACAGCACACATTGGCATGTGCTCTAGGAACAATGATTTTTATACCCTAGAAACATAATCATGGCTGCCATACTATAGACAAGTATAGCTTATAGCCCATGCAAAAAAATAATGTTAATTTGGAGTCTTTCTATTTGTTTTTCATTAATTCTTACATTTAGGGTTTGGAGGATCTTGGTGTATCTTCTAAGGGTTTACATATTGAAGATCATATCAACACTGAGAGTATTGTATGTATGATACAATACCATTTCCTCTACCAATTCCTCTCTCCTCCTAGTCTCCTAGTCTAGCCTATCTTGTTTTCCTATTGGCCAACAGAGTTTTATTCATTAACCAATATGAGAAAAATATTTACAAAATGACATCTCCCATCACAGCCCAGGCTTGGATTTTCAGATTTGAAAAAAAATGTCAGTTAAAAAAAAATTCCATCCAGCTTAAAATTTGGCTTATATCTTCTAAATCACTGTAAAAATGAGGTATTTAATAATATACATTCTATTGATATGGTAATCAGTCACCTGTTACGGGCAGTACTGGCTGTACCAACACTGCTCTGAGACCTTGGGTGACTGTCCAGGTAGCTTGCTCTTTCTGTCTTTGAGGCATCTTTTGGAAGTTGCCCATCTGCACTTCCTATCTACCCTAATATCACTATTTTCATTCAGGTCTTGATGAGGTTGTAGATTAAACTATCACAACTATTATTCTCTCTTCCTAGTTAGATAGATTAGGTACTAGGCTTAAGCTTTCTATCTTAGGATAACTCTATTGTAAACTCTGTTATGTCTTCATCCTAGGACTAGATATGTAGGTCGTTTTGTTCTCGATTTTCTTTTCTTAGAGCACACTTGTTATTCACTGTTTTGTATATAGTTTTGTATCAAGCCCAAATCTTTTCTTTAGACTAAAAGGGGAATTGTAGCAAGATATTCACCTTGTCTGTACCTGTCCACATTGGGGCAGAGACAAGGCTTGGAAAGGGTCGGACTGCCCCTTTTTGGTGGTGGACGTTGGAAGGCTTTGGATCCGGTGGAACCCACCGCATTCATCTGTCTATGTTGTGAGTTATTTCTCCCTTATAATAAACATCTATTCGGCCTAATTGTTTATCCTGATCCTTATTAAATCACAATAGTCACCACCTTCAATGCTGAAAGGAAGAGGTTTATTGAGGAATAGTTAGAGGAATAAACACTATTGAGTTTCATTGGTTGGTACATTATAGTAGGGTAGAGTATAAAGGGCAAAATGGTTCATAAAATGTATGCTGTACTGGAAAATTCAGACAGATGCTCTTTTTCAAAAATCAATTGTCACCACATTATAAATAGATTCTAAAAGAAAACTCACACCCTTCAGTTTGAATCTGCTCTCCCTCATTCAAAGTAACTGAAAATGAATGAACACAGACCGTAGATTACTTTTCCCCCAGCACTTCCTGCTTTCAAATTATTTTTCTTAAAGAGTTCCTTTACAATTTAATCCTGCTATTCTCATTACTAAAGAAATCAAGTGGTGCTTTTTTAATGTTTATTTTTAAATATGAAATTTGCAAACTTATGTTTTTCTTCTGGGTACCTTCTACCCTAAAGCACTTCTATTGTCTACCTTATCACACTTTAAATCTCTGGTTTCTGCTCATGTTGGCATGCATTGATTCCCGCTTGCTGACATTTGCAACCTGATTTTCACATGCACCTGTCTATCATATGCTAATTCTCTCTGCCATGAACTCCTTGTCAATCACACTGACTCACAGATATGTTGTCTTTTAAATAGTGTGTCTCTTACTGTTCCTCTTGTATACATATCTTCATTGTCCCCTGCCTTTCATTTGTGTTCACAGAATAATGTCTAAAACAACCTTAAAATGTGATAACCTCCAATAAGATAGTTGTATTAATGCCCTATAACTCTACTGCACATCTATGTCCCCACAGAGATGACCCAGATATACTCAGCTTCCTACAGAGTAGGAAGCACAGTGAAGAGCAACAACACAGAACCAGATTCTTATGTGCCTGAATTCACACAGCATGCAGAGAAAAAATTGGTATACTTTATAGAATGTCTAGCATCTATCTATATCTATCTATCTATCTATCTATCTATCTATCTATCTATCACCTATCTATCATCTATATATCACATGTACACTCACCTCAAATGCTGCTTAACCCCATTTGTCTTTGCCGTGTCAATCTGAGAGATTTCTACTACTTATGGGGACTTTAAACTTCAACCATACAAAGAAAAGGTAATAGTATTGTGTCCATTCACAGTACACAAAGGGAAGAAATTATAGCAGGGATCCTATTAAATTATAATTCAAATACCATGTGAAGAATAATTCCTTAGGAAAATAAACTTGAAGGCTAAAAGGAAATGAATAAAAATGGCCTTGAGGTTTATTTTATATTTTTTAAATGAAGAATATGACATTAAATTTACCTAACGTGTTCTTATTTAAGACAAATCTTAGTCTTAACACTGTTTCACAACAAATTCACACTGATTTTCACATTTGAGCATATAGTTTCAAATAATATTGTCATTGATTATTTTCAATAGAATATGTTACTCTATCAATTGCTTATAATTAAAATAATTAGAAGGAAATAATTTTAGTAATTTCTCCACTGGCCACAAACCAAGTTACTAAAAGAAAACATTGAGGGAACTGGAGAGATGGGTGAATAATTAAAAGCACTCAGTGTAGAGAACAGTGTTCAAATCCCCTGTATGAACATGATGGACCACAAACCTGCATAATTGCAGTTACCAGAAATGCAGTGCTCTTTACAGGTCTCCAAAGAATTGAACAAATGGTCTGTATACATACATGTAAGCAAGACATCTATACACATAAAATAATAAATCTGAAAAAAGCAAATAAATAAAGGAAAAGGCATACTCCAAGCCATGGTGTCACTGTCCTTTGATCCCAGCACTCAGGAGGCAGATGCAGGTAGATCTCTGTGAGTTCAGTACAGCCTGGTCTACAGAGCAGGTTCTAAGAGAACCAAACCTACAGAAAAAGCCTGTCTTGAAAAATCAAAGGAAGGAAGAAACAAAGAAAGAAGGAAAGAAAGAAAGAAAGGAGGAAGGGAAGGAAAAAGAAAGACAAAAAAGTAAAAAAAAATATATATAATAGAAAAAAAAAGGCATGCAAGTCTAGGTTCTGTTTTCACTATTAAATCAAAGGGATACAACTAGAAAAATCAAGGGGGAAAACCAAGTGTCAATAACAGAAACAAAGTAAAATTTACCTTTCTGATGTAGAGTTGGTGAAGAATTTTTCCCCAGTTTGTGGGCTGCTGTTTGCTGTTGTCAACAGTGTCTATTGCCTTACAGAAGCTTTTCAGTTTGAAGATGTATCATTTATGAATTGTCAATTTCAGTGTCTGTGTGACTGGTGTTATATTCAGGAAATGATATCCTGTACCAATTTGTTCAAGAGTACCTCCCACTTTCTCTCCTAAGATGTTCAGTGTAGCTGGATTTATATTCAGATCTTCGATCTATTTGGACTTGAGTTTTGTGCATGGCAATAGACATGGGTCTATCTGTAGTCTTCAACACACCATCACCCAGTTGAGCCAGCACCATTTGTTGCAGATGCTTTCCTCCTTCCATTGTATGCTTTTAGCTGTTTTGTCAAAAATCAGGTGTTCATTGGTGTGTGGATTGATATCAGGATTTGCGATTTGGTCTACCTGTCTATTTTTGTGCCAATACCAGTCTGTTTTCAGGACTAAACTCTATAGTAGGGCTTGAAGTTGGGGATGATGATGATGCCTCCTGAAGTTTCTTTATTGTACAGGGTTGTTTTGGCTATCCTGGGTCTTTTGTTTTCCATATAAAGTTAATTATTATCCTTTCAAGGTTAGTGAAGTATTTTTCTGGGAATTTGATGGGAATTGCATTGAATCTGTAAATTGTTTTTGGCAAGATTGACAATTTTACTATGTTTATTCTACCTATACTTGAGCATGGCAGATCTTTCCATTTCTGATATCTTCTTTAATTTCTTTCTTTAAAGACACAAAGTATTTGCTATATAGGTCTTTAACTTGTTTGGTAAGCATTATCCCAAGATACTTTTTGTTGTTTGTGGCTATTGTAAAGGGTGATGTTTCTCTGATTTCTTTCTCAGCCCCTTTGCCATTTGTATATAGTAGGGCTACTGATTTCTTTTAGTTTATCTTATATTCTGCTAGTTTGCTGAAGGTGTTTATCAGCTGTAGCAGTTCTCTGGTAGAGTTTCAGAGGGCTGATCTCCAAAATATACAAAGAACTCAAGAAACTAATCACCAAAACACAAAATAACCCTATTAAAAATATGGTACAGAACTGAAGAGGTAATTCTCAATAGAAGAAATCAAAAGGCCGAAAGACACTTAAGTGCTCAGTATCCTTAGCTATCAGGAAAATGCAAATCAAGACAGCTCTGAGATACCATCATACTCCTGCCAAAATGGCTAAAATTAGAAACTCCAAAGACAATTTATGCTGGAAAGGATATGGAGAAAGGGAAACACTTCTCCACTGCTGGTGAGAGTGTAAACATGACAGCCATTTTGGAGATAAGTATGTTAGTTCCTCAGGAAAATAGGATTCAGTCTATCACAGGACCTGGCAATCTCACTTTTATGCATATACCCAAATGATCTACATCCATGCAACAAAGCCATCTGTTCAACTATGTTCATAGCAGCCTTATTTGTAATAGCAAGAACATAGAAGCAACCTAGATGCCCCTCAAGTGAAGAATGGATAAAGAAGATGTGGGACACATCTTTACACAATGGAATACTACTTACTATGCGTGAAAAAATAAATGGAATCTTGAAATTCACAGGCATATGGATATTGAAGTTGAAAAAACCATCCTGAATGAGTTAAGCCAATCTTAAAAAGAGGAATATGGTATGCACTTACTCATATATGGATTTTAGACATAGAGCAAAGGATCACTAGTCTACAACTCACACCGCCAGAGAAACTAGGAAACAAGGAGGAACCTGAGGGATTCATGCAAGGTCCCTCAGAGAAGGGGAAATGAACAAGAACTCCAGAGCATATTGGGAGTGGGGGCGGGGAGGGAAGGCAGGGAGTGGAGAGGGATCTAGGAGTAAGAAAATGGGGGAGGAGAAAGCATGAGGGACTAGGAAGATTGTGTCAGAGGAGGAATAAAGGAGAGAGAGAGAGAGAGAGAGAGAGAGAGAGAGAGAGAGAGAGAGAGAGAGAGAGAGAGAGCAAGCCATTATAGGTTTGAAGAGAAAAATGACTCTAGAGAAATGTCCAGAGATCTACAAAACTGACCCCAACTAACAATTTGAGCAACATTAGAAAGTCTACCTTAAATGTCCTTCCCTGATAATGAGATTGATGCCTAACTTATCCACCATTATAGTGTCCTCATCCAGTAGCTGATGGAAACAGAAGCAGACACCCACAGCTAAACACTGAGCCCAATTGGAATCTAGATGCAGAGAGAGAGAGGACATGGCCAGGCTACAGAAACTCACAGAGACAGCTGACCTGAACTAGGAGGAACTAATGGGCCCCCAGACTGATTGCTGGGAAACCAGCATTGGACCAACTCAGAACCCATGAACATGGGTCTCAGTTAGAAAGCATGGGCAGTATAAGGGACATCTGACAGTAGAACTAGGATGTATCCCTGGTGCACAAAAGGACTTTGGGAGCACATTCCCCATGGAGGGATACTCTCTTAACCTAGAGGCAGGAGGGAGGTCCTAGTCCCTACTTGACAGATTTTATTGATCCCTCCTGGAAGGCATAACCCTCCCTGTGGAGTGTGTGGGAGAATGGGATTGGAGAATGGTTTGTGGTCATGGGAGGTAGGGAAAGAGGAAGGGAGGGAGCAAGGGAGAGGTAACTGGGTTTGATGTGTAATATAAGAAAAAAGTAAATGATAACAATAAGAAAATTAACTTTGTAATCTTAGTTTCAACTCAGAGTTTTTTATTGTAAATTTGTTTGGTTTTTGTAGTCTTCAAAACATGGGAATGGTTTCATCACACAATAAACATTATCTCCCAAATGAAAAAAAGCAAAAACCATGTGATCATCTTCAAAACCACATTGGAGAAAAAATTAATCAGGTCGTGATTTGTGGACTAAAACATGAATTAAATATCTTGTGGTATTTTCTTTCCTTTCTTTCCTAAGCATATGAAAACCCTCTTCTTTTTAGTTTCACATTATATTGATAAAAGTGCTTAGGGATTTGGCAGACTTTTCCATAACCAATATGTACCTTTACTGATATAAAAAATCTATTTATACATATTTCTCATCCTGTATTTTATTTTGTGGTGTGTGTGTGTGTGTGTGTGTGTGTGTGTGTGTGTGTGTGTATACAATCATAGAGTTTTTTTAATCATAAAGAATGAAATTGACCTTTGCATAAGAACAAATGCAATAACTGGAAATTTTGATTTTAAGTGAAATAAGCCAGACTCTGAAACACATACATCATAATTTTTTTCCTCACTTTTGAATCCCAGGTTTTTTCCAGGTAAAGAAAACATATACATACATGCTTGCTCACACAGGTAATCTCTCTCTCTCTCTCTCTCTCTCTCTCTCTCTCTCTCTCTCTCTCTCTCTCTCTCTCTCTCTCTCAAGTAGAAAAGAGACTGGGAAAAAGAACACTATTGCCAAAAGGATGTGGAGAAAGAGGAGTGGGAAGGGGGAATGTAATTAGGAGGGAAAGAGGGAGAATATTACCAGTGCTAAAATAGAAAGAAAATATCTTTTTTTGGAAACACTCAATATGTACAGTAAAGGTATACAAATTGAAATTAAGGAGTAATTTTAAAAATTCAAGAAAATAACTTTAAGTTAGAATAAACACCAGGATTTATTAATTCTTGTCAAACATTTATGCCTGAGATACTTGAATGTGACTGGCTATACAAGTATACTAACAGGAAACATATTACAAATTTACTGATAATAAACGTTAACAAATTTAGTTTAAATTACAAATTTAGTTTAATTTGGTTGAAATTTTCCACATAAATTGTAATTGACAATTACTAATTCTTTGGTATGTATACAATTTCATCATTTTTGTAGCTAAAAACATATTTGTATACTATATATATATATATATATGTATATATATATATATATATACATATATATATATATATATATAGTAGTGATACAGATCTTAATTCTTACATAAGTAAATACCAGCTAAAGACTTGGCACTATAGAACATCAAACATGTCAAAAATTTTCAAAGTTTCTCAATGTTTTTATTTTATGGTAATCAATGCTGAGATCATTACCTCACATAAACACATATTATAAAATGGTAGTTGTTTGTTTTTATCCATTTTAAAGCTCACTGGCAATTTACTCATAATCTAGAGCCCAAATTCATTTCATGAAACTTGAGTCATCCACAAATAAATTAACATTCAAGTCAAGAATTCTATGAAACATAGTTGAAATGATTATCAACTTTATGAATGCTGTGAAGTGCAGGTAAGAAAGAACTAAAAGGTTTTTGTTTTGTTTTTGTAATGACAGTATTTGGTTTGTATATTATGTAACTCTTTCTAAAACCAGTTACTGTATTGCAGTTCATGGTAGCTCAGAGATTTGAATCTAAAACAAGATGTTTCAGTCAGTGTTAGTTTTGCTCTTTAGTGTGTTACTTGCACAATGCAAAATGGATACGCCCTGTGTTCAAGTCCAAGGCACCAGTGAAGTTCATGATGTAATATAGGCCAGTTGCATCTTGGATTATGAATTCAAATGCAATATTTTTTGGTTTTGTTTTTGTTTTTATTTACTTAGAATTAACTGTGATCATTGCAAGTTCAGGTACCTTTCACTGTTACCAAAATTTCATGATCAACAAATTCACTTTTATGATTGCACACGTCATGGTACAAGTTCATTTTATACATTATACCAAGGTATTAATTAAAATAGTAGAAAAGGTCATTTTCAAAATAGAGAATAACAGATTTTCTGTTAAATTGTCA
The DNA here is from genome assembly GCA_030556225.1 of Cricetiscus sungorus. Taxonomy (NCBI): domain Eukaryota; kingdom Metazoa; phylum Chordata; class Mammalia; order Rodentia; family Cricetidae; genus Cricetiscus; species Cricetiscus sungorus. The sequence goes on along the minus strand of JANBXA010000600.1, from coordinate 129,600 downwards.
GAAATTTTATTTTTAAAATGTATGTAAGAAGGTGAACAGGACTCTACATACAATTTTTGGGGGGTAGAAATTTCAAGGGATTATATTATCAGTTAAAAAATAAAAACAGGAACCACCATACTGATCTCCAAAATGACTGTACAAGTTTGCACTCTCACCAGCAGTAGAGGAGTGTTCCAATTTCTCCACATTCTCTCCAGCATAAGCTGACATTGGTGATTCAAACTTTTGATGATCCCTCCTCGAAGACATCACCCTCCCTGTTGAATGGGGAGGAATGGGATTGGAAGAGGGCTCGGGGGGCATGGGTGAGAGGGAGAGGGAACTGGGATTGATATGTAAAAATAACAAAAAACAATATATACATATAAATTAAAAAAGTAAAAGGCATGATTGATAAAATCTTACATATAAATTTCACAGGTTTTGGAAAACAAGGGATAATTTCTTCAAAATCCACTAATTTATTTCATCAATGCATTTACCTAAATATGTACATTGTATCTGATTATCCTCTTCTCATTATTTTACGACAACTTAAATCATATATTCAATTTAAATCTTATAAAAAATAGACAATGGTTTCCATTCACTTAGTTGTAGATTCACTCCTCTTGCCATATTCTATTTTATTAATAATCATGACTTGACAAAACAGTTTGCTTTCTCCATTAGATGCTCCTTTTCTCTGCCTCCTGAACCTGCTGACACTGGTTTTTATACCACACCATGGACTGTCAACTCCCTTCTACCACTTCTCTTCATATCTCCAAATCTAAACAACTTAGGGTCTTTGGGTCAGATTGTGCATCTTTATTCTTCTTTAACTGAATGTATTCTTTTGGCCAATATAGTGTGTGTGTGTGCATGTGTGCGTGCGTGTGTGTGTGTGTGTGTGTGTGTGTGTGTGTGTGTGTGTGTGTGTGTGTGTCTGTGTGTCTGTGTGTGTAATTGTCTCTGGAGGCCTGGAAAGGATAATGAATTTCTTAGAATTGGAGTTACAAATGATTGTAAGCTACCTGATGTAGTTTCTGGGAACTCTACTCAGGTCCTCTTGCACAACAAGATATACTATTAACCATTGATCCCTTCCTTTGGTAAGCTTAAAAATTACGATTGTCTATAGTAATAGTCTGTGTGCTGTAAATAATAAAATAATAATAAAATTATTAATTTTATAAATCAATAAGAATTATTTTTAGCTGGGATTTGTATCACATGCTTTGGAATCATATACATATAGACCACATGTACTTCATGTCAGACTTTCTTGGTTTCTTTCCTTACTGTATCAGAATCTTTCATGCTGCTGTATCTTAAAATCAAAATGGAATGGCATGCTAGAAGATCTCTAAAATTAGGTTTCTTCATGTCATCTCAGCTTATTAGACATTAGGAGAATGCTTGTAATGATTTTCTACTTAACTATGAACTGTCAATTTTTCATAGACTCACATAATTAAATGTACCTCTCTTCTTCCATTGTGTCATTTCATTTATTTTCAGTTTCAATGTCTACAAGAAATCACAACAGTTGGAAGATATAAATTTGAAGGGAGATGGGGAAATATAGAAGAGCTCAAGGTGGGAAAATGGGTAGAAATGGATATGGATACATTATGCATGTAGAAAATTTCCATTTTATAATAGTTAAATAAAATACACATATTTATTAATTTCACCAAAAAAGTTATTGCATCACTATGATCAAAACCTCAATTTTTGCTTGCTCTGACACTCTGATGAGAAATAAGATGTATTATTATGGAGATTGCTTTAATTCTTTGGTGTCTAGAATAACAACATGCATAAATACTACATTCATATTAAATTTCAGGTAATCACTCAAATGAGATCATATCTGCATATCAACTACTAATTGATAATAAAGTGAAAAAAGTTGTCATAATATATCATTGTGACAGTGTACACTCACAGAACATAGATTTCAATGTTAGCAATGAATTAGTGATGCCTCAGAGAGATTGGTTCAGTGATACACACACACACACAGATTTATTATGGTATGAGTTCAGGTAACTATAGAAGTTCAACTGTGACAGGATATACTCCCTCTGCCAGCTGCACAACCAGAAGGCATGGTAGTATAATGCAGTCCTAACCCAAAAGTATGAGGAGTGGAGGAATTACAATTCCCAGCCCAACCTGTTATTATCAGATCCAAAAGTTGTCTATGGAAGTACAGAGAGATTATAGGTTAAAAACACGTTAAGTTCTTGGCCCTTCTGAACTTTATGTTCTAGTCATTGCATGGAACATGGGCTTTTGTTCATTGTTGAATGCAGATTTCCAACAGTCTACTTTGAATATAAGCTTGTCTGAGAACAGCTTCACATCTAGAAATAATCCTTTACAAGTTACCTTATTCCAGTCAGATCAATGTCTCACATTAACTATCATATAAAATAATGGAAAGACTACTAAGTAGCCAGTTTTGCAAGTATATTATATTTGGTATTTGCTTAAGATGAAGTTTAGGATATACTTTTTCTATTTTTTTTCTTTTTTCTTTTTGCATATATACTTTATGCATCTTACTGTTGCTTGAGGGGCCAGCCTCCAGCAGCACAGGGTCTTGAAAAGAATCCACAGAGTAAGTGTAAGCTCAGAATTTTCTATCTCAGGAACTTTAGGGAAAAGACATTCACACACTCTCTTGTTGACTTCTTTCTTTATTTTCTGTTCTTCTTGTGGTCTTTCTGTGTTCTTTGTTTGTTTTTTGCTTTATACTTCTTTTATACATCTTATATACTCCAACAAAGTTTTTCAGGCAATATAGGAATTACAATGTGGTTAAATTCTCTCTTACAAGTGAATGATTAAGATGAATACAAAATAAACAGTAAGAAATAACATATTTTCCATATCCTTTATATGACTAAGTATTTTATGTACTACAGGTGAAAAATATATTATTCCAAGAACCCACATACATTTATACCTAAGCAACTTGTTATAGGTTATCAGTGTGGGCAAACAAAGTATTCTTGTTAGACCTATTACTGTCATGATATATTTTGCAGTTTCAAATAAAGTACTGATTGCTTTATTGCTTGTCTTGAAAGGTAATCTTATAAGAAATCTTAAAGGAATCATGAATATAAGCTTTTATGTATGCAAAAGAATCAGTCAGCTCTACTTTAAATCTTTAGGTTTTATGCCAACTTATTTTTTAATATTTTTTGTTAATATTTAAAAATTTTACATGTCGATCCCAGTTTCCTCTCCTTCCCTCCCTTCCTCCCTCTCTTCTTCCCTCCTTCACTCTTACCCTCTCTTCCCCCTCACATGCACCCTGATCACCCTCCCCTCCCATACCCCCACCCTCATTTTACATGTAGGGCTTTGATATCCAGGTGGCGTCATGTAAATCTGTCAAGTCATTTGAAGTAGGGACTAGGACTTCTCTCCTGTCTCTAGGTTAAAGGAGCATCCCTCCATGGAGAATGTGTCCACAAGGTCATTTTGTGCACCAGGAATACATCCTGGTTCTACTGTCTGAAGTCACTTAGACTGCTCAGTCCTTCTAGCTGAGACCCATATTCAGGGGGTCTGAGTCAGTCCCATGCTGGATTCCCAGCTATCAGTCTGGCAGGGGTGGGGGTATTAGCTCCTCCTTGTTCAGGTCAGCTGTCTTGGTGTGTTTCTGCAACCTGGTCTTGTCCCCTCTCTCTGCATATGGATTCTAGTTCCACTCAGTGTTTAGTTATGGGTGTTTGCGTCTGTTTCCAACAGGTACTAGATGAGGGCTCAATGATGGTAGATAATTTAATTGATAATCTCATTAGCAGGGAAGGGCATTTATGGTAGCCTTTCTACAGTTGCTCAAATTGTTAGTTGGAGTCAGTTTTGTTTTGTATCAGGAGATTGAGGGCAGGAAAGGATACAAGGAATCAGTCATTCCCCTTTGGTCATAACCAGTCCTAGTAAGGAAGATATGTCAGACAATGATTATTGAACTAATTTTTCTAGTTATCTGACCTTAATGAGTTCTGCATTCAATTGTGTGCCTTTCTAAAACTTTAGTTCTTTTTCTTGGGTTTTTTTGTTTGTTTCAATGCTTTTTAATAAAAAGCATCTTATTATTTTAATAAAAGTGTCTAACTTTGTTATTTTCAAAGCTTTGTTTCAGCTATGATGCTCTCTGAAACATGTGAACACATATCCCAACATTAAGGATAAAAGAATTTAAATTACCTAGCTACTGGGACGCAATTGTTTTTCTTAATACTTAACTTGAGCTATAATCTATGCATCTCCTTAGGTGAAACTGACAGGCCATTACTGTGAAACATATAGTTGTATTTATTTTTATTTATCAAAACTCTGTATAGTCTATCATTATTATTATAAATTTAGATAGTATAGCTTAGGAAGGGGTCATTTCCTTGCACAGATAAATATGCCCAATAGAACAAGATGGTTCCAAGAAATAAACTCACTACATTACAGGCAATGGAGATCTCGCCACATTCACTCACACCATGCTAGATATCAGAGGAGTCTTGCAGTAACAAGAATGATGAGGCACAGCAGAAGCAAAACACAATCTGGGATCTGTAGTCCTGTGGCCTTGAGTAAAGGACATTTACCTATTAGTGAGTTGCCCCCTGGTAGACTGATACTTTCAACTTCAATTGCCACTTGCTGCTCTTCTGACAAGGCCACCAGCAGCTTCTTCCTTGGGAAACATTATGAAATTTGATTAATACTAGAAAATAAACAACAAAATTTTAGCTTCTTGTGCCTTGCCTGTATTCCTATTTACAAGATAAAGATGTCACTATGAAACTGTAATGATTAACTTGACTGCCCACTTAATGGGATTTAGAATTATCATGGAAACAGAAGTCTGGATGTTTCTACAAGGGAATTTTTGATTTATGTTTATCAAGGCAGAAAGAGCTACTTGAATGTGGGAGCTAGTATTCCATGGGCTGAGGTCTTGGGTTGATCAAAAAGAAGGGGAACTGAGTATCCATGTTTATCTTTCTATGCTCCCTGAATGTATATACAATGTGACCTGCTACAATGGACCTACCATGATGTGTTGCCACCAAGAAAGACTTTACCCTCAAAATGGTGAGCCAAAATACATTCTTCTTGTTTCTTGTGCTAATATATTTTGTTACAGCACCAAGAAAAATAAGTAATATGATAATCACACATTTGTTCCTATTGGGTGTTGACACCTTGACACAAACTTAGACATACCTAAGAATAAGAAATCGTAATTGAGAAAAGTTATCCAATCTTTTGGACTGTAGGCAAGTTTTGGGGGGAATTTTCTTGATTAATTATTGATTCACATAGGAGTACCCAGACCACTAGTGACATTGTCACTCTTGGATAGATGTTCCTGAGATATATAAGGAAGCACCCGAGCAAGTCACCAGGAGCAGTCTAGTATGCAACATTTCTTCATGGCTTTAGCTTCATGTCTTACTTCCAGCTTCTTGCTCTGCCTTAATTCCTGCCCTGTCTTCCCTTAGTGATGTGAGTATAAAATGAAATAAAGCCTTTTGGCAACAAACATAGTGCCAGCATGGGTCTGCACCAGGTCCCCTTCAGATGTTTTATGACTTTTAATTTTAAAGTTTTTATGGGACTTTCAAGAGTCTGAGCAAGTGGGTCTATGACCCTTGTGCTTTCTCTTGGGGTTCTTTTTATTCTGTTGGTTTCTATTACCAAATTCAATGTGATGAAGTTTGTTTTATCTTATATTTTGTTCTGTCATGTTTGCTTATTATTCCATAGAAATCTGTTCTTGTCTAATGAGAGACAAAACGTGAGTAGATTTTAATGGAGGGGGAGGTTTGAAGGTACTGGAACAAGTAGAGGGAATGGAATCTGTAATAAGGATATATTGTATGAGATAAGGAATCTATTCAAGTAACAGAAAACAAATGATATCTTTCCTCCTTAAGTTGAATTTGGTACCAGTGTTTGTCACAGAAATAGACACCTAACTAAGATAATTCCTTTTCCCTCATTTTATATGTCTAAATGTATGTCTATCCTTTAACTGGAAAAATAGCCAACTCTCATTTAAAAATATGGTCAGTTAAGCAAGTATAGAATTAAAAAACCATCAAGTATAAATAAAGAAGAAAATTGTTGAAATTGATAGTGGAAAGTACAAAGTTTGAATTGGAAAGAATAGGAGGCTACTTTGAGAATTTTAGGACTTCCAGGAAAGATAAATAAATCAATATCAAATTGTGTGCAAGCCAGAAACAAGAATGTAATAGAGTATAATAAATAAACCATAATCCAAAGGCAAAAGTACATGTAGAGATGGTTTCTCAATATTATAATAGATAGGAAATATATGTCTTGCTAACATAATTTAATCAAAAGTAAAAACACAAATGTGTATCTAACAGCCCCAAAATACCCAATGTAATTCAAGAGCATATCAAGACAAATAATCCCTCTCTAAGTTAGAAACAATTTCCTGTCCTGAAGAAGCATTTTATTGAGATTCAGAACTGTTATTTTTAGATATAAAATTAGTCAGATTCATTTTTGTAAATACTGGTCACTAAAGGAAAAACAAAACCACCAAATGAACATGACCATATAATAAATTTTAGCATTTGAAGCAATGGTGGGAATTTAGGCCAAGGAGAAAGGTCTACAGAACTTTGAAAGTGTGTGATGACAATTTAGTGGAGTTACTATAATTGTATTATTAAATTTATGTGTTTACTAATTTTATAGTTTTAATTACAGAATTTATGTATAAATTTCTATGTGAATGTAAGCTGTTGTTTTGAATGAATAATTTGACCATTTTGCTGTATTACCCACAACATGAACAATTTTAGAATGGTGTTCTTAATTGATCTGACCATTAGATTGGGTTCACTTCTTTCTTTTTCAAATGTCTTTAACAATATTAATGTCAGTTAACCAGTACTAGCAATCAACAATAGAAGGTCTTGAAAATTAATTTACAGCAATGGCTGATCAAAAATTTAGGGCTGTTATAAAAGCTCATTGGAATGTTTTTGTTGTTGCTATTGTTGTTGCTGTTGTTCTTTTTTAAGAGCATGAAATTTAAATCTTTGTAGCATGTTGAGCACAGCACTAGTATGAAGGGACCTAGTATGAAAACTTTATTAAAAGAGATAGAAGTAAGTAAGATAAGATCATTTAAGTGACAATAATTCTCATATTTATATAGTCATGACTTTTTCAAGGCTTCCTATTTTCCAAAATGTAATATTCATCAAGAATATGATTTTATTTAAAATGGTAAACTGTGCTGAATAGTTTTATGTCAACTTGACACAAGCTAAAGTCACCTGAGAAGAAACAACATGAATTTAAATATACTTCATAGGATCTGGCTGTAGGGCATTTTCTTAATTAGTGTTTGATGTGGAGGACACAGTCCTCCACATCAGGTGTTATTATTTCTGGGATGGTGGTCTTGGGTGCTACAAGAAAGTGGTCTTAGGGCAATGCTGGCACTTGACTTTAATCCCAACATTCAGGAAGGCAAGGCAGGGCAGAGGCAGAGGCAGATTGACCTTTCTGTGTTTGAGGCCAACATTGTATGTATACAGAGAAAGATCCAGGACAGTAAGTGCTACAAGAATAATCCTGTCTCAAAATGCCCAACCTGGCTGGGCAGTGATGGTTGGCATGCCTTTAATCCCAGCACTTGGGAAGCAGAAGCAGAAGGCTCTCTGTGAGTTCCAAGACAGGCTCCAAAGCTACACTGAGAAACCCTGTCTCAAAACAAACAAGAAAAACAACAAACAAACAAACAAAAACAACAACCAAACCCAACCACCACCAAATGAATGAATGAATGAATGAATAAAAATAAATAAATAAATAAATAAGGAAAGAAAGTGAAAAAAAAAAAAAAAAAAAAAAAAAGGAAAAACAGGTTGAGCATAGCCTCTGCATCAACTCCTGATTCCAGGATCCTGCCTTGTGTGAGTTCCTGTCCTGATTTTCTTTAATGATGAGAAGTGATATGGAAGTGTAAGCTAACTGCCTTCCCAACTTGCATCTTAGCCATGGTGTTTCACCATATCAATAGAAACCCTAAAATGTAAACTAAACACCAACCACATAAGGGCCAAATTCGGGTGAGCAAATGTGATTCAAACCAATGAATTACATTTTAAAGTTACTGCTAGAGTAGAGTAGAAACATGATTTGCTTGTTGGGAAACCTGAAAAATGCAAGTTATAATTTACAGACACAGTCATTGGTGCCATGGTCATATAAGTGTGTGTTGGACGGGGGACAGAAGTGACAGTTCATTATAAATTTTCATATGCTCATAGCCATTTGTGAATTAAGAAAATAAATATCAAGGCCAGAAGAAGGGAAAATGACAATTGTTGAAAATAATAAAAAATAGTGACAATTAATTCATTCTCAACAAGTTAACCTTTAAATAGACAAAAACTTTTGAATCCATGATTTTATATTCCTTATTTTTAAATAATTCCATCAATAGAAAGTATATATGTAAAGCTTTTGGGAGAATTAGAAAGAAATACAGAGCATTGTAATAATCGGACCAATTTTTGCTCCTGATGCAGTGGAATGGAAAAAGAACTATCATCACATAATCAGAATAGCTTGAAACAATCTCATGTTAACCTTGAGGTGCTGAAATGTGTTTATTTTTTGACATGAAAAAACTGCAGAGCACTCTCGGGGTACAGACATAATGATGTATTATCAGCTTATATCACACCAAATTCTAACCACTATATGAGGTGTATGGTAACCTCTCATGAATAGTATAATACAGTCTTGAATATATACTTGATAATAATTTTTACTGAAAGTTTAAAGTAAATTTATGATCTACAGTTTTCTTTTTTAAAAGAAGTGATCTACAGTTTTCTTTAATAAAAATAGAATTGTCTGTTTTAAAGATCTATTACCATGCATAAATCAAAATTATCAAATTTAATTATAATAGTAGTGAATTCTCTGCAGAGCCCAATGTGAACATATCTAAATCAGCTTGCTATATCCAGACATATAAGGCTTCCCAATGACATATTAGACTTAGAATAACAATGAAAGTATGACATAGCAATTAAATATGTGAATAATTCTAGAGGGAGTTTGTTTAAACTTCTCAAAAAAGAAAGTATTAAGGGATTCTAATTTGTGTTATTTGAGAACTGCATAGGCTTTTATATTGGGTTTCACTGCTGAGAGTAAATGTTGCAAGAATATCAAAAAGAAGGAAAATAACATTAGTGCTATGAATTAGGTAAAATATTTTTCTACACTGCAGATAATAACTTTCTATAGAAATAGTTGAACTCACCATTTGCTATTTTTCATAGTTAAAATAACTTCATATTTTGTATTTTCTCTTATTTGTATGCTAATATTTTCTCCTGGACCTTTTTCTGTCTTTTCTCCTGTACTTTCTTTTTAAAAATACACTCAGCATACAAACAATGGTGCTAGGGGTTGTCTTATTTTCTCTCAATAAATCATAGTGTAGTATCATAGAAAGTATTGGGGAAATTTTCAGTGCTTTTGACAGGTTCTTATGTGACCTAATTTACAGATCCTTTCAAAATTTAACAACCCTGGAAGAAACTTGAGTTTTTCAAGGTTACTGTCAATGTTAATAATTTATACTCTCTCTATGAGAGTACATTTTAGAGATGTCAGGACTGGTGCATAAGAAAAAATAAGAACAAAAAGCTTCAAAATTTGAGGAGAAATTCAGACCTTTTAGTAAAAGAGCAGCCTCTGTGTGTGTTGGGGAGGAAGGTGTTGCTGCTGCTGTTATTTTTTAAAACATGAAAGGATTGTTGGGTATGTAGTTTAGTGGTAGATTACTTGTCTACTATGTGCAAAATACTGTTTATTTTTCCTAGCAGCAAAAAATAAGGAAGACATTCCACAAACATACAAACAAAATTGAACGATAATAGAAACTAGTAATTTTTATTTATTCTTTTCATTTTATAATATAAGCATTTAATATAATACAAATGCCTATATATTTGATTATATAATATAAAGAAATGTATCGGTTGAAACAGATGTTTATTTTCTTAAGTACCCAGAAGAACATATTTGATAATTACATATGATTTGCACTCCTTTTTTATCCTATAAACATTGTCTACATAATTTGACTCTTTCATCTAGTGATAGCTTTCAGTGGCTCATAATTCAATCAAGCAAGAGAAAATTCACATTCACGTAAGAAAAGGATAAGAAAGACATTGATACATGTAACTGCATTACTCTTGCAATCATGTATTTCATTTCTCAATTGAAGCAGAGCCAATTAATCAATATTCTCTCTAAAATTTTCTTTGAATTAACGTGTAAAATTTTAAGATTTCCCCCTTGCTATTCACAGATATACTTCTCATCTTAAGAAAATTTGAGTGTTCATTTCAAATATTAAAATAGTTCAACATATTATTGTTTACTTATGATAAAAATGACCATATCTTAAAGTAATTTACTACAATATTCTAGCACCAATCTGGTTCCTCTCATCTCCAAAGTTACATACTATATATTGCTCTAATATGACATGATCTCTCTCATTGCTGTATCCTTGGGTACTTCCAGAGTGCCTAAAAGTTGTCTACCAAATTAACAATGAGGTAAGCTGATACATATTTCTGTTTAGAAGCTCCACTGAAAAGGAGATGGAGACTGGTAGATGAATCAAATGTCAGAGTAGGATTTTCTTATGAAAATATGCAGATTTAATCATTGAAACTAATGAAAATGTTTACTTTGGGGGAGGAAGAACTATAACAAACTGTTAGAGAACCACCCATGAGTGTAAAATAATATATATCTAGCAGTTGACTACAAGATAATTACGATCTATACTAGATTGTAAAGATAATAGCCATGTTTGGGGCTGTAAAACCCTTCATCAAAATAATACTAAGAGAGAAAATTTGTGTTACTTGTGCGTATGTTGGGTATGAAAAGACAGGACTGGTGGCCTCAAGTAAGCACCTTTTATTCAGGTTGTGGTCTATGAGGTATGGATTGACATTATGACAAGCTGATCAGCATTCTACTAAGTCTATTTACTCTTAAAATATTTAGGTTTACTATGACATGTCCTAATTGTAAATCTTATCATGACTTCCCTCTCTTAGAGTTATTGTATGGAAGTCAATTGCTTCACATACAAATTTTTGGCATAAAGCTAAGTGAACAAAAAATTATTGACTTTTATTTACTTTTGATTTTTTGTGACTTTTAAAAATCAATTTTATCATCATCATTATCATTACTATTTCAATAAAATTACTCTCTGAATATTTTTCTTTTTTTCTTCTGTACCAGGTGACCTGAAAAAACAGAAATGAATTTTGCCAAATAGTACATATGTAAAATTTCTTTTTTTATTGCTTTTATTCTTTAAGACATGGTATGCATCTAATAAAAATTAAAATGCATCTCAACCTATAAAATATTGTTAAATTCATTATATTCTTTATTATTTACTATTAAGCACATTTACACAATAATTGAAATTGAGTAGAAATATCTAATCAGCTTCCATTGGTAATAAAATGTTGACATAATGAAGAGAAGAAATAGTAATTACATAAGAAACAACAAGTTCTTTCCAAAATTCTAAGAAAATTAATGGTTATTTTAAATCTATATAGGCACCTATGATGATTAAAATATAATGCATTCTATTTATACTGAAGTCACAAATATACAAAATTTTTAGGGAAAAAATCTATGAATTTTTCTGAGAAAATTATGCAGCACCAGTCCACATGTAATAATAATGGTTATAGAATCCAGAATTTATATCTTCACTCATCTCTTCTTAGGATTTAAATAAACATTTAAAATTTTCCTAATAGTTTTCAGGATCAGAAATATTTTAAGAAAGACTTGTGTTTCTGAGAATAATTTCTCAGGTGTGTTATCCTGGTACCTGAGTGGTTACCACAGTCTGGTGTAGCTATACACTTGTGCTCTATTACCATGACAAATAAATGACTGGTATCAGAGTAAGGACACCATTAAAAATGGATGTTAAAGATTTGGTAAGTGTAAAGGACCAAATGCAATCTTGACTTTGACTTTAACCTTTTAATCATCCTTCTGAGCATTTATTCAATCAAACAGAAAGCTATAAGTATAAAATATTTCATAATTGATAAACTGTTTTACCAGATCCAATATGTACATGCCTTCTATAAAATATCCTTAAATAAGTGCCTGTTTTCTAAAGCCACAAAATATGCTGAATTTCTTTTCCTACATTTGTGATACAGGCATTTGTGGAGAGAGCAGAATATCATGGGTTCAAATCTAACCTGGGATATACAGGAAATTCATTATAAACTTATATAGTCACAATAATAGCTTTGAAATGCCTGATTTCAGATGAGACTATCAAAATATATTTTCTTCTAATGGGTGTCTGCTAATTACTTTTTCCATTTTATATTAAAACAAGCTTGAAACAAAAATTAAATTTAAAATAAATATTTTTTTCTTTATTGCAAGTCAATAAAATGGGACATGTTCTAGATTTAAAAGGGCAGATAGAGAAACATAGTTTTAAAAATAATAGTAACTTTTAAGTTCAAGGTGTGTGGGATTAAATAATACTCAAAAACTGAAGATGTGATCCTGCACATTGTGTACTTCAGATGTTGTTCTACAACATAGGTATTATCTATGACATTTTCTACAGAGGTTTAAAAGCATGAGATCATATGTTTTATATAAAATGACATGCCAACAGAGTGAAGTGGTATAAAACATATGATATTATATTCTGAATGGCACTAACATATCTATCATATAGTATTAATATTATTTCATGAACACTTGAAAGTAGTTCAAATTTATTACGTCCTTTTATAACCTGCCACTGTTGTCCACCTCTTCTTAAGTTATTTATATGTGAGTCTATGAAATTTGTCAGTGTATCAGTGATATGAATTGGTAACTAAAGGGGACTCCTGCCATCCAAGCTTGTGATCCGAGTTTGACCATGAAACCAACAAGGTACAAAGAGGAAAAAAGACTAAAATTTGTCTTTTAATTTCAATACAAACTGAAATATTTATACATGCATGGATGCAGGCACACATGCACATACACAAACTTAATAAAATTGCATTAAAACACAATACTGAGACCTAAGGTTCCATAAATATCAGGACAGAGAGACTGTAACATGTAGAGGGACAAGGACATTCTAGGAGATTAGTAACCAATAGGCATTACAGAAAAATTGAAGCCATAAATCCCCAGTAATATGGTTACCCATATAATACCTACATAATGACAACCACAGTCCATATTAATGTGACTGGGGAAATTTCACAAATGGGCACCCATAGAGAGAGCTACAAGGCATCTAGCATTATCGAGAGAGGGCAAATTTTACTAGAGATGAGCTCCTGAAAGTACTATGCTCATGTGCTCAGCCCTAAACACATGTACATATTTAAAACACTAAATAGATTTAATATGTATGTATGTGTAGATACACAATGTATACATACATACATACCACATACATACACACGTGTGTGTTTCTGTGTGTGCATAAATAAGAAATGCATTGATTGCTTGACAGTGGTAAACTGCCATGCAGTTCTATTTGAAAATAATGTGTTGCAGAAAATTACAAAATGTATCTTTAAAATAATAAACCTCAATTGTACTACTTGTACTTCCTAAGTAAATAAGTAGGACTTAAATTCTTTTTATCTCATTAACTTTGTAACATATGATGAGATATTTCCTAAAAATGATAAGTAAACACATTTGTAACTAATACTATTTATAACATCTTTAATATTGTAATGGTATTTATTTGTTAGTTATTTTAGTAACTACTTATTTCTGTCATTTGACAGTCAGTTTACCAGAAGATGCAGGTGACTGGTATTTGAAGTCTCTGTCACAGTATACAGTGTGATTACTGTTGCTAATGACCTACATGGTGTTGAATGTAAATAACTCCAAACAAAAAGGGCTGGGTCATTGTGATTCCAAGCAGGTTTAAACCTCAAACAATACTTACAATTGTGTATTAGTTTTATGGAAAGGCTATTTTATTTATCCAAGTGTGTATGCTGCTTTATGATGCTGGGGGCAAAGTTCAAATATGTGATAGGTATTTTAAGAAGAAGAATAGAAAGAAATGCTTTTGTATCTCATAAGAAAAACAGTTTTTAATACCAAATTTCAAGATTTTAATGTGTTTTGTAATTTTTGCATGCTTTGATTTAGTTTATCACAGGATAAATATAAAGTGCACATAAGTGTGATTCAATTACACTCATGGAGTTACTCCTGATTGCATCTATATTCTGAAGAAGCATTCTTTTATTTTTTTCATTTTTTTCATTTTTGAAAATAGATTCTTTTCCCATGCAATATATTCTGATAATACTTTCAATTGCTTCTTCTCATTCACGTTGGTTCATGCTCTGTGTATATATTACACTTTCATCAAAAATTAAGTATGAGGGAGATATGTATCTCTATCTCTCCATATAGAATGGGCTCCACCAAGTCAGTTTGTGCATTAGAGTTAGATCTTGAACCCACTGCCAGTGGCCTCAGATATTGTCCCAGCTCCAGAGAAAAACGACATCAGATTTATTTTATAAAATATTTGTTGTTCAAATATTTATAAAATAATTTACCCCAACCAAAACTGAAGCAGAGACGTTGTGCCAGGTGCACATGTGGTGCCCACATTGAACAGAAGCTTTGAGCTTTAGCTTCAAAGATGCAGAAGAGATTTCTTTCTTAAAGAGATCAAAGGTTGTGGATGGAAATAGTAATGTTGACTAGTTTCTCCTGCAAATCATACACTTTATTTTAGGCCCTCTCTGATAATTTTAATCTCCCCATGTCAGAAAAATGGTTGTACTAATATAAGTACACTTTCAGTGTTCTTGGGCAAATGAATGAATTCACAGGTGCAATCTGTTTCATAATCATGTAAATCAACTTGTATGGGCACACATGCTGGCTCTCAGGATGAGAGTAATATTATGGACCAAACATTTCTTTGCAATAAACTGACCTGTAATTAAACTGTTTTCTAAACATTTCAAATTTACTACAGATTACAAAATTCAAAGACTAATTCAAA
The DNA here is from genome assembly GCA_030556225.1 of Cricetiscus sungorus. Taxonomy (NCBI): domain Eukaryota; kingdom Metazoa; phylum Chordata; class Mammalia; order Rodentia; family Cricetidae; genus Cricetiscus; species Cricetiscus sungorus. Next base: position 114,443 of record JANBXA010000600.1, on the reverse strand, counting down.
GACTTTCTCAGTGATTTCATCAAGAACTTACTGTCTTTTCCAAACTCACTCTCTCTGAAACCTTGATTTTGCTAAAACAGTGTACTACATTGATAGGTTTCTTCCCTGGCAATTGCAATCTACTGATGCCTACTATGTCAGGAGTTTCTCCCAAATTTACTCTCCAAATATAACCCCTAATGCATAATTTTGCGTGTTTGGTGAGACTTAGTACTTATAACAAAGTAGCATTATTGCTGTCACAAAGCAGGCTGTAAAAATTTGTGTTCCTTATAGATAGGAGGGTAACTTTTGTTTCAGCACAACAATCAGTTTAAATCCAAACTCCGTGAAGAAATTTTAAATTCCTATGTTAAATAATAATACTTTTTTTAACCCAAGGTAGCATATTTTTCTAATTCAAATATTGTTTACCACCTTATATTGATTTAAATATCTGACTTCTTTTCTCCATTGGAGCAGTTTGATAGAGTTGAAAGTATAAATATCTGACTTCTTTTCTCCATTGGAGCAGTTTGATAGAGTTGAAAGTATGTCATCATATTGTGTATCTCATAATCTTATAAGATGCTGGCTTAAAGTCAAAAAATATAATTTAATTACATAAACAAATGATATCATACCTCTTCTAAAATAATGAAAATGAAGTACTGGGAAGATTGTAGTCTTTACTAGCTTTAATGAGAGGGTTCTATGTTGTGAATGATGGCTAATTACTATAGATAAGGTAACATACAATACATTGCTCCCAACATCCACCCTTATATTTATATGGGAAGAGGCCTAATTTTCTTGTTTCTTCTTATTATTCATAAGGCCTCCAGTTCACTCATCTCCTTTCTCCATGTGCTGTGCTACAATTCCCATAGCAACTATAACTCATTTTTGACTAAGTCCTCTGGGTCCTTGCCTCTTCATACTTCTATTCCTGTGAAGCATCATTTCCTTATGAGCTTGACTATGTAATTAGAAGGTTCAAGTTAATTTCAAGACTTTATGTAGCAAAATGATTTATTTGATGCATTCTATATATACATATGAATATGTAATACATGTATATTACTTATTGCTAACATTTAGATTAAATTGTAATTATAGAAATTCCAAGCTAAAATTGGGCATGGTGGCAGTCACTATTAATCCCAATTCTCTGAAGTTAGAGGCAAAAAGATACTGTGAGTTCAAGGCCAGCCTGGTCTACAAAGTGAGTTCCAGTACAGCCAATACTGTTACACAGAGAAACCTTTTCTTGAAACAAAACAAGAAAAAGAAGAGAGAGAAAGAGAGAGAGAGAGAGAGAGAGAGAGAGAGAGAGAGAGAGAGAGAGAGAGAAGGATGGAGGAAGGAAGGAAAGAAGAATCAAGAGAGAACAAAATGGGGTATTGAAAGAGGGATGGAGGGAAGGAGGGGGGAGGGAGGGAGGGGAGGAGGGTAGGAAGGAAGGAGGCTCAGAGAGCAAGGAGGAGTCAGAGGGCAAGCTAGTTTATGAGAAGTAAATAGTTTCTTTAGATTATTTGTAGTCTACAACTGATTTTTATGGCACTAAGGAAGTAAAGCTTCAGATCCAGATCCCTTATTGATAAAATTAATATATTTTCCTGCTATAAAGTAGATTTTAAAAATAATATTATGTAACAATGTGTGAGATTGTATGACTTATAAGCAACTGTTACTTCTCACATTGGTAGAGGCAGGCATGACCAGAATGACATATGATATGTGTACAGCCTACATGTATTGAATTTTAATATATTAATGTGCATTTAAGGTTCTGACCTATCTTCTCATAATTCAGTGCCAATTAATTTTTAGTCTTCAACAATATTCTTTGTGTAGATGATCTTTGGTTTATTAATTCATTTAAATATTCTTGGAGGTCTTGAATTCTTTCCAGTTTGGAATATTAGAAATGAAGTTGGCGAAAACATCTTTACAGGTGGTGGTTATAAGTGAATACTGGTTTCTATTTTATTCAAATTAATTTATAACCAAGTTCATAACCACCTGTAGTCATGGAATACAATATACTCTTCCTGGTTTGAATGAATGCAGAGTGTTACAATTTGAGCTATGACAAGAAATTAATAAAGTTTTCCATGGTGGCTGAACTACTTTGCCTTTCTCCTAGCTTTGAGTGAATATTTCTAGTATATGAACACAAATATCAGTATTTGGAGTTGTCAGTGTTTAGGATTTCTGCCATTTTAATAGCCCATATTGGAAGCTTGTTTTGCTCTGTGGTTCCCTAATGACATATCATGTATCTTCTATATTTCTTTACCACTTATAGTTCCCTGGTGAGACACTCATGCAGGTCATATCTCTGTGTGTTAATTTTGTTGTTCCTTTTCTTAAATTTGACAATGGAGCTGTATTTGCTAGAGATCAAACTCAGCTTTGACACATGGAAGACACTGTTATACTTTTTAGATATGCCCCAATGTATTCACATTTTATTACTGAATTTTAAGTGTTCACTTTTTTCTTCAAAGACAAAGATAAGTTTGTTTTCTATATATTTTGTAAATGTTTTGCCAAATTTTATTGATTATCCTCTCATTCTATTGTTTTTATCATAGCATACATACTTTAATTGTAATTAGATCCAGTTTAACAATTATTTATTTTGTATATTGCTCTATTTGCACTGTATTAAATTCTAGTTATGCTCTTGGGTTTACACAAGCAACTTTAACAAACAGTGAAATGTGTAGCCAGGACACAGAGGTTTGCTTCTTATAGCTGTTGAAACTGGGAAGTCAGAAATAAGCTATGAATTCCTTTGTCCCATATGCTGACTTCCTGTATAGGAGCATGTCTTTTCTGTATATTCACAGTGAAAGTGGTCAGTAGTTGTCTGAGGTCTTCTATGAAGACCCATGCCAGCATTAAGGCTCAATTTCCACATCTCCATTCGAGGTTTACTTTTCTGCCATTGATGTTAGGACATCAGCATAAGGACTTGAAAATCAACACTTACATTCAGAATGGAAGCCATGCTGAAAAGTTCTCCCATCTTTGAGAATTGTCAACTTACATTTCTCCTGTAGGTCTGTCTCTACTTTGAGTTATTGTTGCAAATAGCATAAAACTGTTTATCGAGGGTTAGTTTTGTTTGGAATATCTATTTGGTTCACTTCCTTTACAATGTATTTCATGGTATAAATCATGTGTTTCCTTTTGTTATTTTTCTACATTTATACCATGTATATAGTTCATATTATCTTCCTCCTTCTATTTTGCCTCTACCCACTAACTTCATATTTTCAAAGTACTCCTCTTTTTACCTTTGTGATAAATAAGCCTTCAACATTATATGGTATATGGAAATGTACCCTTTGGGAGTCTCACATATTTTTCTTAACATGAATTCTTCAAGTCCATTATTTACAGCAATGGCATAATTTTATTATTCACAGTGTATGAGCAAATTTCATTATATATACAAACCATATTTTCTTCATTCATTTGTTTGCTAATGGCATATGTATTAATATTAAAATTTAACCTTTACAGATAGTGTCACAATATACATTGATGTGCATATGTCTCTTCAGATTTACCAGGATTGCTAGAGTTGTATCATAAAATTTGTATTGTTAGAACCCCATACTGATATTCATAGTGACTGGATCATTGTGTATCTCGACTAGTAATATATAACTATTTCTTTGCCCACATCCTTGTCAGTACTTCTTGTTGTTTGTCTTCTAGATGATAGTCATTATGAACAGAGAGAGAGATGAAATCTCAAGATACCTTTTAATTTCGGGCTGAAGTAAGTATTTATTATGTCATAGTATCACAACATGGAAATATACTTTCATTAATTAATTGGTCTCTAATTTAATTACCCTCTATATCAAGAAGAAACTTCCTTGAAGATTGTTGATGGATGCTCTGATCTATAGGTTTAGAAATAAGTCATCTTCAGTCACATTAATACCATGTCCATCTAGAAGATTAATAATATTTGGTTCTCCCAGGGCCTATGACATATCTGGCCCAAAATTCTTTCTTCCTTTAATAGTGCTAGCTATGGTTCCCATCTTAATGAGTAGACTTTTGATCCAAGAAAATGTTTGTTTTTGTTCATAACTTTCATACCACTGTTGAACTGTCTTCTAAAACCAGGTGTTCTTGTTGCTTTCAGGATTTTCAGGCTATTGCTAATTTCTGGCATGGTTCATATCACCATGAATTGCTAGCTAGTAGGGATGAAGTTTACAGGTAAGTAGTACCTCCTTCAGTTTTTTGTATTTTTTTATAGATACTAGTTGTGCCCAATGTGTAGCTGCACAAAGTTTTCTATATTATGAAAGGTTCCCTACCATTCTGAACTTTAGTTTCTCTTACTGTGAATTATTTCTTTATTGTGTAAATATTCAAGTTTCACAAAATTCCATTTGTTCTTTTTCTTAAGTATACTTTGAGCTTTGTGAATTTCATACATGAATAAAATTTATTAATTAAAATTGTAAACCATCCCCTCCAATGTTTGCATTCCTTATCTTTCCATACTATTCTCTCCAAATTTAATGTGTTCCTTTCAAAATCACACTGGGTCACTTAGTGCTACCACTGTGTGCTTGTATATAGGATCATCTACTGTAGCAGGTGTAGTCACTTCAAGTTGGCATTACTGAAGAAAACTGACTGTCCAAGTCTTAACACCCATCAGTTTCAGTTCCAATAGTTCCTCCTCTAGGGATAGGATTTGATGAGCCAGTTTCCCCATCTGTGATGAAATTTCATTTGACTTGATTGCCTTAATTTGTGTGTGTGCGTGTGCATGTTAACATGTGTGTGCATGAGTGTGTGTGTGTGTGTGTGTTCTTGCATGAGAGAGAGAGAGAGAGAGAGAGAGAGAGAGAGAGAGAGAGAGAGAGAGAGAGAGAGAGAGAGAAAGGAGCAGTACCAGAGTCAATGTGGGCAATTTTCCTGTTGAATCTGGGAAATGCCATTGTGCTCCAGATGTCACACAGTCTGTACCAGGCTTTCTTGGACTGCCAAGTCCAAGTTCAAATCATACATGGAAACTTATTATTAGTTATGAATGCTCAGATTAATCTTATGCTTGTCCTACTATTTCTTATAGCTTAACTTGTTTCTCTTTAAATATGATTTAGCTCAGAGCCTTTTATCTTTCTTTTATTCTGTAAGTACTATTTTCACTACTTAATTCATGTCTTTCTGGTTTGCCCCTAGGATCTCTTGCTTCATCTTGCTTATTCTCTTCTCTCTGCTGTTTTCTTCTCTCTCTCCTTCTCTTGAGCCTAGATTACTCCTCTTATTTATTCTCTATACCAGCCAATCTATTTCTCTACAGTTTAGCTATTATTAGCTGTTCATCTACTAAAAGGGAAGATTTCTGATGAGGGTTAAGAGGTGCACTAGTCTTTGTATCTAAAGATAAGTACTTATGGGAATACCTAACACTATGCTCACAGCAGAACGATAGTAGTATGTTCTTACCTACAACCTATAACCTAACTGGATGTGTATTCTTGAACATCTTAACAGTACATGACATGAGTTCTACCTTGTAGCACAGACATTAAATTCCATTTCAAAGGAGCTGGCTATTGCCATTAAAAAAAAAAAACATGTACTTACTGAGTCAATGGCATATATTTCTACAGCACTTGGTACTGTGGTTGTCAGGCTTCAGAGCTGGGTAAGATTGTTGATATTTTTGTATCCCTATAATGGCATGTATGGCACCTTATAGAACTACAAGGAGCAGCCATATGTAGCTTTCAGATCAACAGGAGCTTGACTCCTCTACTCCGTGACTCAATTATATGGTGTCTTTAGCAGTAGTCTTCTCATCAAGTTATGGATACTAAGAAGAAGCAACATCTATAGCCTATAATAGAAATTCACTGATCAACAGTTCCCAAAATAATGAACCTTAAATGACATTGGCTTTAAATTGGATAGCCTATGTAGTCTTGGATATGCATTGTCCTCCTGTTCTAGAATAAATCTAAACTCTGCCTGGCTCTCTCCTCCCCACCCCCTGCCTCCCACTTTCTGCCCCCTTCCCATCTCTTTGAGTTGACTTTAAAAGACTTCTCCAGTAGAATGTCTTCTTGTATGTTTTAAGTATTTGAAAGTTAGTATGCCTCAAACAAAAAATTTTGGAGTTCATTAGAGAAAGTTCTTTCTTATGCTTTTATGTTGGCATGATTTCTCTGTGTTTTCTTCTAGCAATTTCATAGTTTCTGATCTTGTATTAAGTAAGGTCTTACAACCATTTACTATAAAACTTTGTAAAGAGTGAGAGACAGGGATAGAGTTCCATATTTTACACTTACATAGCAAGTTTCTCATTTTTGAAGGTCCAAATACATGTTTAGGAAATAGCAACTTTCCACCATTTTCCTGTAATTGTTTCTGCAGAGAACATGAACATGAGTATATCTGTAAGAAGTCACCATTTGGCATTTAGGTGCTCCTCTCCTCATTAGTAAACTCTGCTGGGGCTCATACTTCTTCCAGATTTTTCCCATTAACAACAATTCTGCAATTAATTGAGGATCTAGAGAGCTCATATATTATTTATTATTTATTCATTCATATTGTTTTCTGAAAGGTTACTATAGACCAACATGATCTCAGGTGGCTGACCAGAGTCTGAGTATTCACACAGCCCTTGGTGGAAACAAGAACTATAGATATCAAGTCAGACCCTGGTTGCTGTACCTGCAGTTCAGGAAAGACAGTACCATGGCCCCAGGTGACAACACAGGCTTCTCAGAACACACTGGCCCTAGTGTTCTTTGATTTTATGTAATTCATTTTTATATAGTGAGAGAAATATATAAATACTTTGTTTTTAGTAAATGGATTTAAAATTAGGGACTTTAGTACATATGTAATTAATTTTCACAATGTGGATGTTAACAATGTTTACTACTGATATTTGTTTGCAGCAAATAAAATTTTTAATTAAATATAATATAAACAGTTGAGAACAGAAATAGAAAAATTAACAAAGAATGAGAGTCAGTTAGAAAGCTAGAAAGAATGAGACTCAAAAGGCACAATTATTTTAAACAACCTGATTTCTTAGGAACACATGTATGGCTGTCTATTTTCTTTAAATCAATGGTTTCCCCAAGTATACTCTGGTTGTTTTATTATTTGTCTCTTCTTTCTTTCTGTTAATATATACCTTTATATGCATGGTGTACTTCCATTGCAAGAGATTTAGGCTTCCCAGTTTCAGGCCCTTACCCACTGCATCACATTCCATTTTCTTTTTACTCATAGTACTTACATTAGCAGGATTCTAAAAATTACCCTTGCTCAGAGTGTTCATTTCTGCTGACACATAATGGCACTGCTGCAGAGTGTTTCTAAATAGAAACCTGCTTGCCGATGTACTAATGGCATATCCTAAAGGCATTTCCATAAAGAAAAGTATAGAAGAAAGTAAAAATTAGAAACTTTGCTTACAATAAAAAATTAAGATTTTTTTATGTTGGAAACAATAAACATTCCTTTAAGTTACTGTTGGAAATGGTATAATATTTCAAAATATTAGGAAATCCCTTCAGCCTTGGCTTCATCTTTTTGATATTTTATTTTTTAAAAATATTTATTTATTTATTTATTTTTACTTCCCATCCTTCCATTAAACCACATACAATACATGGTTTTCTGTTTTAGTCTACAGAAAATCTTCTGTATCTGCTTCCATGATGTTTCAATGAACTATCAGGTGATATATTTTATTTTGCTGATTAAGCTTTTATGGGGAGGACTAGCACTCCATAAACAAATTTTAATTTTAGGGCTTTTAAGTTTTATTCATTTATTTTGCCTTCCTATTATTGCTTAATTTCTATCACTGCAGTTTAGCATGACTGTGGAAGTTGAACACACAGCAAATATTTGTAAGACACTAAAACTTTGGCTAACCACTCCAAAGAGCTATGATCAGGGACTTATTTATCAAATATAACTTCATATTGGTACAGTGGCTTGAAGCATGTTCTCTTCCAAAAAATAAAAATTGAAGTCCTGGCTTACATAACTTAAGAAAAAGAAAAAGGTCAAAATTTTAGGTGTATGGATAATGTTTTAAAGATGTAATGTTTGTAATGTTGCTTTCCACAGTCACCTTTTCAATCAGGTTTTGTAAACATTCAAGCCTACTTGCTAGTTATAACTCTCAGTCATGCCTGCGTGCTTAGTAAGTTAATCTCATTAGTACATTGTACATAACTAAAAAGAGATAAAAGTTCTGGTCATGACACAGCAAATGCCAGATAACAAACCATAGAAAAAAATATAGTTGATTTTCAAATTTAATTATACCTCTCTCTTTTTTACTCTACCCCAATCAGTTTAAATTTTATTTTCATTGAGCCAATACTTTATGTCCAACATCAAAGAATACTATCCAACATATCAAAATGTGTCAGTGTTTTTAAAACTTTCATGTGGCCTGAAGCAGGATGAAGGCTGTGCTAGCTCGGGAATGGTAAGAATTTATTAATATTTCAGAAGTTGTTACAAAACCCTCTTCTCTAGATTAAACATTCAGAACTCTATTCAGAATCACACATGGTAAGCAGGTAGAGGGGTCTGGAGGACATAGGCAGGAGAACTTAAGAGTAAGAATAGAGGTTCTTTTTTTTTAATGTTTGTGCATATGGCTCTATTCCATTCCATATGTGCAAGCTCATAAGCTGCTGGCTATTTCAGTGAGGCTCTGGATAGTGACAGCATTTTAGATGAACCACACCATGTTTCTTTTTGCTTTGGGAACAGATAAAGACATCATTGCAGCCTTTGCCATTAAAATAGGAATTTTGTTTGAATGTTTAGGTTGATTTCTTTCTCTGCACCACATAGCTCTCTTATTTTGTATTTTGATATCTTTTTACCACTGGCTTATCTAATACATGTAATTAAAGCAACAATATTCATTTTAGGTAGATTATATTACAGAGAGTAGACTCCCACAGTGAGAAAACAAACAAATAAACAAACAAGTAAAAAAGAATCAACAAAACCCTATAACATGAAACCTGTCATTTCTATCCTTCATTAGCACCACCAGCCAATTGGCCTGCAAGACACTGATAAAAAGTGTCCTCTGTACACAGATGAGCAAGGACTGTGATTTATAAAATAGGAACTAACAAAACATTCACTGAAACATTTGTTTTAGTATCAGAGCATTGATTGAAGACTTCAGGCACCAAGGTTGAGTGAGTATAAAGATTTTAATAGGACAAGAAAAAATTTCTCAAAATAAAATATAAAAATTGCTGTAATAAAATAGCAGGAAAACAACTTAAAGGGAAAAATTAATGTTTTTGGCATCAGGTAGTAAAAGACTTAAATTCATTTATTAAACTAGAAAAGCTCAAAATATTTTAACTGAGGATTCTCAAAAATAAGTTAGCTCATTTTCCAGGTGAAACTATAATGCCACTGGAGGCCAATGCTCATTAAAATGTTTTTGAAAATACTGTTATCAAAAGTTGGTATCCGCAACAACATATTATCTATATAAAGCACATTTCATGTAAATTGTTAAGCTCTGATAATAGCCCTGGGAGACATATACAAATAGATTTTAAGGGGCTGATGCCTGTCTTCATGATAGTATTTTTAAATCTTAAAATTAATTCTTAGGATCAATAGCTGCTTCAAAATAAAAGTAAGATTTTATTTTACCACTTCCACCAGGGATGTATAAAAGTCTCACCAGTTTGAATTTGTTGTTCAGTTATGTTTCATCAAGACAATTTTAGAATCTCTCATGTACTGAGGAAAAAGCTTTTTAAGTGGCAATTCATATGCAAAAAATCAATGAAAGGTGATAGATATTTTACAGTATCCAAAGCATATTGCAAAGTTACTGGAAAGTCACAGCACAATGGAATCTAGCAATCATGTCGTATTTGCTGAGCATTTAATTTCATATATTATATTTGAGAAAGAAAATCACAAATAGGTAAAGTCTGCCATTATTGAAAGTAGAAGTTCTTCTTGATATAATTCAATTAAATAACACATTGTTATAAAATAACTTTAAATTGATTGTTTCATACACAAAGTATATGTGTGGATAGGTGACAATATTTAACATGCAAACATTCCTAATTCTGTTTATATTGAATAAACCTGAAATACATATGTTTTCTTGATGTTTCTTTTATGAGTTCTTACATGAAAAGATGTGGGCTTGAATACATAAAATTTTATTTTATTTTAAGTTAAGTGTTTTTCATTCAGGTAGCTTTCACGATATGTGAAAGAGGAGGAATTTTTCAGAATTATTTTGTCAAAAATTTTTGGTTTGTGCCAGCAAAGCTAGAAAACAATGAGGACCCTAAGAAAGACATATATGTTCTCCCAGAGGAGGGGAAAAGGACAAGGTCTCCCAAGCAAATTGGGAGCATAGAAGGAGGGGAGAGGGAGTTAGGAGAAAGAAGAGGAGAAAGAAGAGGAGAGATGGGCATGTAGAAACAGAAATTGAGACAGAAAAAGAATATAGGAGAATAAGAAAAGAGATATCATAATAGAGGCACTACCATCATAGATTTAAGGAGAAATCTGGCACTAGAAAAATGCTCAGAGATCTACAAGGATGAACCCAACTAACAATCTAAGCAATAGTGAAGAGGCTACCTATAATGCCCTTCCAAGATAATGAGATTGACGACTACATTATATGTTATCCTAGAGCCTTCATCTTGTGGCTGATGGAAGCAGAAGCAGACACCCACAGTTAAACACTAGCTGAACTCCTGGAATCCAGCCACAGAGAGGGAGGAGTGATGAGCAAAGGGTTCAAGACCAGGCTGGAGAAATCCACAGAATCAGCTGACATGAACCCCTGTGTGATAGCTGGGAAACCAGCATAGGACTGACCCAGAACCCCTGAATGTGGGTGTTAGTTAGAAGGACTGGGCAGTCTATGGGGCTTTTAGTAATGGATCAGTACTTATCCTTAGTACACAAATGAACTTTGGGAGCCCATCCATATAAAGGAATACTTTCTCAGCCTACGCACATGGGGGAGTGTAGTGAGATATTCACTCTGTCTACACCTGTTGAACTGACCATGCCCATTTTGGATGGGCACAGATGCAGATGTGACCTGGGCTAACTAGGTATGTGTTAGCGACCCTGGAGTTCTCTCTTGCTTGCTGAACAGATGTACAAAAATTTCTTAACATGTATGTATAGACATGTTTTGTTCAATATCTGTGAAAATTTGTCATTACTCAATTACTAAATACTACTAATTATTAAAGGACATAATTGTGTTTCTTTAGTTATTCAATGTAAGGCAAAACACACCAGAAAATCAAGCATGCAGGAAGACAAAACTATTTTAATGGTTTGTCCACTTTATCAACTTTGAGTTCATTGAGTGTTTTAATTATCTTCATTTGGGATTTTTGTGTCTCAGGAGCAAATTCTGGATCAGTTCCATTTTTGTTTATCTCATAGAGGGCCATTACCTGAACATTCATGGTCCCCTCTAAGAATATACTTCTTTACCAAATACTTCTTTGATTTGTTAGTTAACCTGCTTTTTAATGATAAACTGTGCCTACATGGTAAATATTTTCCACTCTTATGCCCATAAAAACTTGTTTCTCCAAGACCTACATACTTAAAACATGAACTCAAGTTTAGTATTATTAGAAATATATACTCTACTGTGCTGTCTTGCACAACCATTACTCACTTTTGCTTTATTTGAGAAACACTGACTATTTCCACTTCAAATAGTCATCCAATAATTTCTACTTAGTTCTCACTCTGATCTAAGCTGACAGATTTTTCCATATACCAAAAGTTGTATCTTGGTTATAAGACAGACAGTGACTGAATATATTAGCTAGTACATACCATGAACACATGTAAGGCTAAATTCAGATACCTTGCTTAAAGACATCCTTGTATTCTCAATGTTAAGAATTTGGAATGCTTTGAAAAACTTTTTTTTATAAAGTAAGTTTTTCTTGTCAGTGGCATGCCAATCTGATGCTAACATTTCCTTAGTTTCTTCTCTTGGTAAAGAAGTTGCTTCCATCTTGGAGGTAGGAGCAAGGAATTTCTTCCTAAAGCCCTAAGGGAATGGCAACATCTTTTAGCTAAAATATGAAATATCTTTCATAAGAGAAAGTGTACTATGAACTTTAGATTGTTCATGGGGTAGGCATCAGATTTTCTTGAACTTAATATAGGAATTATTACAAGGATACATACAACAAAGGTTCAGTCATATAACTTCTGCTTTATTAATGGATATATGCTGATAGGGCTGAAATGTGCAAGAGATTCTTTCTACGGACCTAGGCAGTGAGCTGCAGAGGAAGAAATAAAATGGCAATTTTTTGTGAATTTGGTAACACCGGGTAAGTAAATATTTATGATAAAATTAAATTATCATCAGCCCTCAAAATTGGTTACTGATGAACAATGGGGTAAAAACATCTATCTATCTTGTGACCATCTTTCAGTGCTCTTAGTATTTCAACACATGAAAATCTATTGTCACTGAAAAGTTGCCACACTCTTTTTATCCTAGCCCTCAGCAGGAAGAGATATGCTTTCAAGGCCAACCTGATCTACATGTTGACTTCCATGACAAGTGGGGCTGTATACAGTGACACTGACTCAAAAAGAAAAAACAAAACAAAAAATCACTAGGCCACAGAAAGTACACATGACCAAATGTAACCAAATCAAATTTAGTTAATTTAAATAAACTGAGTTTATTCTAGTTTTTATGTCATAATGCCTAAAACATGGAAGGACAAGAAATGGGAAAGGGTTTGGTATAATATCATGGAGCTTTTTCTTACTATACCAGTAGGCCAGTATTATTTCTTTAATTGTAAAGGGTGACAACTAAGATCAAATAAAATAAAAATCTCATAGTCTAATTATAGTAGCACAAATATGTGAAAGACCAATATGTTCTCTGGAAGTCTATTATACAAATGAAAGATGATCTACCAATGTATTTTGAAGTTTCTACAAAAAAACATATTTTGAGGTGTTAAAATACCATTTTTAAAAACAAAGCTTACAGATAATTGGAGAATAGATTTAGGCCAATGTATTATGACAGGACAAGTCGTCTTCCTCTTCTTCTTCTCCTTCTTCTCCTTCTTCTTAATCTTTTTCTTCTTCTTTCCTTTATTCTTTCTTCTTCTTCTCTTCCTCCTCCATCTCCTTCTTCTCCTCCTTCTCCTCCTCCACTCCTTCTACTCCTCCTTTTCCTCCTCTTCTTCCTTCTCCTACTTCTTGCTCCTTTATGTATTTTTAAAAGGAAGAGGGAAATGATGAGGATCAGAAAGAGTGAGCAAAGTAAGGCAATACAAAATTATTTAATGATCCTAGCTCAATAAAATGTTGATAAATTAATATTATAACAGAGTCCAAAAGATAGGATGAATAACATATAAACTGTAAATTTTATTATAAAAAGTATTTTATACTTATGTCTTAACAAATATTGAGAATAATTTATGTTAAAGTTTATAGCATGCTTGCTTTGCCATATAAACTCACCCATATATATTAAGGTGAAAAGACAATTAAGAGCCAATAATATTGACATTGATACTCATTTCCATTATGAGAGTTTATAAATATTAATGTTGAGAAATAGGAATAAAGTACATTAAATTTCAGTTATTGGATATTAATTCCTAATACCTTCTATAATGAATTTGCAAACATTTTGTTCTTCCTTTATTCAATATCTTAACTTTATTATTTTTTTAACTAAGCATACTTTTTTTAAAATAACTTCTGTTAAGAGTTGTTTTTCCCTCCAGCCTGGTCCCACTTCCACACCAGCCCCAAATAACACACAGAGATGCTATATTTGATATAAAGCTGTAGGTCAGTTACTAGTTTCTTATAGGCTAATTTTGTCTTAAATATTAAACAATTTCTATTCATCTAAGTATTTCAACATGGTCTTATCCTACCAGAGAGAGGGTCCAGAATCTTCATTGATCAATTAATTTCCTTGCCTGTTTTTCAGAAGAGAACTGATTTCTGAAGTTCTATACCAAATTGGATATCATGAAATATTCCTTTCAAAATACCTATAAAAGTTTATTTCAAGACAAATAAATAAGGAGGTAGAGTGACAGTTACAAGAATTGCCTTGGCCTATTACTTCATAATTAAGGAGGTGCTTTGACTATTTTACCACATATTATAATTATTATTTTTCAACTAAAACAATGTATATAAAGTTAGTTTAAGTGATATTTGTGGTGCATGTGTGTAATCCTAGCACTGGTAAATCCACTGTTAGAAGATTACAGGTTCGAGGCAGTGTGTAGTATAGTGGTTTTTATATAAAAACAAAGCAGGGCTCTGAAACCCACAGAGATAGCTGTCCTGAACAAAGAGGAGCTAATTGGCCCCAGAGTGATAGCTGGGAAATCAGCATTGGACCAAGAGAACCCCTGAACATAGATCTCAGTTAGAAGGCCTGGGCAGTCTAAGGGACCTCTGTCAGTGGAACCAGGATGTATCCCTGGTGCACAAAACGACTTTGGGAGCACATTCCCCATGGAGGGATACTCCTTTAATCTAGAGTAAGGAGGGGAGGACCTAGTCCCTACTGCAAAGACTTGACAGATTTTGTTAATCCCTCCTGAAAGGCATCACCCTCCTTGTGGAGTGGTAAGGGAGAGTGGAATGGGAGGGTGTTCAGAGGGCATGGGAGGGTGGGGGAGTGGGAGGGAGGAAGGGAGAGGGAACTGGGAATGATACATAAAATAAGAAAAATAAATAAATAATTATAAAACAAAAATAGTTCACTAAACTAAACAATGTTAATTTTCCCCTTAAAGAAAGACAAATGCCTACAAATGCCTAGATATATCATTCATGAATACCATTAATGGTCTATAGAATGCACATATTTGAATACAGAGGAAGCAACTAAACATTGAAACAAACTTCTCATATTCTCCATGGCACCCAGCAAAATCTAAGTAGGGTATTAGTGAATCCTAATAAATTTCAAGTGGGATAAATCACTCATTAATTTTCTAAGCAGGAGAGCACACAGCTTTGCTTCTCTTTGCAAGTTTTAGAAAGGAGATTTGTCAGTCCTGTGATGTTTCCTGTAATATTCTATGTTAAGCCTCACATTTGTTTAAATGGAATGAGTATTTTTACTGGAAACTGTTTGTGAAAAAGAATACCATGTCTCAAAAATGTCAAGCTGTAGTCATCCAGATATCTTTGAGCTTCACCTCTGCTTTACCCAATATTGTAAAACTCTAACAGCTAATCTTTGAATCTCCAGAAAACCCTGACAGATTTTCCCCTTCTAATTGTATAAGTTTCCCTCTGATATAGGGATTAATTCAGGGTGCTTTAAATCTAAATTAGTTATCTAAGTTTCTCCTTGGTTGCCTCATAATCTATTATTTAATCATCAGGATGACTGCAGAAAAGATGAAATTGCATTGAATAAACCTTTGATAGAAAATGTTATATGAAATGGCAGTGATCTACTGGGTCTGGAGTAAGAAGCTGCTGTGTGCTCCTCACTAAAGCACTGTTTTTTCTTTGCTTTTTACTTTTTTTCCCTCATGAACAAACTCCATTGGCAAATTAAATTACTGAACAGATTAGCTTGCAGTAGTGTGTGTGTGTGTGTGTGTGTGTGTGTGTGTGTGTGTGTGTTTATTTGGTTTGGAAAAATAAATAAAATTGCGTATGTAATATCTTTATCTATACTGTGAAGAGTTTTCATACAGGTCTCTCTTTTTTCTGTATCTAGCATGCTACATGCCTCCAAGAAAATACAGTTTTAGATCTCTGATTTAGCCTACTGGTCTACCTCCAAATCATTTCAATTTTCCTATGAATTTTTATGGGTTTTGACTTTTTTTTTTTACTTCCCTAGTATTTATAAGTCATAACTTACTTTTAAAAAAGAAAGAATAAACAAAACTCCAATTTACAATGGTTATCTTCTCTAGATCAAGAATGTGCCCTTTTAAAAAAAGCAAAAATACTATTTTACTTCTTTGGCAAAGGCTTCTTATTTGCAACCCAGGATCTATAGTTATAAGATTTCTTTACCTCAGAGCCTTCAGTATGATAAATCCCTATCAAACTTGGTTGGATTTCTCTGTGATGCCATCTGGTGTTATTTCCATAAAACTAAACTCCTGAATTCTTATTTGAGAAAACATTATTACCTCTTCTCCACCAATTTACATCTAACTCAGGCTATAAGCTTCTACTACAATTTTAATCCAACAAATATTCTGTGTCCAACTTGGTACAGTGGCAGAGTAAATGGAGGTAATCTCTGCACTGGAACCAAGCCACATGCTTGATTAACTGTAGAATATACCTGTAACACACACATATCCCTCCCTCCGCAGTGACTCTGGCAATGGAGACACTACATTGTGAAAACAATCCCCTTTACAATTGCAGACATTCACATATGCAAAAGACTTCTAAAACATATTGCCACATAGAATCTACTGTAATGTGTGGTTATTATAGTTTACTTAATCAAAACTGTGAGACTGTAAAAAGTGATATAGGAAGAAAGTGGATACAACAATATAACAAATGACTTTTGGGTTTTTATCAGCTTATTTGTTTGTCTAGTGTTGCTATAATAAGGTTGTGATTATGGATTTTATATTAGAATTATATAATGGCCATTTACTTAGGTCACTTAGATGAAGTGTATGTGATAAAAGTATACTTCATAGTCTACCTGTTACTGTTATTGTTGTTGTTATTCTGAAATTTAAAATATTTTGGGCTCAACGTACCTGGTCTTCAATTCCAGCTGTAGTTTTTGTTTGTTTGTTTGTTTGTTTGTTTTGTATCTGTGTTAGAATTGGCTTGTTAGCTAATAGGTTGTGTGGTGTTCCATGTTTAAGTAGGACAGCAAAGTTTCCCGCCAATTATTTGCTTTTGTAAATATATCCTAAAAGGAATCCAGACTGGGTAGACAGAAACATAGATAAATACCACACAGACAGCTTGGTAGGGCTTGATAGTGCTCTTCTTGAACATAAATGTTTTAGTCTGTAAAGGAAAAAACAATTGGTGAATTGCTTTAAACTATGGCATAATTTATAAATTTCCACTGACTTATCTAAAAGTTGCATCTTAGTAAACATAAAAAAATGTGAATTTCTTTAAATACTTTTTTTAAATTATTTATACAACATGGAAACATTTCAAATACTTTTTTTAACAATCACGCATTACCAGAAAATAAAATACTAATGCTATACATGTGTTGACCCATAAGTTACTTACAGAAACATTTTAAACATTTAAAGACATTTTGCTTTGGCTCCTGTATTCAAAAGAGTTGGTAAGGATATGTACTTTTATTTTGTCTAATATATTTTGTTTCTGTTTACTATACTATTTGAAAATCAATAGAAGATAGCTCACTAACTTTAGTATTAAATAACTCAATCCTCATATTAAATAATCATTCCTAACTACCTAATATAATATAAATATTCATTGATATGTCACAAATCTCTAAGTGAGACCCTTCCCGCAATGTGTTAATAGAGCACATTATATGTCTAATATCTTGTTTTATTATCATTAATCAAGACTTTTAACACCTATTATATGGAACACTCACAATTTTTAAATTGACATGAATATTTTAAAACATTTGGGAAGTATAACAAAATGTTGTTACCACTCTTATTGTAGCTCTCTAATAGAAAAGTTGCATAAGAGGACACAAAGATCTCTCAGGGAGAAATCCGTGATTAGTGATGTGAGTTTGATTCCACAAGTGAGGCTCTGAGCTCCACATATGTACCATAGCATATCACTGCATGTGCATACCCTCAAAACACCTTCCTAAACAAACAAACAAACAAATGTAAATAGAAATTATTTTAAAATAAATGTCAACAATTTAGTGGCTGAGTGTGTGTATATTTTATCATTGTGAAGCACTTGTGCTGATGTAATCCACATTCATTTTCCCAAAGAGTCAGTGATAAGACATGGTGACATGGAATTTCATATATTTGACGTTACACAATAGTGAAGGTTCTCCATGACTTTCTATTAACATTGTTAAGCATTCACATAGTGAAGGCTTCAGAATTTAAATATTTGGATTTGTTTCTATTCAGCACTCTCTATATTCAGTAGCAGATGGTCAGCATTTCCACTCTAAAGGGAATAGAATAGGACCCAAAATCACTTGTGTAATTTATTGAATTAATTTAGTTAGTTTATAGACTGCATGAATAAACTCTGAAATTCTCAATCAGAATTTATTTTGAATAGTCTCCATTTTAGCCCACATGTTTTTCTTTAATACCAGTATATATGTCTGAGTCATAGAAAGATTATTTTTTGTCTGTTAAGTTGCCAGTGAATGAAAGAGTTCTTGAATTTTATCCAAATAGTTAATAAAATACCTAATAATACATTTAATCAATTGCAGAAGTACTTATGAGTCTTAGTCTGGTCTTTTAATCAGTCTCACCAAGATATAAACCCTATGGTCTACAATAACAAATTGTCTGAGAAAATAGGCATACTGCTGCACTAAGAGTATGATTATTAGGCAGTAAACAATCATTTTTGGTTGGTTTTAAGGCTCAGGGATCTATGCAGAAGAGTAGATAGAAAGGAAGTTGTAGATGACAAGAAGGAAACAGTGTCTTCCAGATACAACAGCACTACTACACACTGAAAGGAAAAAATGACAGTATATATAAAACCTTCCCAGGTTCAAACAGTACAAAATTCTAGTGAGATTTCCCAGAGAAGAATATAATGGACACAAATATCCACTCCTACCCAATAAGCTTATTGGGATTGATAGGTGCTAGGAAAGGAAAAATCAGTTTTCTTCAATAAAGTGTTCCCAACATTCAGTATATCAACCATAATTCAAGGCAGGCCTCATACCCAGCAGTAGTTGGCCCAAACAATATGAACACTGTGCTACTTTGTGTTATTTTGTTTTGCTTTTGGAGGGATTTTTATTTATTTATTGTGATATTAGACTTTTTTCTAGTTTGTGTTGATATTATGTTTTCTTTTGTTCTAAGAGAGACAGAGACATAGAAAGAGGAGAGAATAGGGTGTAAAGTGGGTTGGGAGGTGGCGATGGTCTCAGAGGCATTGTAGAGCAGAAAGAATATGATCAAAATATATTATCTGAAAAAATAAATGGAAAAGACAAAAATACTAAAAGCAAGAATAAATTTCACCATTTTTGCTAATATTAAAGTTTATGTACTAAGACTGAAGAAAGGATTCAAGGACAGAGGTGTACATGAAAATAGACTGTCACTTCAAATAAACCACTGACACCAACTGAGAAATTGTGGATAGTAGATATTAGAAAGCCATATCTCAAAGGCTCCTTTGCAGTTTTAATAAGAAAATTAACTCTACATGGAATGATCATAACTATAGAGACCATGAAAAGAATAATTAATTCTGTTGTTTGGCATTTTATTAATGCCAATTTAAAAAGTTTTCATATATACTAATGGGAAATGTCCTCTGTGCTGTGACTATATGTTTTTCTTATTGGTTGAAGAATAAACTTGTTTTGGCCAATAGACAGGGAAAATTTAGGTAGGCAGGAATTCTGAACAAAGAAGCAGGGAGAAGGCAGTTAGAGAGACAGATGCCATGAAGCTACAAGGAAGGCAGAATGCCAGGACATCACCTAGGTAAGCCAAGACCACATGGAAATACACAGATTAATAGAACTGAGTTAATAATTAGAAGAAAGATAGCCAGTAATAAGCCTAAGCCAATGGCTGAAAAATTATAAAAACGTATTAAGTCTCTTAATGGTTATTTCATAACCCAACAGGGCTAGAGAGAAACCAGTCCAATAGGATGCAGAGTAGATGGAGAAAAGTCTCCCATTACAAATGGCACCCAACTTGTGGCACAAACCCACAACCCTGAGATTAATAGTTTAATGCTCTACCAACTGAATTAGCCAGGCACAGTGGTGCATACCTGTAGTCCCAGATGCACAGGAGGCCAAGACAGGAGGATGGCTTGAGTCCAGGAGTTCTGGTCTGTATTGTGCTATAACAGTCAAGTATCTGCACTAAGATCAGCACTAGTAAGGTGATGTCCAGGAAACAGGGGGCCATCAGGTTGCTTAAGGAGGGGTGAACTGACCAAGATCTGAAATGGAGCAGGTCAAAATTCCTATGCTCAATCATGAGAGAGAGAGGGGGGAGAGAGAGAGAGAGAGAGAGAGAGAGAGAGAGAGAGAGAGAGAGAGAGAGAGAGAGAGAGAGAGAACATTTGCTCCCGGTCCAAACTTAGCACCTGAGACCCTGCTCAGTAGTGGCCAGTGCCTCAACGACTGTTGGCTAAATGAGTTTCCACAACAATGTGTTTACTGTAAAATCTTATTTTCAGTTCTATATGAACCTTAAAGAACTCTGGACACTATACATATTATATTATTAAAAGTGATTAAAGGTATACAAGCTCTAATATGTTAATATTTTCATGTTAGCATAAAACACTAATTTGTTAATATGAGAGCACTGAGAGACTTCAGATAGACCAAAACTCAATCTCCCTAATAAGATTTGGGAGAACAAAAAATTTCCGTCTTTTGTATATATTTGTTTTGTGTTGCCCTTTTTAAAGTATTTCATGACAGAGATTCTTGTTAGTTGTAGAGTGCATCCCACCATCTATGAAATAAGGAAGTGAGAAGAATAAGGTGATATTTAAATACTATCTGAACTTCATATTTTCTTGGCACAGATTTGTTAGGACATAAATTTGAACAAAATTATTGGTGAGACTCAATGTAAGGAATAGAAAAAAACAAACAAAACAAACAAACAAAAAACACCAAGTAGGTATAGTGTTATAGAATAGAGAATGTGTTAATATAGTAACCTTGGCCTATATTCTTCCTGCCACCTAAAATATGGCAAACTTAATTCACACAATCATAAAGAAGGTTTGTCCAAACTGAACAAAATCAGCATCCTCTGATAAATATTTATTGCTGTCTGTCCATTTATCATCTAACCCTGAAGTGTTGATGAAATTTTTCCAATCTTATTAGAAAAAGGTCATTTTCTTTGCCAATATTTGTCTTGACCTCTCATAATTTGTTTTTCATACTGTTTTTTTTTAACGTTGTGGTCTTTGAAATATCTCAATACTGATATAAAATCACCAGTGACTCATCTTTTCTTCTAAATGTAAATCTACAGATGTGTCAATAGTAGAAACATATTAATAGCAAGAACCATCCACCCACATCTCAAAAAGTTTGAAATTAAGTAAAATAATAAAAGAAAAAGTCCTACAAAAATAAAAAGAAACATTTCCATGAAATATTTGCTCAGTTTTTTTCTTTAGTGAACTAGAATTTTGCATTCAAATTAAGAAAAAAATCTTAGAAAATAAAATAGATCTTCAGATATGACAACCCTATTAAACATTCATAAAAAAATAATTGAAAGGACATAAACCCATTGTCTTTTAATTAATGTAAAATTAATATTTTATTATTTCCCAATATAGTAATTAATATATTTAATGCAGCTTATTAATACCTATTTTCAGTTAACAATTAATGATATGATTTTTTCATGTGCTTAGACATTTTATATACATATTATAATAAATATAGTCAGGACCAGAGACTTAGGATAAAAACACAGAATAAAACCAAACACAACTGCAAAAAAATTAAATAAATGAAACCAGGCAGTGGAGGCACACACCTTTAATCCCAACACTTGAGAGGCAGAGACCAGGACAGGCGATAGCTGTTAGACAAAGAAACCTTGTCTCAGAAAAAGACAAAAGAAAAGAGTAAAGGTTAATAAAATGGTTTCTAATGATGTTTTGCTATACTCACAGACTGGAGCCTAGCCCAATCATCATTAGGGAATCATCAGTCAGCAATTGATGGGAGCAGGAGAAGAGGCCCACAGCTAAATATTAGGCTGATATCTGGGAACCCCACATAAGAGGGGGAGGAAAGATTGAAGGATTGTAGGATCCAGAGAGGTTGAGAACACCACAAGAACATGGCTAACAGAACCAACTAAGCAGGGATCATTTGGACTCACAAAGATTGAAGTGATAATCACAGATTCAGAATGGGTCTGATTTAGTTCCTCTGCATGTTTATTATGATTGAGAATCTTGTTGTTCTCATGGGACTCCTAATAGTGGTAGTGGAGGCAGGTGTTTCTGATTTTTCTGCCTACACCCGGGACCCTTTTCCTCCTACTGTGTTGCCTTGTCCAGTCTTGATATGAAGGATTATGCCTAGCCTTATTGTAACTTGTTATGTCATCCTTTGTGGATATCCATGGGAGACCTGCTCTTTGTTTTTGTTGTTGTAGGGAAATGGGTATGGGGAATAGAGGAGGTGTGTGGGATGGACTAGGAGGAATAGGCAGAGGGGAAACTGCAATAAGGATGTGTATATGTTTGTCTTATTAGTTGATGATTAAAACACTGATTAGCCAGGCAAGAAGTGTAGCATGGCAGATACTGCCAATAGCTAATCATAGAGGTCTGGGAAGTCTGTACAGACAGATAAGAAGTGACACAGCTGGGAAGAATCAGAAGCATGGGCAAGCAGGGAATTTTTTCTCTTCTCTGCAGAGATATAGCAGGCAAGAGAGATGCAGATGTGGCATCCCTGTTAAGCCAAGACCACGTGGAAATACTTAGATTGATAGAAACAGGTTAATATTTAAGACAGAGCTAGCCAATAAGAGATGCTAGTAACAGGCCAACAGTTTAATAATTAATACAAAGTCTCTGTGTTATTTTGGGACTGACATAGCTCTAAGACCATGCTTGGGGAAAATGCTCATAACAGGGCGTAATGTATGATATATATATATATATATATATATGTGTGTGTGTGTGTGTGTGTGTGTGTGTGTGTGTGTGTGTGTGTGTGTGTATTAAAAGATAATATGTTTGGTTGCTTGGCTTTGGTTTTTTGAAACAGTGTTTCTCTGTGTAGCTTTGGAGCCTGTGTTGGCACTTTCTCTGTAGATCAGGCTGACCTTGAACTCACAGAGATCCTCCTGCCTCTGACTCATGAGGGCTTGGATTAAAGGCACTTGCCACCACTGTCTGGTCTGATAATTTGTTTTTATTTTAAAGATATCTCAATTAATTCTTTTATATTCTAATCCCTTAATCAAAACCGATGTTTAGGCCTTTTCTTTAAAAATTACTTTATATTTTTCTTTTCTTTAATTAAATTAATTTGTTTTTTAGAGCCCATCACACTTTCTCCTTTCTTCTCATCCCAGTCCCTCACCCTGCAACCTCTGCTACAGGCTCCCATTGACTCTCCTTCCTTCTCTTGTGAAAAGTAATGGCCTTCTGCACATATGAGTCAGCCATAGAATACCAAGTTGCAGTAAGACTTGGCACCTCCTCCCCTATTAAGGCTGGACAGGGCAACTTAGTCTGAGAGAAAGGGTCCAAAAAGCAGTTAGAAGAGTCAGAGACAACTCCTGCTCCCACTGTTAGGAGTACCCCAAGAATGATAAGCTATACAACTTTAAAATACTGGTTGAGGGTCTAGGTCAGTCCCATGCTAGCTCTCTGGTTGGTGATTCAATCTCTGTGAGCCCCTATGAACCCAGGTTAGTTGCATCTGTGGTTTTCTTGTGCTATCCTTGATCCTTCTAACTTTAATAATCCTTCTCCCTCCTATTCCAAAGGATTCCTTGAGCCCTGCCTAGTATTTGGCTGTAGGTCTCTGTATCTGTTTCCATCAGTTGCTGGGTGAAGCCTCTCTGACAGTTGGGATAGGCACCAACCTAATTCATCCCAAGATGACCCATGATTCCAGTTGTGTTTCCCGTTACTCTGTGGCTCCAACCTCTGCCCACTTAATCCCTCCAATTCCCATGTCTGTCTTCCACCAAGGGCCCCCACAACAGCCACCTGCGATTTCTATTCTATCCCCCCTATTGTTGCCTTTTCATAATGTATACCTTAAAACTTGAAATTTTTTACTTTGATACTGATGTTTAAGTTTTCCAGAAGGAATACTAACAATTCCTGGCAGCAGTCTTGGAACCCTCAGGAAAGAAGATGGGACCTCAATTCTACAATTCCATTTGACTCAACCTGATGCATCTGAACTACAAACTTCACCCTAAAACTTGTTTGAGACTGTTTGGCTCAAGAAAACTCCTAACTAGCTAGCTGTAATGATGCACCTTCTTATTACATACTAGCCAGAGTTTCAAATAGAACTCCAGTCAAGCATTTCCTTCCACACAGTGAGTAGCTACACATGTCACAGTCAGTTCTGTTGAGAAATTTGACTGCTAAAAATCTTATTACTACAGGATCCCATGGAGCAATCATCATCCCATTTGAGCAGGAAGTATTCTTCAGATAACGACGCCCCCTTTCCCTACTCTTGGAATTTAGGGATAACATCCATCTTTCTGAAGGTTGGTTTTAGTTATTTGGGTCTGGGTATGGAAGGTGATGCTTAGACTCAGGTATCTCTTTTAGACAGGAATAGGGCATGGTTGGGAAAGGTACAGTTTAGAATGATATAGGTAGATTAACCTATCCTCTTGTAAATTATTTAGTAAGAGTTAGATATTAGTATTACAGCTTACATTGTTATATATTATTATTTGTGGTAACCTATGTAAAATTAAGTTTATATTCCCTTCCTGGAAGAATTGTATATTATATTTTGTCATATTATGTGAAATCTTTCCATTTATGATGTTTTATGCACATTAATCTTGTCATATTCTATGTATGTATAGTTTTACTTATGTTCAAGACATTTTGTATTTTGATACAATTTATGCACATTATTCTTGCCATATTCTATGTATGTATACTTTTTCTTGTGCTCATGACATTTTGTATATTGATACAATTTAGAATATTTTTATCATGCTGCCCTTTAGAGTTTTACCTCTTGTCTAGACATTTCTACTCTACCTCTACTTTAGGAATTTACATATATATATATATATATACATATATATATATATTCATAATTCATAGTTATATTGTTTAGGTATTTATCCCTGCTTTATTTGGGGAAGTTTCAATCAGTTTATTAGCTAAGTTCCTGAGTAATACAGATTATTTTCACCCATGTTTCCTTTACCTAAGAGATTAGTCAGACATAGATGTTTAATCTTCAATCACTTCATAGAACTGCAGAACATGGCATTTAAATGTTTTAATATTAGTACTACGTTGATATGAGACACTGTTGCTCATGACAGCATGGTTCACTTTCCCAAAAATATGTAGGACACTGTTGTTTCTCCTTCTGGAGTTCATCCTCGCTTCGGGATGACATCTTGGGCAAAGAACTGCCCTATCTTGACCATTGATTTTGGACATGCAGTCCTATGGGCTTGCAGGAGACAAACATAGAAGACTGCTGAACCTTGCCAAGTCAGGGTAAGACAGCATTTCTACCTCCCTGCTGTTGTTGTGGCCTGTCAAGTACTCTTGGCCTTAGCCAAAACTGGGTGTACCAATGTTGCTGTGAGACCTTGGGTGACTGTCTAGGTAGCTGGCTGTTTCTGTCTTCTCTGCACCTTTTGGAAGTTGCCCATCTGTACTTCCTTTCTACCCTAGTGTTGTTATTTTCTTTCTCAGGTCTTCATGAGGTTGTAGATTAAACTATCACAATTATTATTCTCTCTTCCTAGTTAGATATATTAGGTACTAGACTTAAGTTTTCCAGCTTAGGACAACTCTATTGTAAACTCCATTATGCCTTCACCCTAGAACTAGATATGTAGGTGGTTTTGTTCTCAATTTTCCTTTTCTTAGAGCACACTTGTTATTTATTCATTGTTTTGTATATAGTTTTGTATCAAGCCTAAATTTTTTGTTTACACCAAAAGGGGAATTGTAGTGGGATATTCACTTTGTCTCCTTCTGTGGCACTGACCAACCTATTGGGGGGTGGAACCAGGGGCGGAAGTGACCATTGAAACTAGGTTGGAGGAGGGACCAGGGGATGCTCTCTTGCTGGCAGGATGCGGAGAGGAGAGCAACTGGTGGGACCTGCTGGTGTTCTTCTGTCTAGGTTGTAAGTTATTTTTCCCTGAATAAACATATATTCGGCCTATCTGTTTATCTTGATCCTTATTAAACTGCAATAATGTATATCACTTGTTGCATAGCAATCCACAATCCAGTAAATGTGCCCAGGACACTCATTAAGGCCATTTTGATATGTAGATTATATGCTAAAATACCATGCTAAATAGCAGACTCATCAGGCACAAATTTGTGTACAGTTTTCATATTCCTGTCTCACTTGCTTCTCTTCAAAGTCACTTTTTGCCTTTTGAGCAGTACTGCTATGCTGGGGAATATTATTTTAAGGTGTGTGCCTTTTGTTTCTGATATATTTTTTTAACTTTGTGAAGCTATGGTTCTTTGTTTAAAATACCTGATGGTCTAATAAAGACCTGAATGGCCATTAGCAAGTCAGGAGACATGCTAGGTAAGGCTGGCAAGCAAGCAGTATAAATTGTTTGAGAAACAAGGGAGGGGGAGCAAGGAGAACTGGAAGAGTAGGACATCAGGGGCCAGCCCCAAAGACACCCAGCTAGCCAAAAAGTAAGAAGTAAAGTAACTTATACAGAAGAAAGACAAAAGACCAGAGGGAAAAGGTAAAATGGTTTATTTAAGAAAGGCTGTCTAGCAACATGCCAAGCTAAGGCCAAGAATTCATAAGTAACTATACTAAGGCCAGGAATTCATAAGTAACTATAAGATTTAGTGTGTAATTTATCTGGGATCTAGGTAGTGGGCCCCTCAAAACAACAAAAGAGTAAAACATAGCACAACACTGTTATTATATATTGCAAACATATTCTTCTCTCATATGATACATCCCAACCATAGTTTCCCTTCCCAACACTCTTCCCAACACCCAACTTTTCCTCTGTCCCAGATTCACGTTTCCTCCATTTCCTCCTCAGAAAAAGAGCAAGCCTCCAAAAGACTACAGTCAAATAGGACAGAACAGTATACAATAAAAAAAAAAAAGTGAAAGCCTTCATACTGAGGCTGGAAAAGGCAACCAATAAGAAGGAAAGAGTCTCAAGTGTAGATAAAAGAGCCAGAGACATAAATGTTCCTGCTGATAGGAGTCACAGAAAAACACCAAGCTAACAGCTAGTTTTCAAATTTGGGTATATCAATGGCAAAAATATAAGAAACGTATTGAAAACTTTAAACTAGGAAACACTACATTTTAGTCTAAGTCATAATATTTAATTGAAAGGAAATAACCACAGAAATTTTAAAAGTTAATTTTTCCACTCCTGTGGCAGTTTGAAAAGACAGAATTATTGTTGCCAGAATAAATGTGCTTTCCATTGACTCCGGCATGAAAGAAAATGAGTGTGAATGAAATTTTAAAAGGGTGAATTTTTGTTCTTTTGCTATTGTGATAGTATACTGTAACTAGTGTGAGTATGGTTGCAAAATTTTTAAATATCAACATTTTCATAAGCATTTACTAAAAACAGCTACCTTCAAATTATACTTGAATCAAATATTATTGAAATAAAACAGGTAGATAAAACAAAAATATTTCCTTAACATGAAATTTGAATATAAAAGTCCTCAAAATTTGAGAAAATAATAAAATAGCTTTTCAGTATTTCTAAATATTTTGCTTTAGAACTTTTATAATAATAAGTTAAATATATCAATAATTCTCATATTATAGGACATTTTACTCAGCATGTATATCAATTTTATGAGTTTGAGGCATGAGTTAGATTTTATTTAGGAATTTCTATACCAGGTAAGCATAACAACATTGATTATTTTGTTTTAAGGAAGCTAAATGTGATTTAAAAAAAATGATTGAATGCCCAGATATATTTTTTCTCTAGCAGATCTGTGACTAAGACTACTTTGTATTAAGATGGTTCAGGAAATATTATGAAATAATTTTATTCATTTATTCATTGGCCAAAGAATATTCTTTAAATCTAGTATGTTGTTCGTATTATAACAACTAGTGTTGAGCATTTAATTTTCTCATGAAGAATTACCCCTTGAGCAAAGATAAAATGGATCACAGGCTCTGATATTGTTAAATAATAAAAAGAACATAAGAACTCTGCACTTGAGGCTAAAGAGGTGTGTTTTATACAAACTGTACTAAGAATGAGCAAAATAAACCAGGTTTACTGGTGAGTGGTGCAGGCCGATAATCCTCATTGCTTGAGAAGTTAAGGCAGGATGACAGCAAGGTCTCTGCCTGAGTATGCTACAGAGTGAGCTTGCAAGGCTTGCTGGAATGATTAGCAGGACTCTTTCTGAAAAGAAAAGGAGTGGAGTTGTAGCTCAACATCAGGCTTGTGTTATCATAATCAAAGCTCCATTACAGCAAAAAGAAAAAGAAGTAAATAAAATCTCATATTAGCTAATGGTAATCTGAAGCCAGTAACACTATATTCAGGAAGGTACAAGGAAATTATGTCTATATCTAGAGTCAATTTTTATCTTCAAATTATCATTTTATTATCCATTCAACTATGAGATGTAACTACTTGTTTTTCTGAGATTCATTTTTTGAAATATCACAATTGTAACTCATGCCTTGGTCATACACAAAATGGTTGTTCAAATTTTAAGACAGTAATTTCTGAGTCAAAGTTACAAATTCAGTTACTTTTTCCTCATTTTCAGCATCAAACATAACGCTGGTATTTTCTCTGGCTGTACACTTAGGAAGTAGAAATTGCAAGTAAGCATGCTAATAATTACATGTCACCACACTACAATAAATAATGGGATGTTAAGTACTCTTATAAATCAGAGTGAGAGGATAGTAAAATTAATCAGGAGGACATGCTTACCAGAGAAATCTGCTCTGCTGTGTACTCTCTTCTGTTGATGCTCATCTCTTAGAGGGCTGAAAATACACACACACACACACACACACACACACACACACACACACACACACACACACAAGCACACACACCTGGGCATATACACACATATGATTTCAATCTACCTTAGGTATCTTCCTTTCTGTTATTCTGAGGGAGGCAATAATCTTAAACATTTATTAACTGTGATGCTCCTGGAAGCACCATATCTTATAAGTGTATTGCTTATTAATTGAAAACAGTCTACAAATTTTTTGTTTATTTTTATATCATTTGCACTGAAGGACACTGTTTCAATCATTTATTTGGTTTATTCAGTTGAATTGTAACCCTTTTCTTATAAAACAAAAATTTTCTATTTCTAAATTGTAGTACATTCACAGTAGTTTTGTGACCATTTAATTAGGCTTTATAGATATTGACTTACTATGCTCTGAGATCTGTATAGTAGAGGAAAATGTATATTCAGCATAGTATTTTGTGCCATTCTGAGCAATTTCTATTTTTGACATGCATTTTTTGATTCTTTGTTTGCAATTTAGATTTCTTTTTCCCAGAATATCTTCCATTTTGAGTGTACTTTTAAAGCAGTCTAAATTTTATTTAAAGCATGGTCAGTGCACTGACATTTTTCACAAATGTTTTATTTTATTCTTTTTATTTAGATTGTCATATCATGGATTTTCATCAAAGTGTCCTTTTAATTATGTAACAAAGATTGGTTAACCATCTTCATTTGTCTTGACATATCTGTAAAATACAACATGAATGCATTTTTATTGTATGTTTTTTTGAGCCAGGGTTTCTCTGTGTAGTTTTGGAAACATTCAAACTACTAGATCTGCAGCCCAAACTGGAATCCAGCTCATAGAGATCCACCTGCCTCTGTCTCCCAGTGGTATGATTAATAGCATGCACCACAGCCACCCGGTTCATAGTATTTTTCTAAGACTCTCCCCCTTTTGTCCTAATTTGGCTTTCAGAATATTTTTGTAGACAGTCTTTTTCTTACCACATGGTCTGATCATTTGTCTCATAATTCATATATTATGTGGTAGAATGCTGTCCTTTTTTATTACTTTATTATTTTATACAATCTCATACCTGCTTTCTGTATGTATGTGATTTATACCCTATTTTCCCTATTTTTCAACTTCTTCCATGCCCCCTTCTCAAATTCATATTCTCTTTTCCAGTTATAATAACCCTCACCTTGTGATGGTCAGTCTGTCAACTTGATATGACATAGGCTCATTTGTGAAGGCAGTGAAGAAATGTTATAGATTGAGTCGACCTATAAGTAAACTTGAAAGCAATTGTCTTGAGAGCATTACTTGATGTAGGAAGATCCTTTTGAAAGTGGCACCATTCCCTAGGTAGGGAACTTGAACTATGCAGCAATAGAGAAAACGGCCTAGGTGCTAAAATGTCTGCACTCATTTGTCTCTGCAGAAGCTACTGTCATGGATGCATAATGATTTTCTTGATGATTTTAACAATCTGCCTTTTTGTAGATATTTTGTAGGATAAATATGGACATATTTGGAAAGTCAGACTAGAAAAATCTATTAAAAGTTGGAAGTCAAGTTGGATTGGCTCTTGCTAGTAGGATCTGGGAAGACGATATTACAGAGAGAAACAAAGAGAGAGAAGGCCTGGCTCAAGAGGTTTCAGAAGAGAACAGGAACTTTGCTGATATTTGAGTTTGGTCTGTTGGTGTGACATTGTGGCTGAAAATATGGCTTCAGTATGCTTAGGTCCTGAGGATATGAGTGTTAAATTTAAAGACAATGAACTGATATCTTTTGGCATGGAAATTTCAAGATGAGAAATAATTTAGACTGGTGCAAAAACAAAAGTTATAACTGATAAATTAATCAGTACATCAGTACCATTACAGAGAAGCTTCATGCATTGCAATGGGGCAGGTGAAAAACGTTTATTCATGGGAAGACAAATAAACTGATACAGTTGTGACATAATTGTGCAAAGGCTACATCACAATTGGACAACATATATAGAAGCTGGTAGTGTCATAAGAGTATCTCGTATGATCCTGGCCTTGTAAAATTGAAACTTCAAGAGTATCTGAGAAGTAAAAATGTGTGGTAGTCTAAGAATCCTCATAAAAAAGCTATGAAACCATGATGCCAAAGCCTCAGCTGCAATGGAAATACTAGGAACTAGAAAGAACAGGACTGTGAGACATTGTTGTAAGAGAGTGACATGTGTGGAGTGGAGGCAGTAAAACAAAGACAGAATTTGCATGCTGCAAGCATAAAAGCTGGAGATGTGAACATACTCAGGCGGCTTAAGCACAGAAGGTACCCAAAATACTGAACATAACAATTGCAGGATTTGGTCATTTCTGTTATGGTCCATGAGAAGTGACATAAAAGACCACAAGTAATTCATATAATCAGCAAGAGTGTTTATTAATAACAACACTGACAGCAAGTTATGCTGGTACAAGGTGACAGCCTGAGAGGCTTGCAGGTCTCCTTTTAAGATGTATAGGGGGAAATTTCAGTGAGGAGAGAGAGATTAGTCTGAGAACTGAAGGGTGGAGGAAGGGGCATTTGTCTGAGGTCTGATTGATGGGTGGCTCCAGTGGTTAGGGACTTTACAGATGCAAGGTAGAGAAAACTATCTTTAAGGAGTAGAAGGCTGTGGGGCACCTGTTGCTCAGTTGCCTTGAGTTCTGACTTTCCTGAGAAATGCTTGCTCAGCTCCTGCCACCCCAGTAACCTGGAAATAAGGCCTGATCCCTGGCAGGGGCAGTTAGAAACCTGACATGGTTCTGCACTGGCTCACTTGCACTATCTATTTCCTACTAGAGTTTGGTTTTGATTAGTATGATTGTGTGTGTGTGTGTGTGTGTGTGTGTGTGTGTATTCTTCTATTTTAAATAAGAATGCTAATAGTATACCATGGCTTGTTTGTGGTTTTAAAGGAGATTTCAATTAAGAGCTCTCAGGCTTTAAATATTAGAATTAGTAAGGAGTTTATAGATTTTTAAAGTTGATTGTAAGTTATGTTTTGAGATAAACATGAAACTTTAAAAACATTGAGTAGAAGATTATCCCTTATAGACATGTATTAAGCTGTCATGAGTTGTCAGGATTAACTTTAATTTTCATTTTGGCCCAACTACAAATCACCTGGTTAGGAGTCTCAATGAAGGATTTTTTTTCTATTAAATTTGCCAATGGCCATTTTCTGCAGATTTTCTTTATAGTCTTAATAAACATAGAAGATTCAACCTGAAAGTGGGTGGCCTAAGATTAATGATAACTCTGACCCTAGCCAATCCTAACTATGATCCTATTTCTAATTGCATACTGAGAGTGTTCACTCATTTCTGTGAGATCCGTTTGGTGACTAAAATCACCTCTGAATACCGCCTTTTGCCTTTGGCTGATGTCTAGTGTTATGAATCATTTCTTTGACAGTGTAAGATATTTGCCTTTTCCTAACAGCTGGCATCGATATGCACTTCTAACTGGGATTGTCTTGGTTTATTCTAATCAAACTGACACATATAATTCAGTTTCCCTAAGTCCATTGGGTAGCCTACAGCTCTTTACACATCATTTCTGGAAGTTGAGAAATCTTTCCATAGCCCTTTTTTTATACTACTTTGGTAACTCAAGTCACCGAGTATGCCTGCGGATATTCCTGTAAGATATTTTCGTAATTGATTAAGTGGAGTGGGAATGCTCACCCTGGAGAGGGACAGCTCCAGTCCATTGGGTAGACCACTAAGAATGAAGAGCTAGCTAAGCACATAAATGCCTTCATGGATCACATCACTCTGTTCTTCTATCTGAGAAGGTTTTCTCTCAAGCTCCCACTATTTTGATTTCCCCACAATCACTAGCTGTGACCTTGAACTGTGAGCTAAAATAAATGTGTTCTTTCACAAGCTGCTTTATTCAGGGTATTTTGTCACATCAATTGTAATGAAAACAGCAAATAAAATATACAATGATTTAGAAACAAACAAAATATTTGAGAGCATTTTTGGTAAAATTATTTTTGTAAATGGGCCAAAAATTAATTTTTGATTTTTTTCATGAGATCCTTTAAAAAATGGTTTCTAATTTTACATATCTATCCCAGTTCCCTCTTCCTCCCTCCCTAAAAAAATAATAAATAAAAAAGTATAAAATAAAAGACAAAAATAAAAAACAGAAAACCATGCAAGAAAAAATAAATAGTTTACCTATTTTTTTCTTAATATGAGTTTATTTATTAACATCTCAGCAATGTTCAAAAAGTTGCTTCTTGAAGAAACACAAAAGTTAATTTGAGTTGGATTTTCTTTTATTAGTAAGACCTGGGAAAACAATAATTGGAGAAAAACGAAGATAGAAATGTGAACTAATGTAACTTTCATGTGTATAAACATTGTGTATTAAATTCCTGATGTCAGTCAAGTTTCCTATCACAACATCCCAAATAAACCATAATTTGAAATGTATAATCAAATGTCTTGATATCAGAACAAGGATACTAAGAGTTTGTAAAGACAAATTTATATAATTTAAATATATATGAGTATATATTTAATTATATACAATTTATATAATTTAAATATACATATACATATATGTTTAAATTATATATAATTAATATACTATATATATACATATATATATATATATAGTTGCATGCCCAAGCAGCCTTCAGAGCATGCCTCCACTTGATTGTAAATGAAAATTCCTGAAAGAAGCTATTTTTGGCCTAGAACACAAACGTCCTGGGAGCCGCTTCTGTGACTGCTGAGACTGACTAGCATTTCAGTATCATGGATAAATTGGTCTTTTGTAGACTGAGAATATAAGTGTGGTGACATGTTAATTATGACTTATTAAAGTTTGCATGATGATTCAGAAAGCAAAGCCAGCCTCAAGCTACAGTGATCAGGCAGTGTGATACATACCTTTAATCTCAGGACTCAGGATTAAGAAGTAGACAGATTTCTGTTAGTTCAAGGCCACAATGACTACACAAAATTGATCCTCAAAGAAATGGCTCACAAAAAAGATTATCTCAGCACCTGGGATAACACGCATTTAACCCCAGCATTATGGAGGAATATAAGACAGGACCAGTGTCTCAGAGCTGGCATTCAGTCTGAGAGTTAGTCTCTAGACACTTTGAGGAGAGCATAGCAGTGTGGGTGAATCTGAGGGGCAGTGAAGTTGAGAGTAGTGTGAGGATCAACCCTTTGGTCTGAGTTGAGGTAGAAATAAGAGCTAGTTGCCAGCTGCTTTGCTTTTCTGAATACTTAGGTCACATTTAATAAATCATAAGTAATATACCAGTACATTTAAGTACTTTATCTTGGTCTAATTTTAGCCTTCTGGAACAGCCATTCCTTGACCCACTGTATCTGAAGGAACATTTTGTGATAATAAATATGACACATTAAATGCTTTTAACCTAAAAACCCACATGTGCTGTACTTGGTGAAGTATGAAACCCCTTCCTAGGTCAGACACGGTCCAGAAGAAGAAGAAAAAATAGCAAGTGCATAATTGCTTACAATCAGAACAAATTATTAATACCTAGGAAATACAAAATTTTAATAATTTATATCTGGTTTTGTTGAATGTATCCCAAAAGTGTGCCTCATGACTTCACCTCACTACCCATGATAAAAGATAGGCAGTATTTTAAAAAGAAGACAGATAATGCCTCAACATCTAAATCACTGTCCTATACTAATTAGTAATTATCTCTTTTTGAATATTATCTAATTTTATATTTTAAATGTACTAAATTTTCTGAACTGCTATCAAGAAATCTAAAGAATATGAATATTACACAAAACCTGGTTTGTGCTACATTTAATATGTGTTAGAAAATAAAGAAGTTGGTAACATGATATATGAATTTACTAGGTAAGATTTAAGTCTCAAGGAACAAAGTGAATAATATTTTGGCTCCAGGAAAAATATAAAACATACGTTTGAAGCAAAGGAAATAAATTTCAATATCAAATTCTTAAACTATACTATAAAAATTGGTTAAAATTGTTCAAATATGTTTCTACAACCTGGTCTTGTCCTTTCTCTCTGCATCTGGATTCTAGTTCGACTCAGTGTTTAGTTATGGGTGTTTGCTTCTGTTTCCAACAGGTACTAGATGAGGGTTCCATGATGGTGGATAATTTAGTTGATGATCTCACTATCAGGGAAGGGCATTTATGGTAGCCTTTCCACGGTTTCTCGAATTGTTAGTTGCAGTCAGTCTTGTAGGTCTCTAGACCTTTCTTTAGGTTCAGTTTTCTCTTCAAACCAATAAAGGCTCCCTATTTTATTTCTCTCTCTCTCTCTCTCTCTCTCTCTCTCTCTCTCTCTCTCTCTCTCTCTCTCTCTCTCTCTCTCTCTGTCTCTCTTCTCTTTCTTTTATTCCTACCCTGACTCAATCTTCCTAGTCGTACGTGCTTTCCTCTCCTCCCCTTCTCTTTCTCCTAGTTCTCTCTCCATTCACTGCCTCCCCACTTCCTATGTGCTCTGGGGGACTTGTTCCTTCCCCCTTTTGTGAGAGACCATATATGAATCTAGACCATATATGTATCCTAGTTCCTCTGGTGGTGTGAATTATAGGTTGGTGATCCTTTGTTCTAGGTCTAAAATCCATATATAAGTGAGTACATACCCTGTTCCTCTATTTGTGACTGGGTTACCTCATTCAGAATGGTTTCTTCAAGTTCTATCCACTTGCCTGCAAATTTCAAGAATCCGTTATTTTTTTTTTCTACAGAGTAGTATTCCATTGTGTAGATGTTCCACATCTTCTTTATCTATTCTTCAGTTGAGGGGCATCTAGGTTGCTTCCAGGTTCTTGTTATTACAAATAATGCTGCTATGAACATAGTTGAACACGTGTCTTAGTTGTATGGTTGTGGGTCATTTGGGTATATACCTAGGAGGGGATTTGCTGGATCCTGTGGTAAACTGACTACGAGACAAGTAGCACTTGAAAATGTTCTTTTGAAATCTACTGTGTAAGTTTGCTGAAATAAATTTTCCAGACTAGCACTGGCATTTAAGTACTTCTTGAAAAGACTTCTAGTATTCTCCTAAGTGTTTGTCAAAAAGATAAATGACAAATATAATCATCATGTGTAATGATTGGAGGTTTCCCATAATCTTTCTAAATGACCAATTTAATTATTCTAATGAAAATATTTTTAAATCCATACATAGTGAATTATAGCTATACTTGGGATGAATCAAGAAGAAACATTTAGAAAAAGAAGAAATATAAAGATGTTGCTGTTATGAGTAGGTTTCACCCTGCTGGTCTAGTCCCACAGCCTTGCCAGCCCCAAATAACACACAGAGATGCTGTAATACATATAATTCTGTTAGCAAGTTACTAGTTTCTTATCTGCTGGCTCTGTCTTAATTATTAACCCATTTCTCATAATCTAAGTATTTCCATGTGGTCTCATCTTACCGGACAGAGAATCTGGCATTCTGTTCTCTCCAGTCTCTACATGCTGACTCCTCCCTACTACTTCCTGGAATCCTCCTTGTCTCCTAGTCCTGCCTATCTTGCTTTCCTATTGGCCAAAAATGCTTTATTCATTAACCAATAAGGGAAACATATTTATAGAATGACATATCCCATCATGTTGCCTTGTCTTTGCTACACTCACTGTATACAGCACATACATAAAATATGCAGAAAGGAAACTGCTTCCTTCTCTTGCTCCTGTTAATATCTTTTGTATTACTGTTTTCCCACTCCATTTAAAAGAAATATACTTTGATTATAATTCAGTTAAAAATTACCTGGTATGTGTGATTACAGCCATAATTTCTTACTAAATACTCTGCACATATATATATAGATTGAATCAACCTTATTTTAAGTTTACTGTCATTTTCTTCCTAGGATGATTATTGGGCCTTTGTTTAGGAACAGTCACAGTGGTTTAATGATAATCTCTCACAAGGGACACTTTACATATTACACAATACATCTGGGAGGACTTAAGAGTTATAAAAACATCTTTAAATTAGGAAAGAAAGAAAAATGTTGAAGATATTTTAATATTATCATTTGAAGATTTTGGAATGGACTTGATTACCCCAAATAATGTTGCTTAGAATTAATGCTACATTCACAAAACCAAAAAACAGTTCCCATATATTATATTGTTTCTGGTGAGTGAGGGGTTAGACTTTTCAGGAGTAGAGGAAAATTCAAGAATGTATACCAATTAAAAACTTCTGTATGGATTGTTCATACTTTAGGAGACTCCCTCCTCTTGCAATGCTTAAGGAAGCTACAACCACTAATTTACTAAACCAGTATAATCTCTTACAGCAATCTATAGTTAAGTGTAGTACTGACTGCTTATAAAAGAATGTTCTCTTTTAAAAAGACACCACTACAGAAAAACACCACAAATTAAAATTCATAGTTGTGGAGTCCAGTCCAAATTAATACATCTACAAATATAAATCTCCTGAACTTTAGACTCAGGAGGCATTGCAGAAGAAGCAGAAAAATTGTGAAAGCCTGAGGGTCATCCATAAATTATCACAAGTGTGACTGTTCAAACATCATGAGCTGAAACAGGACAACATCAATCAACATGCCAAAGCATATGGGAACAGTACACAGGGCTCCAAAATTATACAAAAAACTATAGGCAAACAAGAATAGATTGGAACAGGAGATGGGTTATACTGAGGGAGGACCATATCAATTCATTATCCAATACTAAATGGGAAGACATTAAAATGTATGAACAAGTACTATTATAGTTAACGAACAGATTATATTTAGAAACACACACACACACACACACACACACTCATGTAATAACAACTAGTGAAAATGGAGGCCATGAATTTGAAGTATAGCAGGGAGTTATATATGAGAGGTTTTATTGAGGGGGAAGGAAAGGAAGAAAGATTATAATTGTATTATAATCTCAAGAAAATTTGATGAATAAGAGACCAAAGTAAAAATCTTTTAGATAAGAAAGTAATGAAGGTAAAGACTTCAGGTAGCAGTGTATAGCCAATGAACCTATAAAGGTGACTACACACCTTTGAGCATGGCTTCAGATGGACAAAAACAGAAAGAGGGAAGTGTGGGGCATGGTTTTCTTTTGTGTTTTCTTTCTGGTGGGTCAGCCAACACAGAAGGAAGGGCAGAGAAATGCCCCTGCAGTTCTTTGTATTTTTCTGTGTAAGTGTTCCCCAATAAACATCCATTTATCATTTATCTTGGGTCTAGTGAAATCTTTACACTGACACTTTCAACTTAATGCCTCATAGTGGAATAGGTAAAGATTTTGTGTGCATTTGTGAGAATAAAAAGGCTACCAATGATTATGTGTTAAGAAATGGAATGATCTCTATAAACAAGTTTACAAAGTCCGTTGCAAGGTGTCAAAGGCAACATTTGTCAGGAAAAAAAAATGGAATATTCAGTTTTATCACTGGTGCTATACAATTTTTTTAATATTCTTGAGTTTAAGAAAGAAAAACTTTAAATTTATTGATGAAATATAGCAAAGAAATGCAAAACTGAAAAGTTATATTTTTAAAGTCCCAAATAGCAGTATTAGACTCTACAGAAATGTAACATGGATCATATATTTGTGAGGAACCTCTTTTATGGTAACCTGTATACAGGAGATAATAAAAGACTCTGTCACCAACAAGTTATTTTAAATGGGCAAATTTCTTTTCTTTTCAATATTAATATAGAGGTGGCCACTGCAATATACCTAAGATAATACACTACCAAAGAAAGTTGGAGATTTAAAACAATTGGGTTATTATAAAAATGAAAATGCCTTATTTTAGGTAATTTAAATTTTAAAAAAATGATTTTACTTTTCTTATCTTTCTTGGCTGATGTAAAATATTAATTGCTGTATTATTTAATATACATGGATTATGTTAGGTTGACCTCATAAGACTCTTCATTAACAATGTGATCTTTGAAATAGATGTAACAAATCAATATTGTCAGAAATTTATACAGAGGGTTCTATAAATTAATCTGTCTATGTTTCACATAAGAAGAGGCTCAGAGGTTTCATGATACCTTTTCTTATAAGGTTAGCTATTTATAATCTCTTTTGTTTATATTGCATTCTTTTGTTTATAATAAGAGCTTGCATGTACAGAAAAGGAGATTAATGGGCAAGATAATACAAAGTACAAATGTTTGTTAAATGGTCAACCCTGGAAACATATATACAAGAAGCATTTGTGGACACAATAGGTTATATTATGAATATGTCTACATACAAACACACACATACATACAATAACAATGAAAAAAGAGGCAATGAATTTAAAGGAAAGTATAGAGTAGTGTCTGAGAAAGTTTAGAGGTAGAACAGGAACAAAGAAATATTGCTGTTAAATTGCAATCTCAAAAATAAGTTAAAATTTTGGGTGACGGTGGCACATGACCTCATTCCTGGTATTTGGGAGGCAGAGGCAGGTGGAACTATATGAGTTTGAGGCCAGCCTGGTCTACAGAGTGAGTGCCAGGACAGGCTACAAAGCTACACAGAGAAACCCTGTCTTGAAAAACAAACAAACAAAAACAGTAAAAATGCAATCTTTTGGAAATTTATATTCTCCTATAAATTCACTACCAATTCTTATTTAAATGATATTAAAACTATAGAACTTGATAAGACATGGAATTACTCACTCATAAATGCATTTATCTTTCAAATATATAATGAATCCAGAAGGTAAATATTCATTTATTGTATGAATTAATCTTCATGAATTCTGTCAATGTAAAATTTCATGGTATATCTGACCTTACACACACACACACACACACACACACACACACACACACACACACACACAGGCACACATACACGTAAATATAACATAAACAGTAAATGATGGAGAACATTGGGATATAAATTCAAATATCCATGGGATATTTTAGGGCAGGGAATATAGGATTTAGCTATCTGCTGACATGACTAAAGACTCAGAAGCAGTAGTCATGATGTTTACTCAGAGTAGATGTTGGAAATGAAGCCAAAGTAAGGAATTTGGGGGTACTATAAAAACAGTTATTGCAATCAATATAAATAATTACAAAAATGACCCGATGAAACAGTTTGAAAGCTAGTTATAACTCTCACTGGCTCTTTACTAATAACATGTTCTCACCTCAGGTATTTGGGAGAATATTGCCTCCTTTCAGTTTTTTCAAGGGTTTGTGAATGTTTCTGCTTTGCTGCAATTACCTGAGCTCTACTGGCCATAAGATTTTGATGATAATCTTAAAGTATTTATTCCTGTGAGAGAAGACACTAAATATCAACAAGTTTAATGAGGAAATAGAATAATCCAATATGCTATATTTGAAATTTGTATGGTATCCATTGAAACATTAAGAATTAATTACAAAAACATTATGATCATATGATTAAAATGTGTATTTTAATATGAAATATAGTCATTTGCTTATAAGTTTTGATATAAACCAAATAAACAATGCCTGTGATATTCATGCTTAATAAAACAGAATGTGAAAATAAAGCATAATTACATTTGTATTCATATTTTAAACACTTATGATGGAAGTTAAATACATTTGTAAAAGTAGCTACTTGCTTTGGGAGGTAAAATGCGTAGTGACCAATCAACTGGTTAAAAGAAATAATTGGGCACTTTTCCATGCAAAGTCTTTTTTAATTTTATTGTTATAACATTCTTATTACAAATATATTTACCACTAAAATAAAAAACATTGTAATGCAAAAAATTATTTATAGCAATTCCAATGCTGTTCAAAGTCCAAAACATCCTCTGGGGCAAAAAATTTTTCTCTGTGAGCATCTGAAGAACTAAAAGAGAAAACCACAGACCTCTAATACACAACAGTATGAAGTAAGCACTACTTGAAGAGGAGGAATGATCTGATGGTATGGAAAGATCAATACAACCCTCCAAATCAGAATTATTAAAATGTAAATTCTGAAATGTGTATGTGACACTTGGGTTGTGTCATATTATCATCTAAAGTACAATGGTCTTCGGCAAAACCTCACTTCCAGTTATCAAGTCTTATCAAGTCAGAATTCTAAGATTTAAATGAAGAAGAAAAAAAAACTAGCTCCTATAGCACTGGAAAATGCTAGGCAGTGTGCCATGGGAGAAAAGAAATTAATACTGTTATGAAGCTGTGGCATATATGATCATAACAGTAATTGACATGAAAAGATATACCTAAGGGTTCTGTAGTGTCATTTTCAACTTGTTGGAAATCAACAGCTTTCTCATTTAACTTAAGGCCCACTCAACAGGAGGGAAACCATATCTGGTAAAGTAAAACTCACCAACTATCCATGACTAGTGAGAGAGGCAAAAGTTCTTAGAGAACAAACTATTTACGGAGCTTTCCTAAACCACTGTAATTCCCAATTGAATTTCCAATTGTTTTTCCTTATTCCCACCTCTCTCTCTCTCTCTCTCTCCTTCTCCTTCTCCTTCTCCTCCTTCTCCTTCTCCTTCTCCTTCTCCTTCTTCTTCTCCTTCTTCTCCTTCTTCTTCTCCTTCTTCTTCTCCTTCTTCTTCTCCTTCTTCTTCTCCTTCTTCTTCTTCTTCTTCTTCTTCTTCTTCTTCTTCTTCTTCTTCTTCTTCTTCTTCTTCTTCTTCTTCTCTTTGTTCTTTGGGAGTCTGCCATCCATGAATGCTCAGCCTTAGTTTTGCTTGTTTATAGCCAGCTTTCCTAACTTAAATTATCCTGTTTCTCTTCTACATTTTGCTTCTGGATTTTGTACATTTCATTACTCTGTATGTCTTTCTTTCCTTTTTACTCTGGGGCTGGATTCTGGTGTCCTCTTCTCCTCTTATTTCTTTTTCTTCTTCTCCTCTGGATTTATCCTATTTATTCTTTCTGCATGACTGTTCTGCCTATCCTTTCTTCTGCTTAGCTATTTATCATCCAGCTCTTTACTAGACCAATCAGATGTTTTAGGCAGGCATAGAAAACCAGCTTTACAGAATTAAACAAATGCAACATAAAGGATACAGCATATCTTTACATCATTAAACAAATATTTCATACCATAAATGAATATAACATACCTTAAACAATATTCTACAACACCCAACTACACAGAACACCTTATCAAAAATAAAAAATAAAAAACTGGTTTAAAAAATGCAGAGAATTGACTGTAGGATGTTTAGCTACAACTGATATATCTACAACACAACCCTAATACTAAAAGTAGAGGGGGTGTCACATAAGAGAGGCAGAAAACTTCAAAAAGTCAGAATTGGATAGTTAATCTGCTTTGAGAGTGTCTTCTAGATATGATAGTGAAGCTATACACTTGAAATATCAGAAATATGGCAGTCTAAATAATAGGATATCATCAAATGACATTTCAGAGTGGATGGAGCTATCTCTCAATCCCTATAGGAATAACTATTGGCAATCAATGGCAACTAAGAGGAAACTCTAGAAATAACAGAGACAACTCATTGTCTGGTCAGTTACCATAAGTTCTTTTGTAATGTTTTGTTTTTTTAACCCATAGGCCATAGTGTGTCTGGCAGACTCCTCAGCAAAATAGGAAACTTTAAACTGTCCATCTGTATTGGCAGTTTGTTAGTTATTTTTATCTGTGACTTGTAAACTGTCTGGCAGACTCTTCCATGAAGCAGGAATCCTGTAGCACTGTTCATCTTGTATCAGCAGTCACATTTCTGTGGGTCTTATATGTCCAGTTTATACAGCATAAAGTCAAACAATCTAGACAAGAGTAGTATCTTGTCCAAATGGCTAGTCTTGCCATAAAGTCAAACAATCTAGACAAGAGTAGTATCTTGTCCAAATGGCTAGTCTTGCCATATTGAAAGCAAAGTACACAACACATTTCTTTAAGGTTTATCTTCTTTTCTGATTCAGGTGGTGTTGCCAGGAACAGTTGTGCCTCACTGTCAAGAAAAACCCTAAACCATTTTAAATGCCATGTTCTGTAGGTCTTTGAAAGGTTTGAAGAATGTCTGTCCATCTCAAATACATCTCTGTATATCTAGAAATCCTAAATAACTTAACTCTAAGTTTTGACTATCATAGGTAACTCTATAATCTACACTAAATTATACATTACATTTTTAAATGAGCTATATAAACATAATACCTAAAGAGGAGAAATATACATATCACAAAATTGACCTTAAATTGTATCAATTAATGAAAATCCATTCCAAAACAAAGCATTCATATCTATGCTGACTCTTCTTTACTACTTTGTCTTTCTTTTTTTGTCTCCTATCCCTGCCTATCTTGCTTTCCAATTGGCCACAGTGCTTTATTAATTAACCAGTATGAAAACCATATTTACAGAATAACATCTCCCATCAGGTTACCTCACTCAAAATAGTTTCTTCTAGTTCCATCCATTTGCCTTCAATGATTCCATTGTTTTTTTCCACTGTGTAGTACTCCATTATGTAAATGTACCACATTTTCTCCATCCATTCCTCAGTTTAGGGACATTAAAGTTGCTTCCAGATTGTGCCTATTACAAATAATTCTGGTATTAACAGACATTCTTATTGTATGAATGTGGATATTCTGGGCACATGTCTAAGAGAAGAATTGCTGGATATTCTGGTAGACTGATTATAATTCTCCTGAGGATTTGCACTCCCACTAGCAGTGGGAGAGAGTTCCCCTTTCTCCACATCTTCTCCAGCATAAATTGTCTTTGGTTTTTTTTTTTATTTTAGCCATTCTGACAAGAGTAAGATTAACAGAGTTGTTGGTTTACATTTTCCTGATGGCTAAGGATGATGAACACACCCTTCAGTGTCTTTCTGCAAGTTTATATTCCTCTATTGAGAATTCTTTATTTAGTTTTATAAACCACTTTTTAATTGGAATATTTGGTGTTTTGATAACTACATTCTTTATATATTTTGGAAATCAACTCTGTGTCAGATGTGGAGTTGGTGGTTGGTGAAAGTTTTTTTTTTTCATTCTGTAGGCTGCCATTTTGTCTTGTTGACTGTGTCCTTTGCCTTAAAGAAACTTTTCAGTTTCAGGAGGTCCCATTTATTAATTGTTGATCCCAGTGTCTGTGCTGCTGGTGTTATGTTCAGGAAGCAGTATCCTGCACCAATTCCTTCCAGGGTATCTCCTAATTTCTCTTCTAACACTTAACTGTGGCTGGATTTATGTTGAGGTCTTTGATCCATTTGGACTTAAGTTTTGTGCATGGTGATAG
This sequence comes from Cricetiscus sungorus, assembly GCA_030556225.1. Taxonomy (NCBI): domain Eukaryota; kingdom Metazoa; phylum Chordata; class Mammalia; order Rodentia; family Cricetidae; genus Cricetiscus; species Cricetiscus sungorus. The sequence continues at coordinate 70,217 of JANBXA010000600.1, read as the reverse complement.
ATATAGATCTATCTGTAGTCTTCTACATAGCAGTATACACTTATGCCAGAGCCATTTGTTGAAGATGCCTTCTGTTTTCCATTGTATAATTTTAGCTTCTTTGTCAAAAATCAGGTGTTCATAGGTGTGTAGGTTAATATCACAGTTTTCAATTAGATTCCATTGGTTTACCTGTCTATTTCTGCACCAATTCCAAACTGTTTTCAGGAATATAGCTCTATAGTAGAGCTTGAAATCAGGGATTGTGATGCCTCCAGAAGTTCCTTTATTGTACAGGGATTTTGGCTATACTTGGTATTTTGCTTTTCCATATAAAGTTGAGTATTGTCCTTCTGAGGTCTGTGAAGAATTTTGCTGAGATTTTGATGGGGATTGCACTGAATCTGTAGATTGCTTTTGGCAAGGTTGTCATTTCTAGTAGTTGTCCCTAGATATCCAAGAGCTTGGAAGATATTTCAATTTTCTGATATCTTCTTTACTTTGTTTTTTTTTAAAGACTCAAAGTTCTTATTATTATATATGTTTTTCACTTGTTTGGTTTGTGTTACACCAAGATATTTTATGTTGGTTGTGGCTATTGTAAAATGTGATGTTTCTCTAATTTCTTTCTCAGTCCCTTTATTGTCTGTGTGTAGTAGGGCTGCTGATTTTTTTCAGTTAATCTTGTATCCTCCCACTTACTGAAGGTGTTTATCAGATGTAGATGTTCCCTGGTAGAGTTTTTTGCATTACTTATGTAAACTGTCATATCATCTGCAAATAGTAAAAGTTTGACTTCTTTCTTTCCAATTTGTATCTGCTTGATCTCCTTTTGTTTTCTTATTGCTGTAGCTAGAGGTTGAAGCACAATATTGAAGATATATATGGAGAGAGTGGACAGCCTTGCCTTGTTCCAGATTTTAGAAGAATCACATTGAGTTTCTGTCCATTTAGTTTGATGTTGGCTGTTGGTTTGCTCTATACTGCTTCTATTGTGTTTAGGTATGTTTCTGTCATCTTTGATCTCTCCAAGACTTTTCTCATGAAGTGCTGTTAGACTTTGTTGATGGGAGATGTGATTCTGTATATATGTTTCTCATACTGTTAATAAAGCCCTGTGGCCAATAGAAAACTAGATAGGTGGGGCTAGGAGACTAGGAGGAGGAAGAGGAAGTAGGAGGGGGGGTCAAGATGTAGCCGGGGAAGGAGCAGGATGCCTGCCGCGCGGCTCCCCGATAAGACGACCACGTGGAATTACTTAGATAAGTAGAAATGGGTTAATAATTAAGACAGAGCTAGCCCATAAACAGTAATGGTAATTGGCCAACAGGATTGTATCAAATACAGAGTCTCTGAGTGTTATTTGGGGCACACGTGGTTGCAGGACGTGGCGGCAGAACCAGCTGCAGCCGGCGGGGAAACCTGCTGTAACACTTTGTTAAAGGCTTTTTCAGCACCTAGTGAGATGCTACAAGGATGACCACAACTAAAACTCTAAACAATAGTGGACAGTCTACTTTAAGTGCCCTTCTATGATAATGACATTGATGACTACCCTATATGCTATCCTAGAGCTTTCATCCAGTAGTTGATGGAAGCAGAAGCTAAACACCCACAGCCAAACAACTGAACCAAACTCCTAGAATCCAGTTGCAGAGAGAGAGAGAGGAGTGATGAGCAAAGGGTTCAAGACTAGGCTGGAAAAACCCATAGAAACTACTGACCTGAACAATGGGCAACTCATGTACTCAGTCTGATAGAGAGAAATACAGCATGAGATTGACCCAGACCCCCTATTCATGGGTGTTAGTTAGGAGGACTGGGCAGTCTATGGGGCCTCTGGTAGTAGATAAGTATTTATCCCTAGTATATGAATGGACTTTGGGAGCCCATTCCACATAGAGGGATACCCTCTCAGCCCAGACACATGAGGAAGGCTGTAGTCACTGCCTAAATGATATGCCAATCTTTGAAGGACCCCCATGGAATGCCTCACCCTCCCTGGGGAGCAGAAAGGGATTGTAATGGGAGTTCGGGGTGGACAGGGGAAGAGGAATCTGAATTGACATATAAAATAAGCTTGTTTAAAATTTAAATAAGAAATCATAAAAATGTTAATTCAGTTGTAAAGAAAACTGACGTGAAATTTGTCATCAAATAGAATTGGGAAACAAATTAATGAGTGAGGTAACCTGGGCACAGAAACACAAATCAAATGCTTCAGATTCTTCTCCCCCACCTTTTTTATTTAAAATTGAAACAAGGTTTTTTACATGTCAATCCCAGTCCCCTCACCCTCCCATCCTGTCTAGGCTGAGAAAGTATCCCTCTATGGGCTATCAGATGGGCTCCAAAGTCCATTCCTATACTAGGGATAAATACTGATCCATTACTGAAGGATCTCATAGTCTTTCCAGTCAGTCCTAAGTAACACCCACATTCAGGAGTCTGGGTCAGTCCTATGCTGGTTTCCCAGCAATCAGGCTGGGGTTTAACCTTCACCATGTTCAGGCCAGCTGTTTCTGTGGGTTTCCTCAGCCTGGTCTTGACCCCTTTGCTCATCGCTCCACCGTCTCTGCAAAGTGGATTCAAGAGTTTGGCTTAGTGTTTAGCTGTAGGTGTCTACTTCTGCTCCTGTCAGCTACTGGATGTAGACTCTAGGATGGCATGTAGGGTAGTCTTCAATCTCATTATCATAGAAGGGAATTAAAGGAAGCCTTTCCACAAGTGTTTAGATTGTTAGTTGGTTTCATCCTTGTATATCTCTGGGCATTTCCCTAATGCCAGATTTCTCCTTAAATCTACAATGGCTCCCTCTATTATGGTATCCCTTTTTCTTCTCTATTCTTTCCCTGTATCAAACTTCCTGCTCCCTCATGCCTATCTCCCACCTCTTCTTCTCCCCTTCTCTTTCTCCTAGTTCCCTCTCCCCTCCCTCTATGCTCCAAATTTCTCAGAAGGTCTCATCCCTTTTCCCTTCTCCAGGGAACCACATATGTCTCTCTTAGGGCCCTCTTTGTTTGCTATCTTTTCTGGCTATGTGAATTGTAGGCTGGTAATCATTTGCTCTATGTTTAAAATCCATAAATCAGTGAGTACATACAGTGTTTTCTTACAAATATCATATAGTAGCATCAAATCTTTAGGCTTGCTTGTTTCACTTTCTGCTCTTGTAAGCTACAAAAAGCTTCTGTCAGAGAAAAAGACCATAATGGAGGCAAGATAGTAGAATAAAGTGATATCAATTGGTAAAAGGGAAAAATAGAGATGGAGGTTTAAATAGAGCAGAGAATAGGATAATTGGGCAAAGAAAGCATCTTCTAAGACTGTTTGGGTACTTCAAATTGACCAGATCACACATAAATAAAGTATTGTTTAGTTGGGAGTTTTAAATCACCCAAATATTGATGCTGTTTAGCATAGTAGTTATTGACCTACATACAATTAGAAGGAGAGAAAAATAGTACTTCTATCTCTCTAACAGAGAGAGTTTGGTGTGCACATAGGCTTTTCCAAATGAATGAAAACAATAAATGTATATTAATCTGGTATGATTATTACAAAGGGATACTTTGAATAAATGGAGACTTCAGTACTGAAATATGATCTCTATCTTTCTCTCTCTCTCTTTCTCTCTCTCTCTCTCTCTCTCTCTCTCTCTCTGTGTGTGTGTGTGTGTGTGTGTGTGTGTGTGTGTGTGTGTGTGTGTGTGTGTAACAGTCAGTTTGTTAATCCTGCCAATTGTATATTTCCCAGGAAACTCAGAAAGATTTGGTATAGTGACATGGAGTCACACTCAACAAAACCAATATGACTATGATCAGGGTAAAGAGGTTTATCTGTCCATGCTGCTATAAAAGATACAGTTCACCCATATGTGGCACTGGTTGAGAAAGCAAGAATTTTCTCTTTGCCTTTTCCAAGCTATAGTATCACTCTTCTGCCTCCAGGATCAAATTTAGATTGGATTTTATGTTATTACATTCAATTCTCAATCCTTTTGACTCAGGCAAAAATTACACTAGACATTTTTGCCAGATAACCAGATTTCTGTGCACCAATATATCTTGTAATATATTTACTCCCATAATTGCATGACCGTTAACCATACATAAATTCTTTGTGTGTGTGTATGTATGTGTGTGTGTGTGTGTGCGCGCACGCGCGCGCATGTGAATGTGCTCACACATGTGCATATAGGACACATGTCCAAGTAAGGTTTCAAGAAGTTGATTTGTGTGTATTTTCCTCTGTTGTTCTGTACCTCTTGTTTTTAATCAAGGCCTTTCCATGAATATGAAATTCACTATACACTGGTCAATGAAGTCCACAAATCCTCCTGACCCCATCTCACAAGCACAAATATTATAGGTATGTCCAAACTCCCAAATCATTTTCTTTTTATTTAGAGACAAGGTATCCAAATTCAGATCCTTTGGTTTATGAAGCAATCACATTATTATTTGAGCCAAAAAGTTAGATTCCACATAATCTCTTCAGGTAGATAGATGATAGCTAGCTAGATAAGTTGATAGATGGTAGATTTGTAGGTAGGTAGGTAGATAGATAGATAGATGCATGCATACATATAGATATCTACAATACATAGGTTAACATATACATGTATATGTTAACCTATAAAAAATATGTTTTTTTTTTCTTTCTCGTGAAACTCCCATGAAACTGTTCATGTTGAATGGATGGTTTTTGACAATATTGAAAAAGTAATGGAAATTAGAAAGGAATAAAAGGTAACAGGGTAGTTAGCTTGACAATAAAAGTTTCTCACATTACATGGAAAATAAATGTAAAATGGCAATAGAAAAGAGCAGAAATAGATCAAAAGATTAGAAAATAGGTCATACATATATTAATATATTTCTGAAATTTTGAACACAACTTTACAAACTGTTTTATAGCGATCCACCAAGAACTGCATTTGTCAAACAAGTACTTCTCTCCTGAAAAGAGCATCAGAGAAGTCAGAAATTCAGTGTCAATCATGCTGTGTATGCTGCATCTATAGATCTGAAGTGCTATTGCAGGCCTTGGCTCTTTTTCAGTATTCATGAAAGAAATTGGAATAATAAAGGTCAATGTGTGGCATCTGATCATCATAAATCACTAAAGAGGGATTCTTGTAATAAGTTTCAGGATAAAATGTCAACCAAGGGATCGGGCCTAAAAACAATCAAAAACATTATTAAGTAACATGAAGTAAATTAGAAAACAAATAGACTGGAAATTTCAAAAAATAAATAAAATTAAGAACTGGTGATCATCTATCTCATTATAAGGGAAGGCCATTTAAGTTCAATAGGACGAAATGACCACCTACATAATGGGAAAATATTTTGACCATCCTCCCGTCTTTGACAGAAGGTTGATTTCCAAAATATATAAAGATCTCAAAAACTAGACATGAAAAATAAATTTAAAAATGAGGTACAAATCTAAAAATCTTAACAGAATTCTCAAAAGAAAAATCTCAAATGTCAGAGAAATAATGAAAGAAATTTTCAACATCCTTGATCATCAGGGAAATGCCAATCAAAATGACAGTGAGAGTCTACCTATTACCTGTTAGAATTGCTAAGATCAAAACCACAAGTGAGAACACATGCTTGTGAGGATTTGAAGCAAAGGGAACACACCTTCCTACTAGTGGAGGTGTAATTATACAGACACTTTGGAAATCAATATAGTGGTTTTTCTGAAAATTACAAATAACTCTACCTCAAATCCCAGCTATATCACTCTTCAGCATATCCTAAAACGATGGTTAATAATACCACAAAAAGACTCGTTCAACTATGTTCAAACCAGCCATATTCATAATATTGAGAACCTGGAAACAGACTAGATGCCCCTCAACATAAGAATGGTTTTAAAAAAATTGTGGTACATTTACACAATGGAGTATTACTCAGCTGTTAAGGCAATTGGACAGAGCTAGAAAAAAACAATAATTCTAAGTGTGGTAACCCAGACCCAGAAAGACAAAAATGGTATGTAGTCACTTGTAAGTTGATATTACTGATGATTCTAAATGTCACAGAACCAGAGAGGTTAGGTAACATGGGGTCTCATTGATAACACTGGGATCTCCCTGTGAAGAGAAAGTAGAAGAGATTTCATGAGTAGATGGGAGGAGGGGGGCAGGTGGGCATGAGAACTTGAAGGATCAGCTGAGGGTGAGTTGGAGGGGGAACTCTGAAAGAGGCAACTGGAAAGGTGATAATTTCAAAATTAGGTAGAAACCTGGTGAAAGGGAAACTCCCAGGAATCTACAAGCTAAGACTTCTAGCTAAGACTCTTTACAAAGGATGACATATAGCTTGAACTGCCCACCTCTTGTGATGAGGCAAGACTACCAGTAGAGGGACTGTGACACCAACCCAGCCACATAACCTTTAACCTATAATCTCTCTGGCCTATGGGATGTACTGGGAGTGGTCAATTAATAACTCATCCAGTTTTAGACCCATGGCAGGAGAGGAAACCCTCCCCCCAACACTGCCTGTAGTGCCAGAACTCAGAGCTGAATAGCCCAGAGACCTAAGAAAGAACCAAACATAATTGGCAAAATGAAAAATGTCAATGTAATTATACCTAATGATATTCTGCTATATTCATCAGAGAGGCTTCATCCAGCAGCTGACAGAGGCAGATGCAGAGACCCAGAGTCAAACATCATGTGGAGCTTGGGGAGTCCTACAGAAAAGAGGATGGAAGAATTGTGGAAGCCAGAGGAATCAAGCTTCCTTGTATTTTATATGCATGTTTCGGGGTATAGGAAAACCCACAGAATCAACTAATCTGGGCTCATAGGAGAGAACAGAGACTGAGCCAACAACTAGAGAGCCTATGGGTGATTGACTGACAGTTGTGTAGTATACCAGACCTTTTCTTTTAGGCCACCATCCAGTTATGAAATTGAGACAAGGAAACTTCTATTAGTTATGAATGCTTGGCTTAACTTAGGCTTATTTCTGGCTAGCTCTTTTAACTTAAATTATCCTGTTTCTCTTTTTGTTTCCTGGCATTTTACCTTTTCATTCTTCTGCATATCTTACCTTCACTGTTTCTCATGTCTGGCAAGCTGGCATCTGCCTGGCTGGACCTGGATGTTTCCCTCCATTTCTTCCCCATTCTCTTCACCTTCTTCTCTTATTCTTTCCAAGCCCAAATTTCTCCTCCTTTTCATTTTTTTCTGACTGCCAGCTCTGCTCATCCCTCCTCTACCTTGCTATTAGCCATTCAGCCTTAGTTCAATCAGGTGCCTTAGGAAGGTAAAGTGAAACAGCAACCATCTTTTCATGATCAAACAAATGCAGTAAACACAAATGTAGCACATCCTTATATCATTAACCAAATGTAGAAGAAACAAATGTAACACAATCTTACACAATTTAAATACTACTTCACAGCATATACAAATGTAACACATCTTTGCCCAGTTAAAATAATATTCCACAACAGTGTATATTGGTAATTTCCTGGGATGCCTCTTAGTAGTGGGAGCAGGGGTTGTTGCTGACTCTTTTGGGGTCTATGGGATCTTATTTCCCGTATTGGGTTGCCTTGCCCAGTGTGATTACAAGGAATGTTGTTAATCTTACTACAATTTGATATACCATGTTTGGTTGATATCCAGAGGAGGCCAGATATTTTCTGATTAAAAACTGAGGAGGAGTGGATGGGGGAATTGGAGGCAGAGAGGAGTGGGAGGAAGAAACTTAGAGGAGAGGAGGGAGGGGAAAGTATGGTCAGGGTGTAAAATAAATAAACAAGTAAATAAGTAAATAAAATGACTCTAAAAGAAACTAGAATCATATTTTAAAGCACCTAGCATATATTTTTGTAATTAAATTATTAAATGGTTATTTTTTCAAATAACCACACCTAACAAAATGAAAATATGCAAGTAGTTGCTGATCATAGGTACAATGCTTTTCAACTTGATAGGATCTGGAATCATCTTGCACAAACATGTCTGGGGACATCTGTGAAGGATTCTCTAGGCTCAGTTATGAAAGGCAGAAAACTGATACTGAGAATAAACCTGCTATTTTGATAATGTGATTGTGTGGTTGTTAAGCCTGAGAAGTGACTTGTGGGAGAAATGTTTATCAGTATAGAATTTTGGGTTAGAAAAAGATTTGAATACTTACTTTAAGTATCTATTTAATGAGTCTGCTGGCTGATATACTTGGGAGTTCTGCCACATTCTGACAAGAAAGAAGAGGTTTAGGGTGTGGAAGAAGAGGAAATGTTTTGGGGAGGGACTGGAAGGAGAGGATGGTGGAAGGGAAAATGTGACCTAGCTGGAGAAAATTAGTTAATTAATTAAAAATCAAAATTTGGGGACCAGCAAAAATAGTATAAAGAAACTAGTAGATAAATCAAAAAGTCAACATCTTAAAAGTATTCTGTCAGTTCTTTAAAAATTATGAATTTTAAATGTTTAATATATTCTTTTTTGTATTCAAGTCCATAGACAAGTCTAGAAAACATTTGCTGTGTCTTGTACTTTCCATAAACTTTGTATTTCCAGATAGTTTAGATAACAGAACATTTTGCAAATTTAGTAGAGACAGTTTGTTTATATAATTCAACCAGCTTCACCCAGCTTCCCACACTGTTAACATGCACATCACTATGGTACACTCCTCAAAATAATAAATAAATAAATAAATAAATAAATAAATAAATAAATACCATTATATCAGCACGTTAAAAATATAGAGCATATACTGCTTTTGCAGGGACTCCTGGTTCGTTTCCAGCCACCACATTTTTGTGGCTCAGAAATGCCTGTATTCTAGTTCCAGGGGATCCACCACATGCACACATCAGTACCCCAGAAGCATGCATATAAAATACAAAGCACTTCAAATCCACTAGGACACATCCTAAAGTACTCACAGTTGTGATTTCCTTCCCCTCAGTTAGCCCACTCTGTTCATAGTAATGCTTCAAGATAGATACAGTTGCACCTCCAGCAGCCACCAAAATGTTTGGCATATGGACTCCAGTTTCCCCATTACCTACTGAGTGAAACAGCAAGCACTGTTTATGTTTTAACCACACTAGACTATGAACATGTGTGGGGACAGTGAACATGCCTTAATCATTTTATTTCACTGGGCATTTAGCACTGTGCTTTGCACACCTATTTTATAAATACTTGTGAAAATAAAAATACATTGACTTATTTAAATCTATTAATTTTTGTGTAAATAACTCTTTTTAGTAAATGTTTTATGCACAATCATAAAATATTATGTACCTCCAAGTTAAAAAAAAAATTAATGAGTCATTTTTTAGTATCTTGGAAGGCAAGAATACTGGGAAAACAAAAAAGACACCTAACCCATGAGATTTCTTAGAGTAAGAATGACTCTAAAAAACTAGGCTGGAGACTATTTTGCCAAGAAATGTGCATGAATTTGTGAAATCCTGATAGCAGGAATCAAAGTGAATTTAAGGGACTGGACTGATATCTTTGGTGCGGAAATTCCATGGCAACATAGTGTACAGACTGTAGCATCACTGCAGCTCGCTGCTCTTGTTCAGATCCACAGTGAAAAGAAAACAGAAATTTATGAGAAATATAAGGTTTCAAATGTTATGTTATTAATTTTGAAACTCATTCAACAAGAACAAAGAAGACAATATATAATTGTAATGATAAGTCCCACTCTTTTAATTGGGATGAGAAGAAAGATGTCATGAAAGCAAGATAGAGTAGGTTAAGATGATGAATTATGAATGAGCTTAAAAAGCTATTTATTTTCTAGATTTTTTTTATGGTTATATAAATTCAACTTATGTGTATTAATTGCAAGAATCATTTGTTTTAATTAAAATAGAATCTAATATGTGTCATTATGTTGTGGGACATTTGTACACAGTGTGAAGGTGTATTGCTGTGATTGGTGCCATAAAAAGCTACAATGCCAATAGCCAGAGAAGAGATCTACATAGCACTTCCAGGCAGAGAAAAGAAAAGGAAGATAAATCTAGGGACAATGGTCAGACACCAGGAGACAAGGTCAGGAAATAGAAGGTTCACGAAAGGAAAGGTAATGATATCAAATAGATTAATATGAATGGGTTAATTTTAGGTATAAGAGTAATTAGGACAACAGGAGCTAAGAATGTACTTTCATAATAAATTAAGATATATCCTAGTTATTATTTGGGAAATGGTTATCAGAACAGAGAAAGCATAGTTACTTTATGTTTATTTTTCTCACAATTTAATTTATTTTACTTATTTTAATATCAATCTCACTTCCCTCTCCCTCCCTCCCTCCTTCCATCTCTCCTACACTTCCATTACCCATAACACCCACCCATCCCATTCCACAGCTCACTACATAGGTAGGGTTATGCCTTCCAGGAGGGGCCATCTAAATCTATCAAGTCATCTGGAGTAGGAACTTGGCCCTCCCATCCTGCCTCTAGGTTAAGGGAGTATCCCTCCATGGGGAAAGTGCTTCCAAAGTCCACTAGAAATATACATCCAAGTTTCACTGTCACAGATCCCTTAGACGGCCCAGGCCTTCAAACTGAGACCCATGTTCAAGGGTACTGACTCATTCCAATGTGGGTTTCACAACGATCAGTCTGGGAGTCCATTAGCTCCCCCCTTTTCAGGTCAGGTGTCTCTCTGGGTTAATGTAGCCTGGTCTTGTCCACATTTCCTTATCAATCCTCCCTCCTTGGATCTGGATTCCAGTTCTGCTCAGTACTTAGCTGTGGATGTCTGCACTGTTACCATCAGCAACTAGATGAGGGCTCTATGATAGTAGGTAGATAAGTTAGACAGCAATCTCATTATCAGTGAAGGGCATTTAAGGTACCCCTTCCACTATTGCTCAGATTATTAGTTGGGGTCATCATTGTAGATCTCTGATCCTTTCTCTAGAATCAGTTTCCACTTAAAAATCTACAATGGTCCCCTCTTTTATGGTATGATTAACTCTGTCTTTTTTTTATTTATCTCTTCAAGATCTACATCTCTGTTCTTTTCATCAGCCTTTCTCTTTCTGTTTACTCTCTTGTTATCAAGTAGTGTGTTTTCTTCAGGCTTCTGGGCCTTTTCATCTTCACCAGCTGGCTTTTCTTTGGGACTGTCTTTGGGACAGTCCTTTGTGGCCTTCTCCTTATTGACTGGCTCTGTATAAATCTTTACAAATTTAGAGTGGGTTTTTCTGGGAGTTCCGGTGACCTTATCATCCTGCTGAAATGATGATGACTCTTGAAGAATAGGTCTATACACCATCTTCTCTGGCTGTTACAGTGGTGGTTCAGTCCCATGAGATTATTCACACTCACAGTCTTCTTTCTTCCTGGGGCCTCTAAAATTCCTGAAACATGTTCTTTCTTGGCTTCAGCAAAACAATCCCCCTTCCTTCCATCTCTCTCTCTCCCTCTCTCTCTCTCTCTCTCTCTCTCTCTATCTCTCTCTCTCTCTCTCTCTCTCTCTCTCTCTCTCTCTCTCTCTCTCTCTCCCCACCCCCTCTCTCTTTGTTTTGTCAAGACAAGCTTTCTCTATGTAGTCCTGGTTGTCCTGGAACTCATTCTGTAGAGCAGGCTGCCCCAAAATCACTGAGATCTGTGTACCAATGCCTCCAAAGTGAAGTGCTGGAAACAAAGGTGTGTGCCTCCACTGTCCAGCAGATTTTCTCAATTTACATTCAGATATTTTGGTTTTCATTGTTCTTTCTGGGTTGTGTATTGACTACAAGATTTTACCGTCTGTTAGGAAATTGTACATCTCACTGGTTATTGTTCAATGTTAAATATTTATTTGGAAAATACAAATTAAGTATCTATAAAGTGCGTGGTGGAATTGAATAGTCTGACCATTGCTGTTTGGGAATGGTAGAAATTCAGGGAGACTACTCTAGACAAGAAAATTCTATTTTTATTTTTATTTATTTTTTTCTCATTTTACATATTGATCCCAGTTTCCTCTCCCGGCCTCCCTGCCTCCCACCCTGCCTGCCCATCTCCCTCTCTCCCACCATCCCATGTACCTCGCCACCACCTTCCCTTCCCATTACATTCCCTCCCCCCCCAACCCACTCCACTTGTAGGGCAATGCCTTGCAGCCGGTTTCATGCAGATCTCTCAGGTCTCATGGAGAAGGGACTGGGCCCTCCTCCAACCCTTCCTCTAGGTTAAGGGAGTATCTCTCCATGGGAAATGTGCTCCCAAAGTTCTTTTGTGCACCAGGGACATACATCCCGGTTCCACTGCCAGGGGTCCCTTAGACTGCCCAGGCCTTCTAACTGAGACCCATGTTAAGAGGTTCTGAGTAGGTCCAATGCTGCTATCCCAGCGATCGGGTCTGGGTGGGGGGAGGGTCGATTAGCTCCCCCTGGTTCTATTCAGCTGTCTCTCTGTGTTCCTGTAGCCTGGTCTTGTCCCCAGTTTCTGATCACTCCTCCCTCTTTGCATCTGGTTGCCAGTTCGGCTCAGTGCTTAGCTGTGGGTGTCTGCTGCTGTTTCCCTCAGCTACTAGAGCAGGCCTCTGTGATGGTAGATAAGTTAGTCATCAATCTCCTTCTCAGGGAAGAGCATTTCAGGTAGCCTTTCCACTGTTGCTCAGATTGTTAGTTGGTGTCATCCTTGTAGGTCACTGGACATTCCTCTGGAGTCAGTTTTGTCTTCAAACCTAGGATGGCTCCCTCTTTTATGGAATGGCTACCCCTTTCTCTTTTTATGTCTCTCGTCAAAATCTTCATCTCTGTTCTTTTCTTCAGCCTTTCTCTTTCCTTTTCCTCCCTTGTTATCAAGTCGTGTGCTTTCCTTAGGCCGCTCGGCCTTTTCCTCCCTCACCAGCAGGCTTCTTTTCTGACTTGATGTCTTTGGGACAGTCCCTTGGGGCCTTCTCTTTCTTGACTGGCTCTGTCTCAAGGAGTTCCTTTACAGATTTAGAGTGGGCTTTCCTGGGAGTTCCGGTGACCTTATCATCCTTCTGAAATGACGGTGACGCTTTTGCAGAGACGATCTTTGCACCACCTTCTCTGGCTTTTTTCAGTGGCGGTTCGGACCCATGAGCTTTTGCCCGCTCCCCGGTCTGCTTTGTCCCGGGGTCCTCTAGAAGGTCCTGACACGTTTTCTTTCTTGGCTTCAGCAGACCCATCGCTCCTCCGTTTGGTCTCGTCCCTTTTTACTTTCGGCTCACCTTTTCCTCTCTTGTCTTTTCCAGATACTGATTCGAAAGTGATAGCATCTGCGTCCATGGGTTCATCCCTAACAGGTGTAACATCCCCTCTACTTGGGAGGAAAAACAGTGTGTCCGCCTTAGTGTCGTCGACACTTGAGGACTCCCTGGATTTCTTCCTGGAAGGGTGTAACAGCTCGTGGGTCAGGAAGCTCTCACTCTGCTCCCGGTCTCTCCCTTTTCTGCGGTTCTCGTGCTTGTTGCCTCTACCGTCTCCTGGAATGTTCTCACTGTCCTTTGCTTTTGCGTGATCGTTCCCGCTGTGGCTATCTCTTGCTGAGAGCTTTTCTGGATAGCAGCCACCTGGATTTCCATTTCTGTGACTTTGTCCAGCGGGGTAGTGGTCGCTGTGCCCTCCTGTGAAGGGCGGATGTCGGATATTAAGAGGTGTATGTCTCCCTGGAGAGACATCCTCTCTGTTAGCTGAGGGGCTAGGCTGCGCCCCCCACGGCATAGCCTTTGTAGTACTTCCGGTGCCACTCTCGGTATGCCCTCTCCCAATCTCGGTAGTAGCGTTCTTCCTCAGAAGGGTCTCTAAAGTCAGCACTCGGTCCACGGTAGGCTTCAGGGCCATAAGGGGGTGGCACTTCTCTGCATCGACTAAAATACGCATGCGCTGTTCCACCTTGAGGTCCATGACGCTTCCTGGGAGACTGACCCCCAAATGCTTGAGGAGATCTTGAATGACACTCTCTGTATGGAGGCGACCTCGACCTGGATCGGGGACATCCACGAGATCTGGACCGCGGACCATAGCTGCAATTGCGGCTCTTGCCTCTGCCTCTCCTGGAGTGTGGGGGCGATGGTGACAAGGAGCGAGAGTGTGAGCGGCTGAAGGCTCCAGAGTAAGAGCAGTCAGAGCCACATCTCGATTTCGAGCAAGGGTAGGAACTTGTTGAATGCGATGAACCACTAGAGGGCGATGTGGGCTCTTCCTTTAGTCGTCCTTGCTCTCCATAGACTTCTTCTTCCCTGGTCCAAGGTGCTGCCTGCGAGGTAGGGACGGAGGCCTCTGAATGAGCAGTCTGAACTCCTGACCATGCCCAAGGTGTTGTCATGTCCGCGGGAGCTGCTGGAAACCCCGCAGTTGGGAACGGAGGAGCAAACTGTGGGGGCCACCACAAAGGAGGTGGTGGCACCGGTACAAAGGCTGGAGTTGCAGCTAGTGACGGGTCTTGAGTCCTCTGTGACCTTCTGCGGTGCTGTCGCCCACGGTTTCCACTTCTGTAACAACTTCTTTCCCCTCTTCTAATTTGCTGTGGCGGAGACACCAGGTACCCAAGCTGGTTGGAACGTCCCCAACCCGGTCGCCCACCGCCTGGACCAGCGTTATTTACTCTTACTGGGCCAGTGGTGGGGATCAGCTGTCCACGTGATAAGGACCGTCCCAACAATGATGGCGTCCCAAGGGCAGGCGCTTGGCAACCCTCTGCTTGCGCGAGTGCAGTACTTGCCATGGGGCAGTGCAGTACTCCCTTGGAGGGTTCTGATGCGAGGGCGGCAGCTGGCAACAATCCCTTATCAGAATCCCGGAGCCAGCGGCCGTCTGGCCTTTCTGAATGCACTGCTGCAGACCCGGTTGCAGTGCCATCGGGTACCGCAGCTGGGGCAGAAGGCCGATTTCCAGGCACAGGAGGAGCCGAGGAAGAAGGATTTGACGTTAAGGGAGCCACAGAGGGAGCTGGACGAGACGAGGAAGACGCCACTGGGATCATGGAAGGATCCCGAGCTCTTGATATTGGAGATCTCACCAGAGGCTGCGAGCTCCGCTGAACGAGTGGGCTTGCTGGTGGTAATGGGCGTGGGGCTGGACGTACCTGCTTTCGTAGACTTCCTGGATAGTCAGTTCCGTTTTGGAAATGATTAACAGCCTGCCTTAAGAACTTGTTGGCAGTCAAGGCATCGGGGGAAACGTCCTTTTGATGACACGTTGGACATGTATGGTCGTCCGACTCCAGGAGTGCTGTCCGAATGCATTCATCACAGTAACTGTTTCCACAGCAGGGGATGAGAGCAGCATCAGTCATAAGGTCCTTGCAGATGAGGCACAAGAGCTCGTCTGGGATAGGATCTTCTTCTGAAGAGGACGACCGCTCCTCTGGCAAGAAGGGTGGCTTCTCTTTCTTCCCAAGTGCATAGGCCTCTGCGTCTATAATCGGCACTGCATATTTTCCAGTGTTCGTAAGCATCGCACCTTTCGTGTTAGGATCTTTCACTTCCATCAGAAAACTTCTGGGAATCCCAGTGCACCTTTTGATTCGACGGCCAGATTCAAAGTTCTTATCCCCGTTTGTTGGGCAGTCCTTAATATAATGACCAGGCTTGCCGCAACGAAAACAGGTGTAGGATGGAGGTGGCGGACCCAGAGCGTTCTTCACGTAGTTGACAGGGTCGTATTCATGGCCAGATTGCCACATCGCTGCTTGAATTTTATCTTCCTCAGAAGCATTGGCCTCAGCCAGGTTGGCGGTCATTGTAAGCTGGGCCAGAGAAACACACGCAGAAGAGTCATCGATTGCTGTTGTGGTCCCCTTCCCTCGGTCAGTTCGACTTTTAACATATGTCTTGCTTGTGGACTTCACACCTCCAACAGGAATTCTTCGGACGATCACAGATGAATTTCTCGGAATTAGCGCATTATCCTCGGGATATTCTTCTTTCGTCTGCGCATTGGCGATCTGCAGATCGCTATGGGCAGCTTTCAGCTTTTCTTTCCGCATAATCTTCTGCTTTAAGTCGCAGACGGAGATATGGAGCCCATCAAAGGTGACGAGGTCGTAGTTGAGTTTAGAGGAAAATTTATAGTGCACACAGGACATTGTGGCAAAGGATTCCTTGTGCTAGGCACCCACCCGCACTGAAGGCTGACGATTGCAGCTCTGGGGCCCAGTGGTCTAGGCCTGGACTTTGGGCCTGATGGTGGCCCCGGGGCTCTGATGTACCTCTTGTCTGCAAAGACCAGGCTGGAAAGTCCAAGAATCCAGAAGTTGTTCAGTCCACGAGGCTCAGTGTCCCGCTTGATCTTCACTGGACGCTGGAGTCCCAAAGAAGTGGAAGATTTTCTAATGCCGGTGAAGGCACAGACTTGCTAAGCGAGGCCAGAGCAAGCAGGCAGACAGCAAGAACATCCGTCCTTCTTGTCTCTTCTTATATAGGCTCCCAGCAGAAGGCCTTACGCAGATTAAAGGTGTGTCTTCCCACCTCAAGGCCAGGATTAGAAGCTTAACTTCCGCCATTTTGAATTTTAATTGACTCATGGTCAATTCAGTTGACAACCATGACTAGGCATTCCTCTGTAACACTCAGCTTTTTTTTTTTTCTTCCCATTTTCTTTCTTTCTTTCTTTCTTCCCTACCTTTCTTTCTTTCTCTTTCCTTCCTTCTCTCTTTCTCTCTCTCTGTCTTTGATTTTAATTCTTTCTTTCTCTGTATGTCTATCTTTTTTCCTTTCTTTCTTCCTGACCATCTTTCTCTCCTTCATTTGGGAGAGGGTTTATTTTGTTTGTTTGTCTTGTTTTTGTTTTCTTATTTTACATAGCCATCCCACTTCCCTCCCCCCTCCCTCCCTCCCTCCCTTCCTCCCTCCCTCCCTCCCTCCCTCTCCCCATCCCATCCCCCCACAAACCAGGGGGCCATCCTGGTTTCAACAGACTGGGTTCCTTTGTGTTGGCCTCGTCTGTCCTAGAACTGGCTGTGAAGAACAGCCTGACCTTGAACTCAGAGAGCTTGTGTTTTTTTGTCTTTTAACCCTTAAATTACTCTCATTCAGCAAGTGAACACAGGATTGCTTAACAAGTCAAAAATAGACTCTATTTGCTTACCATGGTTTGCAACTACCTTATTGGTCACACAAATTAACAAACTAAATCATTACAGTAAAATTTCTATTTGTTACTGTGAAGGTAGCCAACAGGTAGAACAGAGTACTCTTGACCTAGTGTGAAAGCTTCCCAAGCAAAGCCCTGCTTGGTACCCTTGGAGTGTATACAGATGATGAGTAAATTCCTTATCAGGAACCCTACATGAGGTATTATCAGTATCATCGATTTCTCACACTATCGATATAGTTTAAAGTTTCTACCGAAAGACTTTCTCACAGGAAGGCGAAGGCACCCTATCTCCATGCTCACTCTGCCTACTCTGCTTTCAGACTTTTCTTTTGTTTTTTTTTTTTTTTTTTTTTTTTTTTTTTTTTTGGAAACCTGTATTGTTCTATCTGATTCATAACATGGCATAAGCATAAGCTTTTGTAGGCTAGGGCCAGGCAAAGATGCAGGTTTAAGGCCTTCTTTCTCTTCTTGTAAAGTCCCTGCCATCTTGGAGACCTTGTCTTTGTCACTTCACCTAATGCTACTTACCTTTCAGAGGCCACACCTTCAACTAAGTATCATTTGGACAGTACATACTAAACCAAAAGGCAATGTTCTGTGGTTTCTCTCTCTTCCCAGCCCCCCTCTCTCTGACTGTCTGTGTGTCTGTCTGTGTCTCTGTCACCCAAGGTCTAACTCTCTACTCCCCTGTACTACCACCACCACACTTCAGTCTCTCTCTCTCTATCTCTCTCTGTCTCTCTCTATCTCTTTCTGTCTTTCTCTCTGTCTCTCTGTCTCTATCTCTCTCTGTCTCTCTGTCTTTGTCTCTGCTCTGTCTGTCTGTCTCTCTCTCTCTCCCCCACCCCCCCCTCTCTCTCCCTCTCTCTTTGGTTTTTCAAGACAAGCTTTCTCTGTGTATTCCTGGTTTTCCTGGAACTCCCTCTGTAGAGCAGGCTGTCCCCAAACTCACTGAGATCTGTGTACCAATGCCACCAAAGTGAAGTGCTGGAAACAAAGGTGTGTGCCTCCACTGTCCAGCTGCTTTTCTCCATTTACATTCAGATATTTTGGTTTTCATTGTTCTTTCTGGGTTGTGTATTGACTACAAGATTTTACCGTCTGTTAGGAAATTGTACATCTCACTGGTTATTGTTCAATGTTAAATATTTATTTGGAAAATACAAATTAAGTATCTATAAAGTGTGTGGTGGAATTGAATAGTCTGACCATTGCTGTTTGGGAATGGTAGAAATTCAGGGAGACTACTCTAGACAAGAAAATTCTATTTTTATTTTTATTTATTTTTTTCTCATTTTACATATTGATCCCAGTTTCCTCTCCCGGCCTCCCTGCCTCCCACCCTGCCTGCCCATCTCCCTCTCTCCCACCATCCCATGTACCTCGCCACCACCCGCCCTTCCCATTACATTCCCTCCCCCCCCAACCCACTCCACTTGTAGGGCAATGCCTTGCAGCCGGTTTCATGCAGATCTCTCAGGTCTCATGGAGAAGGGACTGGGCCCTCCTCCCACCCTTCCTCTAGGTTAAGGGAGTATCTCTCCATGGGAAATGTGCTCCCAAAGTTCTTTTGTGCACCAGGGACATACATCCCGGTTCCACTGCCAGGGGTCCCTTAGACTGCCCAGGCCTTCTAACTGAGACCCATGTTAAGAGGTTCTGAGTAGGTCCAATGCTGCTATCCCAGCGATCGGGTCTGGGTGGGGGGAGGGTCGATTAGCTCCCCCTGGTTCTATTCAGCTGTCTCTCTGTGTTCCTGTAGCCTGGTCTTGTCCCCAGTTTCTGATCACTCCTCCCTCTTTGCATCTGGTTGCCAGTTCGGCTCAGTGCTTAGCTGTGGGTGTCTGCTGCTGTTTCCCTCAGCTACTAGAGCAGGCCTCTGTGATGGTAGATAAGTTAGTCATCAATCTCCTTCTCAGGGAAGAGCATTTCAGGTAGCCTTTCCACTGTTGCTCAGATTGTTAGTTGGTGTCATCCTTGTAGGTCACTGGACATTCCTCTGGAGTCAGTTTTGTCTTCAAACCTAGGATGGCTCCCTCTTTTATGGAATGGCTACCCCTTTCTCTTTTTATGTCTCTCGTCAAAATCTTCATCTCTGTTCTTTTCTTCAGCCTTTCTCTTTCCTTTTCCTCCCTTGTTATCAAGTCGTGTGCTTTCCTTAGGCCGCTCGGCCTTTTCCTCCTCACCAGCAGGCTTCTTTTCTGACTTGATGTCTTTGGGACAGTCCCTTGGGGCCTTCTCTTTCTTGACTGGCTCTGTCTCAAGGAGTTCCTTTACAGATTTAGAGTGGGCTTTCCTGGGAGTTCCGGTGACCTTATCATCCTTCTGAAATGACGGTGACGCTTTTGCAGAGACGATCTTTGCACCACCTTCTCTGGCTTTTTTCAGTGGCGGTTTGCCCGCTCCCCGGTCTGCTTTGTCCCGGGGTCCTCTAGAAGGTCCTGACACGTTTTCTTTCTTGGCTTCAGCAGACCCATCGCTCCTCCGTTTGGTCTCGTCCCTTTTTACTTTCGGCTCACCTTTTCCTCTCTTGTCTTTTCCAGATACTGATTCGAAAGTGATAGCATCTGCGTCCATGGGTTCATCCCTAACAGGTGTAACATCCCCTCTACTTGGGAGGAAAAACAGTGTGTCCGCCTTAGTGTCGTCGACACTTGAGGACTCCCTGGATTTCTTCCTGGAAGGGTGTAACAGCTCGTGGGTCAGGAAGCTCTCACTCTGCTCCCGGTCTCTCCCTTTTCTGCGGTTCTCGTGCTTGTTGCCTCTACCGTCTCCTGGAATGTTCTCACTGTCCTTTGCTTTTGCGTGATCGTTCCCGCTGTGGCTATCTCTTGCTGAGAGCTTTTCTGGATAGCAGCCACCTGGATTTCCATTTCTGTGACTTTGTCCAGCGGGGTAGTGGTCGCTGTGCCCTCCTGTGAAGGGCGGATGTCGGATATTAAGAGGTGTATGTCTCCCTGGAGAGACATCCTCTCTGTTAGCTGAGGGGCTAGGCTGCGCCCCCACGGCATAGCCTTTGTAGTACTTCCGGTGCCACTCTCGGTATGCCCTCTCCCAATCTCGGTAGTAGCGTTCTTCCTCAGAAGGGTCTCTAAAGTCAGCACTCGGTCCACGGTAGGCTTCAGGGCCATAAGGGGGTGGCACTTCTCTGCATCGACTAAAATACGCATGCGCTGTTCCACCTTGAGGTCCATGACGCTTCCTGGGAGACTGACCCCCAAATGCTTGAGGAGATCTTGAATGACACTCTCTGTATGGAGGCGACCTCGACCTGGATCGGGGACATCCACGAGATCTGGACCGCGGACCATAGCTGCAATTGCGGCTCTTGCCTCTGCCTCTCCTGGAGTGTGGGGGCGATGGTGACAAGGAGCGAGAGTGTGAGCGGCTGAAGGCTCCAGAGTAAGAGCAGTCAGAGCCACATCTCGATTTCGAGCAAGGGTAGGAACTTGTTGAATGCGATGAACCACTAGAGGGCGATGTGGGCTCTTCCTTTAGTCGTCCTTGCTCTCCATAGACTTCTTCTTCCCCTGGTCCAAGGTGCTGCCTGCGAGGTAGGGACGGAGGCCTCTGAATGAGCAGTCTGAACTCCTGACCATGCCCAAGGTGTTGTCATGTCCGCGGGAGCTGCTGGAAACCCCGCAGTTGGGAACGGAGGAGCAAACTGTGGGGGGCCACCACAAAGGAGGTGGTGGCACCGGTACAGAGGCTGGAGTTGCAGCTAGTGACGGGTCTTGAGTCCTCTGTGACCTTCTGCGGTGCTGTCGCCCGCGGTTTCCACTTCTGTAACAACTTCTTTCCCCTCTTCTAATTTGCTGTGGCGGAGACACCAGGTACCCAAGCTGGTTGGAACGTCCCCAACCCGGTCGCCCACCGCCTGGACCAGCGTTATTTACTCTTACTGGGCCAGTGGTGGGGATCAGCTGTCCACGTGATAAGGACCGTCCCAACAATGATGGCGTCCCAAGGGCAGGCGCTTGGCAACCCTCTGCTTGCGCGAGTGCAGTACTTGCCATGGGGCAGTGCAGTACTCCCTTGGAGGGTTCTGATGCGAGGGCGGCAGCTGGCAACAATCCCTTATCAGAATCCCGGAGCCAGCGGCCGTCTGGCCTTTCTGAATGCACTGCTGCAGACCCGGTTGCAGTGCCATCGGGTACCGCAGCTGGGGCAGAAGGCCGATTTCCAGGCACAGGAGGAGCCGAGGAAGAAGGATTTGACGTTAAGGGAGCCACAGAGGGAGCTGGACGAGACGAGGAAGACGCCACTGGGATCATGGAAGGATCCCGAGCTCTTGATATTGGAGATCTCACCAGAGGCTGCGAGCTCCGCTGAACGAGTGGGCTTGCTGGTGGTAATGGGCGTGGGGCTGGACGTACCTGCTTTCGTAGACTTCCTGGATAGTCAGTTCCGTTTTGGAAATGATTAACAGCCTGCCTTAAGAACTTGTTGGCAGTCAAGGCATCGGGGGAAACGTCCTTTTGATGACACGTTGGACATGTATGGTCGTCCGACTCCAGGAGTGCTGTCCGAATGCATTCATCACAGTAACTGTTTCCACAGCAGGGGATGAGAGCAGCATCAGTCATAAGGTCCTTGCAGATGAGGCACAAGAGCTCGTCTGGGATAGGATCTTCTTCTGAAGAGGACGACCGCTCCTCTGGCAAGAAGGGTGGCTTCTCTTTCTTCCCAAGTGCATAGGCCTCTGCGTCTATAATCGGCACTGCATATTTTCCAGTGTTCGTAAGCATCGCACCTTTCGTGTTAGGATCTTTCACTTCCATCAGAAAACTTCTGGGAATCCCAGTGCACCTTTTGATTCGACGGCCAGATTCAAAGTTCTTATCCCCGTTTGTTGGGCAGTCCTTAATATAATGACCAGGCTTGCCGCAACGAAAACAGGTGTAGGATGGAGGTGGCGGACCCAGAGCGTTCTTCACGTAGTTGACAGGGTCGTATTCATGGCCAGATTGCCACATCGCTGCTTGAATTTTATCTTCCTCAGAAGCATTGGCCTCAGCCAGGTTGGCGGTCATTGTAAGCTGGGCCAGAGAAACACACGCAGAAGAGTCATCGATTGCTGTTGTGGTCCCCTTCCCTCGGTCAGTTCGACTTTTAACATATGTCTTGCTTGTGGACTTCACACCTCCAACAGGAATTCTTCGGACGATCACAGATGAATTTCTCGGAATTAGCGCATTATCCTCGGGATATTCTTCTTTCGTCTGCGCATTGGCGATCTGCAGATCGCTATGGGCAGCTTTCAGCTTTTCTTTCCGCATAATCTTCTGCTTTAAGTCGCAGACAGAGATATGGAGCCCATCAAAGGTGACGAGGTCGTAGTTGAGTTTAGAGGAAAATTTATAGTGCACACAGGACATTGTGGCAAAGGATTCCTTGTGCTAGGCACCCACCCGCACTGAAGGCTGACGATTGCAGCTCTGGGGCCCAGTGGTCTAGGCCTGGACTTTGGGCCTGATGGTGGCCCCGGGGCTCTGATGTACCTCTTGTCTGCAAAGACCAGGCTGGAAAGTCCAAGAATCCAGAAGTTGTTCAGTCCACGAGGCTCAGTGTCCCGCTTGATCTTCACTGGACGCTGGAGTCCCAAAGAAGTGGAAGATTTTCTAATGCCAGTGAAGGCACAGACTTGCTAGCGAGGCCAGAGCAAGCAGGCAGACAGCAAGAACATCCGTCCTTCTTGTCTCTTCTTATATAGGCTCCCAGCAGAAGGCCTTACGCAGATTAAAGGTGTGTCTTCCCACCTCAAGGCCAGGATTAGAAGCTTAACTTCCGCCATTTTGAATTTTAATTGACTCATGGTCAATTCAGTTGACAACCATGACTAGGCATTCCTCTGTAACACTCAGCTTTTTTTTTTTTCTTCCCATTTTCTTTCTTTCTTTCTTTCTTCCTACCTTTCTTTCTTTCTCTTTCCTTCCTTCTCTCTTTCTCTCTCTCTGTCTTTGATTTTAATTCTTTCTTTCTCTGTATGTCTATCTTTTTTCCTTTCTTTCTTCCTGACCATCTTTCTCTCCTTCATTTGGGAGAGGGTTTATTTTGTTTGTTTGTCTTGTTTTTGTTTTCTTATTTTACATAGCCATCCCACTTCCCTCCCCCTCCCTCCCTCCCTCCCTTCCTCCCTCCCTCCCTCCCTCCCTCTCTCCCTCCCTCTCCCCATCCCATCCCCCCACAACCAGGGGGCCATCCTGGTTTCAACAGACTGGGTTCCTTTGTGTTGGCCTCGTCTGTCCTAGAACTGGCTGTGAAGAACAGCCTGACCTTGAACTCAGAGAGCTTGTGTTTTTTTGTCTTTTAACCCTTAAATTACTCTCATTCAGCAAGTGAACACAGGATTGCTTAACAAGTCAAAAATAGACTCTATTTGCTTACCATGGTTTGCAACTACCTTATTGGTCACACAAATTAACAAACTAAATCATTACAGTAAAATTTCTATTTGTTACTGTGAAGGTAGCCAACAGGTAGAACAGAGTACTCTTGACCTAGTGTGAAAGCTTCCCAAGCAAAGCCCTGCTTGGTACCCTTGGAGTGTATACAGATGATGAGTAAATTCCTTATCAGGAACCCTACATGAGGTATTATCAGTATCATCAATTTCTCACACTATCGATATAGTTTAAAGTTTCTACCGAAAGACTTTCTCACAGGAAGGCGAAGGCACCCTATCTCCATGCTCACTCTGCCTACTCTGCTTTCAGACTTTTCTTTTGTTTTTTTTTTTTTTTTTTTTTTTTTTTTTTTTTTGGAAACCTGTATTCTTCTATCTGATTCATAACATGGCATAAGCATAAGCTTTTGTAGGCTAGGGCCAGGCAAAGATGCAGGTTTAAGGCCTTCTTTCTCTTCTTGTAAAGTCCCTGCCATCTTGGAGACCTTGTCTTTGTCACTTCACCTAATGCTACTTACCTTTCAGAGGCCACACCTTCAACTAAGTATCATTTGGACAGTACATACTAAACCAAAAGGCAATGTTCTGTGGTTTCTCTCTCTTCCCAGCCCCCTCTCTCTGACTGTCTGTGTGTCTGTCTGTGTCTCTGTCACCCAAGGTCTAACTCTCTACTCCCCTGTACTACCACCACCACACTTCAGTCTCTCTCTCTCTATCTCTCTCTGTCTCTCTCTATCTCTTTCTGTCTTTCTCTCTGTCTCTCTGTCTCTATCTCTCTCTGTCTCTCTGTCTTTGTCTCTGCTCTGTCTGTCTGTCTCTCTCTCTCTCCCCCACCCCCCCTCTCTCTCCCTCTCTCTTTGGTTTTTCAAGACAAGCTTTCTCTGTGTATTCCTGGTTTTCCTGGAACTCCCTCTGTAGAGCAGGCTGTCCCCAAACTCACTGAGATCTGTGTACCAATGCCACCAAAGTGAAGTGCTGGAAACAAAGGTGTGTGCCTCCACTGTCCAGCTGCTTTTCTCCATTTACATTCAGATATTTTGGTTTTCATTGTTCTTTCTGGGTTGTGTATTGACTACAAGATTTTACCGTCTGTTAGGAAATTGTACATCTCACTGGTTATTGTTCAATGTTAAATATTTATTTGGAAAATACAAATTAAGTATCTATAAAGTGTGTGGTGGAATTGAATAGTCTGACCATTGCTGTTTGGGAATGGTAGAAATTCAGGGAGACTACTCTAGACAAGAAAATTCTATTTTTATTTTTATTTATTTTTTTCTCATTTTACATATTGATCCCAGTTTCCTCTCCCGGCCTCCCTGCCTCCCACCCTGCCTGCCCATCTCCCTCTCTCCCACCATCCCATGTACCTCGCCACCACCCGCCCTTCCCATTACATTCCCTCCCCCCCCAACCCACTCCACTTGTAGGGCAATGCCTTGCAGCCGGTTTCATGCAGATCTCTCAGGTCTCATGGAGAAGGGACTGGGCCCTCCTCCCACCCTTCCTCTAGGTTAAGGGAGTATCTCTCCATGGGAAATGTGCTCCCAAAGTTCTTTTGTGCACCAGGGACATACATCCCGGTTCCACTGCCAGGGGTCCCTTAGACTGCCCAGGCCTTCTAACTGAGACCCATGTTAAGAGGTTCTGAGTAGGTCCAATGCTGCTATCCCAGCGATCGTGTCTGGGTGGGGGGGAGGGTCGATTAGCTCCCCCTGGTTCTATTCAGCTGTCTCTCTGTGTTCCTGTAGCCTGGTCTTGTCCCCAGTTTCTGATCACTCCTCCCTCTTTGCATCTGGTTGCCAGTTCGGCTCAGTGCTTAGCTGTGGGTGTCTGCTGCTGTTTCCCTCAGCTACTAGAGCAGGCCTCTGTGATGGTAGATAAGTTAGTCATCAATCTCCTTCTCAGGGAAGAGCATTTCAGGTAGCCTTTCCACTGTTGCTCAGATTGTTAGTTGGTGTCATCCTTGTAGGTCACTGGACATTCCTCTGGAGTCAGTTTTGTCTTCAAACCTAGGATGGCTCCCTCTTTTATGGAATGGCTACCCCTTTCTCTTTTTATGTCTCTCGTCAAAATCTTCATCTCTGTTCTTTTCTTCAGCCTTTCTCTTTCCTTTTCCTCCCTTGTTATCAAGTCGTGTGCTTTCCTTAGGCCGCTCGGCCTTTTCCTCCTCACCAGCAGGCTTCTTTTCTGACTTGATGTCTTTGGGACAGTCCCTTGGGGCCTTCTCTTTCTTGACTGGCTCTGTCTCAAGGAGTTCCTTTACAGATTTAGAGTGGGCTTTCCTGGGAGTTCCGGTGACCTTATCATCCTTCTGAAATGACGGTGACGCTTTTGCAGAGACGATCTTTGCACCACCTTCTCTGGCTTTTTTCAGTGGCGGTTCGGACCCATGAGCTTTTGCCCGCTCCCGGTCTGCTTTGTCCCGGGGTCCTCTAGAAGGTCCTGACACGTTTTCTTTCTTGGCTTCAGCAGACCCATCGCTCCTCCATTTGGTCTCGTCCCTTTTTACTTTCGGCTCACCTTTTCCTATCTTGTCTTTTCCAGATACTGATTCGAAAGTGATAGCATCTGCGTCCATGGGTTCATCCCTAACAGGTGTAACATCCCCTCTACTTGGGAGGAAAAACAGTGTGTCCGCCTTAGTGTCGTCGACACTTGAGGACTCCCTGGATTTCTTCCTGGAAGGGTGTAACAGCTCGTGGGTCAGGAAGCTCTCACTCTGCTCCCGGTCTCTCCCTTTTCTGCGGTTCTCGTGCTTGTTGCCTCTACCGTCTCCTGGAATGTTCTCACTGTCCTTTGCTTTTGCGTGATCGTTCCCGCTGTGGCTATCTCTTGCTGAGAGCTTTTCTGGATAGCAGCCACCTGGATTTCCATTTCTGTGACTTTGTCCAGCGGGGTAGTGGTCGCTGTGCCCTCCTGTGAAGGGCGGATGTCGGATATTAAGAGGTGTATGTCTCCCTGGAGAGACATCCTCTCTGTTAGCTGAGGGGCTAGGCTGCGCCCCCACCGCATAGCCTTTGTAGTACTTCCGGTGCCACTCTCGGTATGCCCTCTCCCAATCTCGGTAGTAGCGTTCTTCCTCAGAAGGGTCTCTAAAGTCAGCACTCGGTCCACGGTAGGCTTCAGGGCCATAAGGGGGTGGCACTTCTCTGCATCGACTAAAATACGCATGCGCTGTTCCACCTTGAGGTCCATGACGCTTCCTGGGAGACTGACCCCCAAATGCTTGAGGAGATCTTGAATGACACTCTCTGTATGGAGGCGACCTCGACCTGGATCGGGGACATCCACGAGATCTGGACCGCGGACCATAGCTGCAATTGCGGCTCTTGCCTCTGCCTCTCCTGGAGTGTGGGGGCGATGGTGACAAGGAGCGAGAGTGTGAGCGGCTGAAGGCTCCAGAGTAAGAGCAGTCAGAGCCACATCTCGATTTCGAGCAAGGGTAGGAACTTGTTGAATGCGATGAACCACTAGAGGGCGATGTGGGCTCTTCCTTTAGTCGTCCTTGCTCTCCATAGACTTCTTCTTCCCTGGTCCAAGGTGCTGCCTGCGAGGTAGGGACGGAGGCCTCTGAATGAGCAGTCTGAACTCCTGACCATGCCCAAGGTGTTGTCATGTCCGCGGGAGCTGCTGGAAACCCCGCAGTTGGGAACGGAGGAGCAAACTGTGGGGGCCACCACAAAGGAGGTGGTGGCACCGGTACAGAGGCTGGAGTTGCAGCTAGTGACGGGTCTTGAGTCCTCTGTGACCTTCTGCGGTGCTGTCGCCCGCGGTTTCCACTTCTGTAACAACTTCTTTCCCCTCTTCTAATTTGCTGTGGCGGAGACACCAGGTACCCAAGCTGGTTGGAACGTCCCCAACCCGGTCGCCCACCGCCTGGACCAGCGTTATTTACTCTTACTGGGCCAGTGGTGGGGATCAGCTGTCCACGTGATAAGGACCGTCCCAACAATGATGGCGTCCCAAGGGCAGGCGCTTGGCAACCCTCTGCTTGCGCGAGTGCAGTACTTGCCATGGGGCAGTGCAGTACTCCCTTGGAGGGTTCTGATGCGAGGGCGGCAGCTGGCAACAATCCCTTATCAGAATCCCGGAGCCAGCGGCCGTCTGGCCTTTCTGAATGCACTGCTGCAGACCCGGTTGCAGTGCCATCGGGTACCGCAGCTGGGGCAGAAGGCCGATTTCCAGGCACAGGAGGAGCCGAGGAAGAAGGATTTGACGTTAAGGGAGCCACAGAGGGAGCTGGACGAGACGAGGAAGACGCCACTGGGATCATGGAAGGATCCCGAGCTCTTGATATTGGAGATCTCACCAGAGGCTGCGAGCTCCGCTGAACGAGTGGGCTTGCTGGTGGTAATGGGCGTGGGGCTGGACGTACCTGCTTTCGTAGACTTCCTGGATAGTCAGTTCCGTTTTGGAAATGATTAACAGCCTGCCTTAAGAACTTGTTGGCAGTCAAGGCATCGGGGGAAACGTCCTTTTGATGACACGTTGGACATGTATGGTCGTCCGACTCCAGGAGTGCTGTCCGAATGCATTCATCACAGTAACTGTTTCCACAGCAGGGGATGAGAGCAGCATCAGTCATAAGGTCCTTGCAGATGAGGCACAAGAGCTCGTCTGGGATAGGATCTTCTTCTGAAGAGGACGACCGCTCCTCTGGCAAGAAGGGTGGCTTCTCTTTCTTCCCAAGTGCATAGGCCTCTGCGTCTATAATCGGCACTGCATATTTTCCAGTGTTCGTAAGCATCGCACCTTTCGTGTTAGGATCTTTCACTTCCATCAGAAAACTTCTGGGAATCCCAGTGCACCTTTTGATTCGACGGCCAGATTCAAAGTTCTTATCCCCGTTTGTTGGGCAGTCCTTAATATAATGACCAGGCTTGCCGCAACGAAAACAGGTGTAGGATGGAGGTGGCGGACCCAGAGCGTTCTTCACGTAGTTGACAGGGTCGTATTCATGGCCAGATTGCCACATCGCTGCTTGAATTTTATCTTCCTCAGAAGCATTGGCCTCAGCCAGGTTGGCGGTCATTGTAAGCTGGGCCAGAGAAACACACGCAGAAGAGTCATCGATTGCTGTTGTGGTCCCCTTCCCTCGGTCAGTTCGACTTTTAACATATGTCTTGCTTGTGGACTTCACACCTCCAACAGGAATTCTTCGGACGATCACAGATGAATTTCTCGGAATTAGCGCATTATCCTCGGGATATTCTTCTTTCGTCTGCGCATTGGCGATCTGCAGATCGCTATGGGCAGCTTTCAGCTTTTCTTTCCGCATAATCTTCTGCTTTAAGTCGCAGACGGAGATATGGAGCCCATCAAAGGTGACGAGGTCGTAGTTGAGTTTAGAGGAAAATTTATAGTGCACACAGGACATTGTGGCAAAGGATTCCTTGTGCTAGGCACCCACCCGCACTGAAGGCTGACGATTGCAGCTCTGGGGCCCAGTGGTCTAGGCCTGGACTTTGGGCCTGATGGTGGCCCCGGGGCTCTGATGTACCTCTTGTCTGCAAAGACCAGGCTGGAAAGTCCAAGAATCCAGAAGTTGTTCAGTCCACGAGGCTCAGTGTCCCGCTTGATCTTCACTGGACGCTGGAGTCCCAAAGAAGTGGAAGATTTTCTAATGCCAGTGAAGGCACAGACTTGCTAGCGAGGCCAGAGCAAGCAGGCAGACAGCAAGAACATCCGTCCTTCTTGTCTCTTCTTATATAGGCTCCCAGCAGAAGGCCTTACGCAGATTAAAGGTGTGTCTTCCCACCTCAAGGCCAGGATTAGAAGCTTAACTTCCGCCATTTTGAATTTTAATTGACTCATGGTCAATTCAGTTGACAACCATGACTAGGCATTCCTCTGTAACACTCAGCTTTTTTTTTTTTCTTCCCATTTTCTTTCTTTCTTTCTTTCTTTCGTTCTTTCTTCCTACCTTTCTTTCTTTCTCTTTCCTTCCTTCTCTCTTTCTCTCTCTCTGTCTTTGATTTTAATTCTTTCTTTCTCTGTATGTCTATCTTTTTTCCTTTCTTTCTTCCTGACCATCTTTCTCTCCTTCATTTGGGAGAGGGTTTATTTTGTTTGTTTGTCTTGTTTTTGTTTTCTTATTTTACATAGCCATCCCACTTCCCTCCCCCTCCCTCCCTCCCTCCCTTCCTCCCTCCCTCCCTCCCTCCCTCCTCCCCATCCCATCCCCCCACAAACCAGGGGGCCATCCTGGTTTCAACAGACTGGGTTCCTTTGTGTTGGCCTCGTCTGTCCTAGAACTGGCTGTGAAGAACAGCCTGACCTTGAACTCAGAGAGCTTGTGTTTTTTTGTCTTTTAACCCTTAAATTACTCTCATTCAGCAAGTGAACACAGGATTGCTTAACAAGTCAAAAATAGACTCTATTTGCTTACCATGGTTTGCAACTACCTTATTGGTCACACAAATTAACAAACTAAATCATTACAGTAAAATTTCTATTTGTTACTGTGAAGGTAGCCAACAGGTAGAACAGAGTACTCTTGACCTAGTGTGAAAGCTTCCCAAGCAAAGCCCTGCTTGGTACCCTTGGAGTGTATACAGATGATGAGTAAATTCCTTATCAGGAACCCTACATGAGGTATTATCAGTATCATCGATTTCTCACACTATCGATATAGTTTAAAGTTTCTACCGAAAGACTTTCTCACAGGAAGGCGAAGGCACCCCTATCTCCATGCTCACTCTGCCTACTCTGCTTTCAGACTTTTCTTTTGTTTTTTTTTTTTTTTTTTTTTTTTTTTTTGTTTTTTGGAAACCTGTATTCTTCTATCTGATTCATAACATGGCATAAGCATAAGCTTTTGTAGGCTAGGGCCAGGCAAAGATGCAGGTTTAAGGCCTTCTTTCTCTTCTTGTAAAGTCCCTGCCATCTTGGAGACCTTGTCTTTGTCACTTCACCTAATGCTACTTACCTTTCAGAGGCCACACCTTCAACTAAGTATCATTTGGACAGTACATACTAAACCAAAAGGCAATGTTCTGTGGTTTCTCTCTCTTCCCAGCCCCCCTCTCTCTGACTGTCTGTGTGTCTGTCTGTGTCTCTGTCACCCAAGGTCTAACTCTCTACTCCCCTGTACTACCACCACCACACTTCAGTCTCTCTCTCTCTATCTCTCTCTGTCTCTCTCTATCTCTTTCTGTCTTTCTCTCTGTCTCTCTGTCTCTATCTCTCTCTGTCTCTCTGTCTTTGTCTCTGCTCTGTCTGTCTGTCTCTCTCTCTCTCCCCCCACCCCCTCTCTCTCCCTCTCTCTTTGGTTTTTCAAGACAAGCTTTCTCTGTGTATTCCTGGTTTTCCTGGAACTCCCTCTGTAGAGCAGGCTGTCCCCAAACTCACTGAGATCTGTGTACCAATGCCACCAAAGTGAAGTGCTGGAAACAAAGGTGTGTGCCTCCACTGTCCAGCTGCTTTTCTCCATTTACATTCAGATATTTTGGTTTTCATTGTTCTTTCTGGGTTGTGTATTGACTACAAGATTTTACCGTCTGTTAGGAAATTGTACATCTCACTGGTTATTGTTCAATGTTAAATATTT
Source organism: Cricetiscus sungorus (assembly GCA_030556225.1). Taxonomy (NCBI): domain Eukaryota; kingdom Metazoa; phylum Chordata; class Mammalia; order Rodentia; family Cricetidae; genus Cricetiscus; species Cricetiscus sungorus. The sequence continues at coordinate 39,208 of JANBXA010000600.1, read as the reverse complement.
ATTTGGAAAATACAAATTAAGTATCTATAAAGTGTGTGGTGGAATTGAATAGTCTGACCATTGCTGTTTGGGAATGGTAGAAATTCAGGGAGACTACTCTAGACAAGAAAATTCTATTTTTATTTTTATTTATTTTTTTCTCATTTTACATATTGATCCCAGTTTCCTCTCCCGGCCTCCCTGCCTCCCACCCTGCCTGCCCATCTCCCTCTCTCCCACCATCCCATGTACCTCGCCACCACCCGCCCTTCCCATTACATTCCCTCCCCCCCCAACCCACTCCACTTGTAGGGCAATGCCTTGCAGCCGGTTTCATGCAGATCTCTCAGGTCTCATGGAGAAGGGACTGGGCCCTCCTCCCACCCTTCCTCTAGGTTAAGGGAGTATCTCTCCATGGGAAATGTGCTCCCAAAGTTCTTTTGTGCACCAGGGACATACATCCCGGTTCCACTGCCAGGGGTCCCTTAGACTGCCCAGGCCTTCTAACTGAGACCCATGTTAAGAGGTTCTGAGTAGGTCCAATGCTGCTATCCCAGCGATCGTGTCTGGGTGGGGGGAGGGTCGATTAGCTCCCCCTGGTTCTATTCAGCTGTCTCTCTGTGTTCCTGTAGCCTGGTCTTGTCCCCAGTTTCTGATCACTCCTCCCTCTTTGCATCTGGTTGCCAGTTCGGCTCAGTGCTTAGCTGTGGGTGTCTGCTGCTGTTTCCCTCAGCTACTAGAGCAGGCCTCTGTGATGGTAGATAAGTTAGTCATCAATCTCCTTCTCAGGGAAGAGCATTTCAGGTAGCCTTTCCACTGTTGCTCAGATTGTTAGTTGGTGTCATCCTTGTAGGTCACTGGACATTCCTCTGGAGTCAGTTTTGTCTTCAAACCTAGGATGGCTCCCTCTTTTATGGAATGGCTACCCCTTTCTCTTTTTATGTCTCTCGTCAAAATCTTCATCTCTGTTCTTTTCTTCAGCCTTTCTCTTTCCTTTTCCTCCCTTGTTATCAAGTCGTGTGCTTTCCTTAGGCCGCTCGGCCTTTTCCTCCCTCACCAGCAGGCTTCTTTTCTGACTTGATGTCTTTGGGACAGTCCCTTGGGGCCTTCTCTTTCTTGACTGGCTCTGTCTCAAGGAGTTCCTTTACAGATTTAGAGTGGGCTTTCCTGGGAGTTCCGGTGACCTTATCATCCTTCTGAAATGACGGTGACGCTTTTGCAGAGACGATCTTTGCACCACCTTCTCTGGCTTTTTTCAGTGGCGGTTCGGACCCATGAGCTTTTGCCCGCTCCCGGTCTGCTTTGTCCCGGGGTCCTCTAGAAGGTCCTGACACGTTTTCTTTCTTGGCTTCAGCAGACCCATCGCTCCTCCGTTTGGTCTCGTCCCTTTTTACTTTCGGCTCACCTTTTCCTATCTTGTCTTTTCCAGATACTGATTCGAAAGTGATAGCATCTGCGTCCATGGGTTCATCCCTAACAGGTGTAACATCCCCTCTACTTGGGAGGAAAAACAGTGTGTCCGCCTTAGTGTCGTCGACACTTGAGGACTCCCTGGATTTCTTCCTGGAAGGGTGTAACAGCTCGTGGGTCAGGAAGCTCTCACTCTGCTCCCGGTCTCTCCCTTTTCTGCGGTTCTCGTGCTTGTTGCCTCTACCGTCTCCTGGAATGTTCTCACTGTCCTTTGCTTTTGCGTGATCGTTCCCGCTGTGGCTATCTCTTGCTGAGAGCTTTTCTGGATAGCAGCCACCTGGATTTCCATTTCTGTGACTTTGTCCAGCGGGGTAGTGGTCGCTGTGCCCCTCCTGTGAAGGGCGGATGTCGGATATTAAGAGGTGTATGTCTCCCTGGAGAGACATCCTCTCTGTTAGCTGAGGGGCTAGGCTGCGCCCCCACGGCATAGCCTTTGTAGTACTTCCGGTGCCACTCTCGGTATGCCCTCTCCCAATCTCGGTAGTAGCGTTCTTCCTCAGAAGGGTCTCTAAAGTCAGCACTCGGTCCACGGTAGGCTTCAGGGCCATAAGGGGGTGGCACTTCTCTGCATCGACTAAAATACGCATGCGCTGTTCCACCTTGAGGTCCATGACGCTTCCTGGGAGACTGACCCCCAAATGCTTGAGGAGATCTTGAATGACACTCTCTGTATGGAGGCGACCTCGACCTGGATCGGGGACATCCACGAGATCTGGACCGCGGACCATAGCTGCAATTGCGGCTCTTGCCTCTGCCTCTCCTGGAGTGTGGGGGCGATGGTGACAAGGAGCGAGAGTGTGAGCGGCTGAAGGCTCCAGAGTAAGAGCAGTCAGAGCCACATCTCGATTTCGAGCAAGGGTAGGAACTTGTTGAATGCGATGAACCACTAGAGGGCGATGTGGGCTCTTCCTTTAGTCGTCCTTGCTCTCCATAGACTTCTTCTTCCCTGGTCCAAGGTGCTGCCTGCGAGGTAGGGACGGAGGCCTCTGAATGAGCAGTCTGAACTCCTGACCATGCCCAAGGTGTTGTCATGTCCGCGGGAGCTGCTGGAAACCCCGCAGTTGGGAACGGAGGAGCAAACTGTGGGGGGCCACCACAAAGGAGGTGGTGGCACCGGTACAGAGGCTGGAGTTGCAGCTAGTGACGGGTCTTGAGTCCTCTGTGACCTTCTGCGGTGCTGTCGCCCGCGGTTTCCACTTCTGTAACAACTTCTTTCCCCTCTTCTAATTTGCTGTGGCGGAGACACCAGGTACCCAAGCTGGTTGGAACGTCCCCAACCCGGTCGCCCACCGCCTGGACCAGCGTTATTTACTCTTACTGGGCCAGTGGTGGGGATCAGCTGTCCACGTGATAAGGACCGTCCCAACAATGATGGCGTCCCAAGGGCAGGCGCTTGGCAACCCTCTGCTTGCGCGAGTGCAGTACTTGCCATGGGGCAGTGCAGTACTCCCTTGGAGGGTTCTGATGCGAGGGCGGCAGCTGGCAACAATCCCTTATCAGAATCCCGGAGCCAGCGGCCGTCTGGCCTTTCTGAATGCACTGCTGCAGACCCGGTTGCAGTGCCATCGGGTACCGCAGCTGGGGCAGAAGGCCGATTTCCAGGCACAGGAGGAGCCGAGGAAGAAGGATTTGACGTTAAGGGAGCCACAGAGGGAGCTGGACGAGACGAGGAAGACGCCACTGGGATCATGGAAGGATCCCGAGCTCTTGATATTGGAGATCTCACCAGAGGCTGCGAGCTCCGCTGAACGAGTGGGCTTGCTGGTGGTAATGGGCGTGGGGCTGGACGTACCTGCTTTCGTAGACTTCCTGGATAGTCAGTTCCGTTTTGGAAATGATTAACAGCCTGCCTTAAGAACTTGTTGGCAGTCAAGGCATCGGGGGAAACGTCCTTTTGATGACACGTTGGACATGTATGGTCGTCCGACTCCAGGAGTGCTGTCCGAATGCATTCATCACAGTAACTGTTTCCACAGCAGGGGATGAGAGCAGCATCAGTCATAAGGTCCTTGCAGATGAGGCACAAGAGCTCGTCTGGGATAGGATCTTCTTCTGAAGAGGACGACCGCTCCTCTGGCAAGAAGGGTGGCTTCTCTTTCTTCCCAAGTGCATAGGCCTCTGCGTCTATAATCGGCACTGCATATTTTCCAGTGTTCGTAAGCATCGCACCTTTCGTGTTAGGATCTTTCACTTCCATCAGAAAACTTCTGGGAATCCCAGTGCACCTTTTGATTCGACGGCCAGATTCAAAGTTCTTATCCCCGTTTGTTGGGCAGTCCTTAATATAATGACCAGGCTTGCCGCAACGAAAACAGGTGTAGGATGGAGGTGGCGGACCCAGAGCGTTCTTCACGTAGTTGACAGGGTCGTATTCATGGCCAGATTGCCACATCGCTGCTTGAATTTTATCTTCCTCAGAAGCATTGGCCTCAGCCAGGTTGGCGGTCATTGTAAGCTGGGCCAGAGAAACACACGCAGAAGAGTCATCGATTGCTGTTGTGGTCCCCTTCCCTCGGTCAGTTCGACTTTTAACATATGTCTTGCTTGTGGACTTCACACCTCCAACAGGAATTCTTCGGACGATCACAGATGAATTTCTCGGAATTAGCGCATTATCCTCGGGATATTCTTCTTTCGTCTGCGCATTGGCGATCTGCAGATCGCTATGGGCAGCTTTCAGCTTTTCTTTCCGCATAATCTTCTGCTTTAAGTCGCAGACGGAGATATGGAGCCCATCAAAGGTGACGAGGTCGTAGTTGAGTTTAGAGGAAAATTTATAGTGCACACAGGACATTGTGGCAAAGGATTCCTTGTGCTAGGCACCCACCCGCACTGAAGGCTGACGATTGCAGCTCTGGGGCCCAGTGGTCTAGGCCTGGACTTTGGGCCTGATGGTGGCCCCGGGGCTCTGATGTACCTCTTGTCTGCAAAGACCAGGCTGGAAAGTCCAAGAATCCAGAAGTTGTTCAGTCCACGAGGCTCAGTGTCCCGCTTGATCTTCACTGGACGCTGGAGTCCCAAAGAAGTGGAAGATTTTCTAATGCCGGTGAAGGCACAGACTTGCTAGCGAGGCCAGAGCAAGCAGGCAGACAGCAAGAACATCCGTCCTTCTTGTCTCTTCTTATATAGGCTCCCAGCAGAAGGCCTTACGCAGATTAAAGGTGTGTCTTCCCACCTCAAGGCCAGGATTAGAAGCTTAACTTCCGCCATTTTGAATTTTAATTGACTCATGGTCAATTCAGTTGACAACCATGACTAGGCATTCCTCTGTAACACTCAGCTTTTTTTTTTTTCTTCCCATTTTCTTTCTTTCTTTCTTTCTTCCTACCTTTCTTTCTTTCTCTTTCCTTCCTTCTCTCTTTCTCTCTCTCTGTCTTTGATTTTAATTCTTTCTTTCTCTGTATGTCTATCTTTTTTCCTTTCTTTCTTCCTGACCATCTTTCTCTCCTTCATTTGGGAGAGGGTTTATTTTGTTTGTTTGTCTTGTTTTTGTTTTCTTATTTTACATAGCCATCCCACTTCCCTCCCCCTCCCTCCCTCCCTCCCTTCCTCCCTCCCTCCCTCCCTCCCTCTCCCCATCCCATCCCCCCACAAACCAGGGGGCCATCCTGGTTTCAACAGACTGGGTTCCTTTGTGTTGGCCTCGTCTGTCCTAGAACTGGCTGTGAAGAACAGCCTGACCTTGAACTCAGAGAGCTTGTGTTTTTTTGTCTTTTAACCCTTAAATTACTCTCATTCAGCAAGTGAACACAGGATTGCTTAACAAGTCAAAAATAGACTCTATTTGCTTACCATGGTTTGCAACTACCTTATTGGTCACACAAATTAACAAACTAAATCATTACAGTAAAATTTCTATTTGTTACTGTGAAGGTAGCCAACAGGTAGAACAGAGTACTCTTGACCTAGTGTGAAAGCTTCCCAAGCAAAGCCCTGCTTGGTACCCTTGGAGTGTATACAGATGATGAGTAAATTCCTTATCAGGAACCCTACATGAGGTATTATCAGTATCATCGATTTCTCACACTATCGATATAGTTTAAAGTTTCTACCGAAAGACTTTCTCACAGGAAGGCGAAGGCACCCTATCTCCATGCTCACTCTGCCTACTCTGCTTTCAGACTTTTCTTTTGTTTTTTTTTTTTTTTTTTTTTTTTTTTTTGTTTTTTGGAAACCTGTATTGTTCTATCTGATTCATAACATGGCATAAGCATAAGCTTTTGTAGGCTAGGGCCAGGCAAAGATGCAGGTTTAAGGCCTTCTTTCTCTTCTTGTAAAGTCCCTGCCATCTTGGAGACCTTGTCTTTGTCACTTCACCTAATGCTACTTACCTTTCAGAGGCCACACCTTCAACTAAGTATCATTTGGACAGTACATACTAAACCAAAAGGCAATGTTCTGTGGTTTCTCTCTCTTCCCAGCCCCCCTCTCTCTGACTGTCTGTGTGTCTGTCTGTGTCTCTGTCACCCAAGGTCTAACTCTCTACTCCCCTGTACAACCACCACCACACTTCAGTCTCTCTCTCTCTATCTCTCTCTGTCTCTCTCTATCTCTTTCTGTCTTTCTCTCTGTCTCTCTGTCTCTATCTCTCTCTGTCTCTCTGTCTTTGTCTCTGCTCTGTCTGTCTGTCTGTCTCTCTCTCTCCCCCCCCCCCCTCTCTCTCCCTCTCTCTTTGGTTTTTCAAGACAAGCTTTCTCTGTGTATTCCTGGTTTTCCTGGAACTCCCTCTGTAGAGCAGGCTGTCCCCAAACTCACTGAGATCTGTGTACCAATGCCACCAAAGTGAAGTGCTGGAAACAAAGGTGTGTGCCTCCACTGTCCGGCTGCTTTTCTCCATTTACATTCAGATATTTTGGTTTTCATTGTTCTTTCTGGGTTGTGTATTGACTACAAGATTTTACCGTCTGTTAGGAAATTGTACATCTCACTGGTTATTGTTCAATGTTAAATATTTATTTGGAAAATACAAATTAAGTATCTGTAAAGTGTGTGGTGGAATTGAATAGTCTGACCATTGCTGTTTGGGAATGGTAGAAATTCAGGGAGACTACTCTAGACAAGAAAATTCTATTTTTATTTTTATTTATTTTTTTCTCATTTTACATATTGATCCCAGTTTCCTCTCCCGGCCTCCCTGCCTCCCACCCTGCCTGCCCATCTCCCTCTCTCCCACCATCCCATGTACCTCGCCACCACCCGCCCTTCCCATTACATTCCCTCCCCCCCCCAACCCACTCCACTTGTAGGGCAATGCCTTGCAGCCGGTTTCATGCAGATCTCTCAGGTCTCATGGAGAAGGGACTGGGCCCTCCTCCCACCCTTCCTCTAGGTTAAGGGAGTATCTCTCCATGGGAAATGTGCTCCCAAAGTTCTTTTGTGCACCAGGGACATACATCCCGGTTCCACTGCCAGGGGTCCCTTAGACTGCCCAGGCCTTCTAACTGAGACCCATGTTAAGAGGTTCTGAGTAGGTCCAATGCTGCTATCCCAGCGATCGGGTCTGGGTGGGGGGAGGGTCGATTAGCTCCCCCTGGTTCTATTCAGCTGTCTCTCTGTGTTCCTGTAGCCTGGTCTTGTCCCCAGTTTCTGATCACTCCTCCCTCTTTGCATCTGGTTGCCAGTTCGGCTCAGTGCTTAGCTGTGGGTGTCTGCTGCTGTTTCCCTCAGCTACTAGAGCAGGCCTCTGTGATGGTAGATAAGTTAGTCATCAATCTCCTTCTCAGGGAAGAGCATTTCAGGTAGCCTTTCCACTGTTGCTCAGATTGTTAGTTGGTGTCATCCTTGTAGGTCACTGGACATTCCTCTGGAGTCAGTTTTGTCTTCAAACCTAGGATGGCTCCCTCTTTTATGGAATGGCTACCCCTTTCTCTTTTTATGTCTCTCGTCAAAATCTTCATCTCTGTTCTTTTCTTCAGCCTTTCTCTTTCCTTTTCCTCCCTTGTTATCAAGTCGTGTGCTTTCCTTAGGCCGCTCGGCCTTTTCCTCCTCACCAGCAGGCTTCTTTTCTGACTTGATGTCTTTGGGACAGTCCCTTGGGGCCTTCTCTTTCTTGACTGGCTCTGTCTCAAGGAGTTCCTTTACAGATTTAGAGTGGGCTTTCCTGGGAGTTCCGGTGACCTTATCATCCTTCTGAAATGACGGTGACGCTTTTGCAGAGACGATCTTTGCACCACCTTCTCTGGCTTTTTTCAGTGGCGGTTCGGACCCATGAGCTTTTGCCCGCTCCCGGTCTGCTTTGTCCCGGGGTCCTCTAGAAGGTCCTGACACGTTTTCTTTCTTGGCTTCAGCAGACCCATCGCTCCTCCGTTTGGTCTCGTCCCTTTTTACTTTCGGCTCACCTTTTCCTCTCTTGTCTTTTCCAGATACTGATTCGAAAGTGATAGCATCTGCGTCCATGGGTTCATCCCTAACAGGTGTAACATCCCCTCTACTTGGGAGGAAAAACAGTGTGTCCGCCTTAGTGTCGTCGACACTTGAGGACTCCCTGGATTTCTTCCTGGAAGGGTGTAACAGCTCGTGGGTCAGGAAGCTCTCACTCTGCTCCCGGTCTCTCCCTTTTCTGCGGTTCTCGTGCTTGTTGCCTCTACCGTCTCCTGGAATGTTCTCACTGTCCTTTGCTTTTGCGTGATCGTTCCCGCTGTGGCTATCTCTTGCTGAGAGCTTTTCTGGATAGCAGCCACCTGGATTTCCATTTCTGTGACTTTGTCCAGCGGGGTAGTGGTCGCTGTGCCCTCCTGTGAAGGGCGGATGTCGGATATTAAGAGGTGTATGTCTCCCTGGAGAGACATCCTCTCTGTTAGCTGAGGGGCTAGGCTGCGCCCCCACGGCATAGCCTTTGTAGTACTTCCGGTGCCACTCTCGGTATGCCCTCTCCCAATCTCGGTAGTAGCGTTCTTCCTCAGAAGGGTCTCTAAAGTCAGCACTCGGTCCACGGTAGGCTTCAGGGCCATAAGGGGGTGGCACTTCTCTGCATCGACTAAAATACGCATGCGCTGTTCCACCTTGAGGTCCATGACGCTTCCTGGGAGACTGACCCCCAAATGCTTGAGGAGATCTTGAATGACACTCTCTGTATGGAGGCGACCTCGACCTGGATCGGGGACATCCACGAGATCTGGACCGCGGACCATAGCTGCAATTGCGGCTCTTGCCTCTGCCTCTCCTGGAGTGTGGGGGCGATGGTGACAAGGAGCGAGAGTGTGAGCGGCTGAAGGCTCCAGAGTAAGAGCAGTCAGAGCCACATCTCGATTTCGAGCAAGGGTAGGAACTTGTTGAATGCGATGAACCACTAGAGGGCGATGTGGGCTCTTCCTTTAGTCGTCCTTGCTCTCCATAGACTTCTTCTTCCCTGGTCCAAGGTGCTGCCTGCGAGGTAGGGACGGAGGCCTCTGAATGAGCAGTCTGAACTCCTGACCATGCCCAAGGTGTTGTCATGTCCGCGGGAGCTGCTGGAAACCCCGCAGTTGGGAACGGAGGAGCAAACTGTGGGGGCCACCACAAAGGAGGTGGTGGCACCGGTACAGAGGCTGGAGTTGCAGCTAGTGACGGGTCTTGAGTCCTCTGTGACCTTCTGCGGTGCTGTCGCCCGCGGTTTCCACTTCTGTAACAACTTCTTTCCCCTCTTCTAATTTGCTGTGGCGGAGACACCAGGTACCCAAGCTGGTTGGAACGTCCCCAACCCGGTCGCCCACCGCCTGGACCAGCGTTATTTACTCTTACTGGGCCAGTGGTGGGGATCAGCTGTCCACGTGATAAGGACCGTCCCAACAATGATGGCGTCCCAAGGGCAGGCGCTTGGCAACCCTCTGCTTGCGCGAGTGCAGTACTTGCCATGGGGCAGTGCAGTACTCCCTTGGAGGGTTCTGATGCGAGGGCGGCAGCTGGCAACAATCCCTTATCAGAATCCCGGAGCCAGCGGCCGTCTGGCCTTTCTGAATGCACTGCTGCAGACCCGGTTGCAGTGCCATCGGGTACCGCAGCTGGGGCAGAAGGCCGATTTCCAGGCACAGGAGGAGCCGAGGAAGAAGGATTTGACGTTAAGGGAGCCACAGAGGGAGCTGGACGAGACGAGGAAGACGCCACTGGGATCATGGAAGGATCCCGAGCTCTTGATATTGGAGATCTCACCAGAGGCTGCGAGCTCCGCTGAACGAGTGGGCTTGCTGGTGGTAATGGGCGTGGGGCTGGACGTACCTGCTTTCGTAGACTTCCTGGATAGTCAGTTCCGTTTTGGAAATGATTAACAGCCTGCCTTAAGAACTTGTTGGCAGTCAAGGCATCGGGGGAAACGTCCTTTTGATGACACGTTGGACATGTATGGTCGTCCGACTCCAGGAGTGCTGTCCGAATGCATTCATCACAGTAACTGTTTCCACAGCAGGGGATGAGAGCAGCATCAGTCATAAGGTCCTTGCAGATGAGGCACAAGAGCTCGTCTGGGATAGGATCTTCTTCTGAAGAGGACGACCGCTCCTCTGGCAAGAAGGGTGGCTTCTCTTTCTTCCCAAGTGCATAGGCCTCTGCGTCTATAATCGGCACTGCATATTTTCCAGTGTTCGTAAGCATCGCACCTTTCGTGTTAGGATCTTTCACTTCCATCAGAAAACTTCTGGGAATCCCAGTGCACCTTTTGATTCGACGGCCAGATTCAAAGTTCTTATCCCCGTTTGTTGGGCAGTCCTTAATATAATGACCAGGCTTGCCGCAACGAAAACAGGTGTAGGATGGAGGTGGCGGACCCAGAGCGTTCTTCACGTAGTTGACAGGGTCGTATTCATGGCCAGATTGCCACATCGCTGCTTGAATTTTATCTTCCTCAGAAGCATTGGCCTCAGCCAGGTTGGCGGTCATTGTAAGCTGGGCCAGAGAAACACACGCAGAAGAGTCATCGATTGCTGTTGTGGTCCCCTTCCCTCGGTCAGTTCGACTTTTAACATATGTCTTGCTTGTGGACTTCACACCTCCAACAGGAATTCTTCGGACGATCACAGATGAATTTCTCGGAATTAGCGCATTATCCTCGGGATATTCTTCTTTCGTCTGCGCATTGGCGATCTGCAGATCGCTATGGGCAGCTTTCAGCTTTTCTTTCCGCATAATCTTCTGCTTTAAGTCGCAGACGGAGATATGGAGCCCATCAAAGGTGACGAGGTCGTAGTTGAGTTTAGAGGAAAATTTATAGTGCACACAGGACATTGTGGCAAAGGATTCCTTGTGCTAGGCACCCACCCGCACTGAAGGCTGACGATTGCAGCTCTGGGGCCCAGTGGTCTAGGCCTGGACTTTGGGCCTGATGGTGGCCCCGGTGCTCTGATGTACCTCTTGTCTGCAAAGACCAGGCTGGAAAGTCCAAGAATCCAGAAGTTGTTCAGTCCACGAGGCTCAGTGTCCCGCTTGATCTTCACTGGACGCTGGAGTCCCAAAGAAGTGGAAGATTTTCTAATGCCGGTGAAGGCACAGACTTGCTAGCGAGGCCAGAGCAAGCAGGCAGACAGCAAGAACATCCGTCCTTCTTGTCTCTTCTTATATAGGCTCCCAGCAGAAGGCCTTACGCAGATTAAAGGTGTGTCTTCCCACCTCAAGGCCAGGATTAGAAGCTTAACTTCCGCCATTTTGAATTTTAATTGACTCATGGTCAATTCAGTTGACAACCATGACTAGGCATTCCTCTGTAACACTCAGCTTTTTTTTTTTTCTTCCCATTTTCTTTCTTTCTTTCTTTCTTCCTACCTTTCTTTCTTTCTCTTTCCTTCCTTCTCTCTTTCTCTCTCTCTGTCTTTGATTTTAATTCTTTCTTTCTCTGTATGTCTATCTTTTTTCCTTTCTTTCTTCCTGACCATCTTTCTCTCCTTCATTTGGGAGAGGGTTTATTTTGTTTGTTTGTCTTGTTTTTGTTTTCTTATTTTACATAGCCATCCCACTTCCCTCCCCCTCCCTCCCTCCCTCCCTTCCTCCCTCCCTCCCTCCCTCCCTCTCCCCATCCCATCCCCCCACAAACCAGGGGGCCATCCTGGTTTCAACAGACTGGGTTCCTTTGTGTTGGCCTCGTCTGTCCTAGAACTGGCTGTGAAGAACAGCCTGACCTTGAACTCAGAGAGCTTGTGTTTTTTTGTCTTTTAACCCTTAAATTACTCTCATTCAGCAAGTGAACACAGGATTGCTTAACAAGTCAAAAATAGACTCTATTTGCTTACCATGGTTTGCAACTACCTTATTGGTCACACAAATTAACAAACTAAATCATTACAGTAAAATTTCTATTTGTTACTGTGAAGGTAGCCAACAGGTAGAACAGAGTACTCTTGACCTAGTGTGAAAGCTTCCCAAGCAAAGCCCTGCTTGGTACCCTTGGAGTGTATACAGATGATGAGTAAATTCCTTATCAGGAACCCTACATGAGGTATTATCAGTATCATCGATTTCTCACACTATCGATATAGTTTAAAGTTTCTACCGAAAGACTTTCTCACAGGAAGGCGAAGGCACCCTATCTCCATGCTCACTCTGCCTACTCTGCTTTCAGACTTTTCTTTTGTTTTTTTTTTTTTTGTTTTTTTTTTTTTTGTTTTTTGGAAACCTGTATTGTTCTATCTGATTCATAACATGGCATAAGCATAAGCTTTTGTAGGCTAGGGCCAGGCAAAGATGCAGGTTTAAGGCCTTCTTTCTCTTCTTGTAAAGTCCCTGCCATCTTGGAGACCTTGTCTTTGTCACTTCACCTAATGCTACTTACCTTTCAGAGGCCACACCTTCAACTAAGTATCATTTGGACAGTACATACTAAACCAAAAGGCAATGTTCTGTGGTTTCTCTCTCTTCCCAGCCCCCCCTCTCTCTGACTGTCTGTGTGTCTGTCTGTGTCTCTGTCACCCAAGGTCTAACTCTCTACTCCCCTGTACAACCACCACCACACTTCAGTCTCTCTCTCTCTATCTCTCTCTGTCTCTCTCTATCTCTTTCTGTCTTTCTCTCTGTCTCTCTGTCTCTATCTCTCTCTGTCTCTCTGTCTTTGTCTCTGCTCTGTCTGTCTGTCTCTCTCTCCCTCTCTCTTTGGTTTTTCAAGACAAGCTTTCTCTGTGTATTCCTGGTTTTCCTGGAACTCCCTCTGTAGAGCAGGCTGTCCCCAAACTCACTGAGATCTGTGTACCAATGCCACCAAAGTGAAGTGCTGGAAACAAAGGTGTGTGCCTCCACTGTCCAGCTGCTTTTCTCCATTTACATTCAGATATTTTGGTTTTCATTGTTCTTTCTGGGTTGTGTATTGACTACAAGATTTTACCGTCTGTTAGGAAATTGTACATCTCACTGGTTATTGTTCAATGTTAAATATTTATTTGGAAAATACAAATTAAGTATCTGTAAAGTGTGTGGTGGAATTGAATAGTCTGACCATTGCTGTTTGGGAATGGTAGAAATTCAGGGAGACTACTCTAGACAAGAAAATTCTATTTTTATTTTTATTTATTTTTTTCTCATTTTACATATTGATCCCAGTTTCCTCTCCCGGCCTCCCTGCCTCCCACCCTGCCTGCCCATCTCCCTCTCTCCCACCATCCCATGTACCTCGCCACCACCCGCCCTTCCCATTACATTCCCTCCCCCCCCAACCCACTCCACTTGTAGGGCAATGCCTTGCAGCCGGTTTCATGCAGATCTCTCAGGTCTCATGGAGAAGGGACTGGGCCCTCCTCCCACCCTTCCTCTAGGTTAAGGGAGTATCTCTCCATGGGAAATGTGCTCCCAAAGTTCTTTTGTGCACCAGGGACATACATCCCGGTTCCACTGCCAGGGGTCCCTTAGACTGCCCAGGCCTTCTAACTGAGACCCATGTTAAGAGGTTCTGAGTAGGTCCAATGCTGCTATCCCAGCGATCGGGTCTGGGTGGGGGGAGGGTCGATTAGCTCCCCCTGGTTCTATTCAGCTGTCTCTCTGTGTTCCTGTAGCCTGGTCTTGTCCCCAGTTTCTGATCACTCCTCCCTCTTTGCATCTGGTTGCCAGTTCGGCTCAGTGCTTAGCTGTGGGTGTCTGCTGCTGTTTCCCTCAGCTACTAGAGCAGGCCTCTGTGATGGTAGATAAGTTAGTCATCAATCTCCTTCTCAGGGAAGAGCATTTCAGGTAGCCTTTCCACTGTTGCTCAGATTGTTAGTTGGTGTCATCCTTGTAGGTCACTGGACATTCCTCTGGAGTCAGTTTTGTCTTCAAACCTAGGATGGCTCCCTCTTTTATGGAATGGCTACCCCTTTCTCTTTTTATGTCTCTCGTCAAAATCTTCATCTCTGTTCTTTTCTTCAGCCTTTCTCTTTCCTTTTCCTCCCTTGTTATCAAGTCGTGTGCTTTCCTTAGGCCGCTCGGCCTTTTCCTCCTCACCAGCAGGCTTCTTTTCTGACTTGATGTCTTTGGGACAGTCCCTTGGGGCCTTCTCTTTCTTGACTGGCTCTGTCTCAAGGAGTTCCTTTACAGATTTAGAGTGGGCTTTCCTGGGAGTTCCGGTGACCTTATCATCCTTCTGAAATGACGGTGACGCTTTTGCAGAGACGATCTTTGCACCACCTTCTCTGGCTTTTTTCAGTGGCGGTTCGGACCCATGAGCTTTTGCCCGCTCCCGGTCTGCTTTGTCCCGGGGTCCTCTAGAAGGTCCTGACACGTTTTCTTTCTTGGCTTCAGCAGACCCATCGCTCCTCCGTTTGGTCTCGTCCCTTTTTACTTTCGGCTCACCTTTTCCTCTCTTGTCTTTTCCAGATACTGATTCGAAAGTGATAGCATCTGCGTCCATGGGTTCATCCCTAACAGGTGTAACATCCCCTCTACTTGGGAGGAAAAACAGTGTGTCCGCCTTAGTGTCGTCGACACTTGAGGACTCCCTGGATTTCTTCCTGGAAGGGTGTAACAGCTCGTGGGTCAGGAAGCTCTCACTCTGCTCCCGGTCTCTCCCTTTTCTGCGGTTCTCGTGCTTGTTGCCTCTACCGTCTCCTGGAATGTTCTCACTGTCCTTTGCTTTTGCGTGATCGTTCCCGCTGTGGCTATCTCTTGCTGAGAGCTTTTCTGGATAGCAGCCACCTGGATTTCCATTTCTGTGACTTTGTCCAGCGGGGTAGTGGTCGCTGTGCCCTCCTGTGAAGGGCGGATGTCGGATATTAAGAGGTGTATGTCTCCCTGGAGAGACATCCTCTCTGTTAGCTGAGGGGCTAGGCTGCGCCCCCACGGCATAGCCTTTGTAGTACTTCCGGTGCCACTCTCGGTATGCCCTCTCCCAATCTCGGTAGTAGCGTTCTTCCTCAGAAGGGTCTCTAAAGTCAGCACTCGGTCCACGGTAGGCTTCAGGGCCATAAGGGGGTGGCACTTCTCTGCATCGACTAAAATACGCATGCGCTGTTCCACCTTGAGGTCCATGACGCTTCCTGGGAGACTGACCCCCAAATGCTTGAGGAGATCTTGAATGACACTCTCTGTATGGAGGCGACCTCGACCTGGATCGGGGACATCCACGAGATCTGGACCGCGGACCATAGCTGCAATTGCGGCTCTTGCCTCTGCCTCTCCTGGAGTGTGGGGGCGATGGTGACAAGGAGCGAGAGTGTGAGCGGCTGAAGGCTCCAGAGTAAGAGCAGTCAGAGCCACATCTCGATTTCGAGCAAGGGTAGGAACTTGTTGAATGCGATGAACCACTAGAGGGCGATGTGGGCTCTTCCTTTAGTCGTCCTTGCTCTCCATAGACTTCTTCTTCCCTGGTCCAAGGTGCTGCCTGCGAGGTAGGGACGGAGGCCTCTGAATGAGCAGTCTGAACTCCTGACCATGCCCAAGGTGTTGTCATGTCCGCGGGAGCTGCTGGAAACCCCGCAGTTGGGAACGGAGGAGCAAACTGTGGGGGCCACCACAAAGGAGGTGGTGGCACCGGTACAGAGGCTGGAGTTGCAGCTAGTGACGGGTCTTGAGTCCTCTGTGACCTTCTGCGGTGCTGTCGCCCGCGGTTTCCACTTCTGTAACAACTTCTTTCCCCTCTTCTAATTTGCTGTGGCGGAGACACCAGGTACCCAAGCTGGTTGGAACGTCCCCAACCCGGTCGCCCACCGCCTGGACCAGCGTTATTTACTCTTACTGGGCCAGTGGTGGGGATCAGCTGTCCACGTGATAAGGACCGTCCCAACAATGATGGCGTCCCAAGGGCAGGCGCTTGGCAACCCTCTGCTTGCGCGAGTGCAGTACTTGCCATGGGGCAGTGCAGTACTCCCTTGGAGGGTTCTGATGCGAGGGCGGCAGCTGGCAACAATCCCTTATCAGAATCCCGGAGCCAGCGGCCGTCTGGCCTTTCTGAATGCACTGCTGCAGACCCGGTTGCAGTGCCATCGGGTACCGCAGCTGGGGCAGAAGGCCGATTTCCAGGCACAGGAGGAGCCGAGGAAGAAGGATTTGACGTTAAGGGAGCCACAGAGGGAGCTGGACGAGACGAGGAAGACGCCACTGGGATCATGGAAGGATCCCGAGCTCTTGATATTGGAGATCTCACCAGAGGCTGCGAGCTCCGCTGAACGAGTGGGCTTGCTGGTGGTAATGGGCGTGGGGCTGGACGTACCTGCTTTCGTAGACTTCCTGGATAGTCAGTTCCGTTTTGGAAATGATTAACAGCCTGCCTTAAGAACTTGTTGGCAGTCAAGGCATCGGGGGAAACGTCCTTTTGATGACACGTTGGACATGTATGGTCGTCCGACTCCAGGAGTGCTGTCCGAATGCATTCATCACAGTAACTGTTTCCACAGCAGGGGATGAGAGCAGCATCAGTCATAAGGTCCTTGCAGATGAGGCACAAGAGCTCGTCTGGGATAGGATCTTCTTCTGAAGAGGACGACCGCTCCTCTGGCAAGAAGGGTGGCTTCTCTTTCTTCCCAAGTGCATAGGCCTCTGCGTCTATAATCGGCACTGCATATTTTCCAGTGTTCGTAAGCATCGCACCTTTCGTGTTAGGATCTTTCACTTCCATCAGAAAACTTCTGGGAATCCCAGTGCACCTTTTGATTCGACGGCCAGATTCAAAGTTCTTATCCCCGTTTGTTGGGCAGTCCTTAATATAATGACCAGGCTTGCCGCAACGAAACAGGTGTAGGATGGAGGTGGCGGACCCAGAGCGTTCTTCACGTAGTTGACAGGGTCGTATTCATGGCCAGATTGCCACATCGCTGCTTGAATTTTATCTTCCTCAGAAGCATTGGCCTCAGCCAGGTTGGCGGTCATTGTAAGCTGGGCCAGAGAAACACACGCAGAAGAGTCATCGATTGCTGTTGTGGTCCCCTTCCCTCGGTCAGTTCGACTTTTAACATATGTCTTGCTTGTGGACTTCACACCTCCAACAGGAATTCTTCGGACGATCACAGATGAATTTCTCGGAATTAGCGCATTATCCTCGGGATATTCTTCTTTCGTCTGCGCATTGGCGATCTGCAGATCGCTATGGGCAGCTTTCAGCTTTTCTTTCCGCATAATCTTCTGCTTTAAGTCGCAGACGGAGATATGGAGCCCATCAAAGGTGACGAGGTCGTAGTTGAGTTTAGAGGAAAATTTATAGTGCACACAGGACATTGTGGCAAAGGATTCCTTGTGCTAGGCACCCACCCGCACTGAAGGCTGACGATTGCAGCTCTGGGGCCCAGTGGTCTAGGCCTGGACTTTGGGCCTGATGGTGGCCCCGGTGCTCTGATGTACCTCTTGTCTGCAAAGACCAGGCTGGAAAGTCCAAGAATCCAGAAGTTGTTCAGTCCACGAGGCTCAGTGTCCCGCTTGATCTTCACTGGACGCTGGAGTCCCAAAGAAGTGGAAGATTTTCTAATGCCGGTGAAGGCACAGACTTGCTAGCGAGGCCAGAGCAAGCAGGCAGACAGCAAGAACATCCGTCCTTCTTGTCTCTTCTTATATAGGCTCCCAGCAGAAGGCCTTACGCAGATTAAAGGTGTGTCTTCCCACCTCAAGGCCAGGATTAGAAGCTTAACTTCCGCCATTTTGAATTTTAATTGACTCATGGTCAATTCAGTTGACAACCATGACTAGGCATTCCTCTGTAACACTCAGCTTTTTTTTTTTTTCTTCCCATTTTCTTTCTTTCTTTCTTTCTTCCTACCTTTCTTTCTTTCTCTTTCCTTCCTTCTCTCTTTCTCTCTCTCTGTCTTTGATTTTAATTCTTTCTTTCTCTGTATGTCTATCTTTTTTCCTTTCTTTCTTCCTGACCATCTTTCTCTCCTTCATTTGGGAGAGGGTTTATTTTGTTTGTTTGTCTTGTTTTTGTTTTCTTATTTTACATAGCCATCCCACTTCCCTCCCCCTCCCTCCCTCCCTCCCTTCCTCCCTCCCTCCCTCCCTCCCTCTCCCCATCCCATCCCCCCACAAACCAGGGGGCCATCCTGGTTTCAACAGACTGGGTTCCTTTGTGTTGGCCTCGTCTGTCCTAGAACTGGCTGTGAAGAACAGCCTGACCTTGAACTCAGAGAGCTTGTGTTTTTTTGTCTTTTAACCCTTAAATTACTCTCATTCAGCAAGTGAACACAGGATTGCTTAACAAGTCAAAAATAGACTCTATTTGCTTACCATGGTTTGCAACTACCTTATTGGTCACACAAATTAACAAACTAAATCATTACAGTAAAATTTCTATTTGTTACTGTGAAGGTAGCCAACAGGTAGAACAGAGTACTCTTGACCTAGTGTGAAAGCTTCCCAAGCAAAGCCCTGCTTGGTACCCTTGGAGTGTATACAGATGATGAGTAAATTCCTTATCAGGAACCCTACATGAGGTATTATCAGTATCATCGATTTCTCACACTATCGATATAGTTTAAAGTTTCTACCGAAAGACTTTCTCACAGGAAGGCGAAGGCACCCTATCTCCATGCTCACTCTGCCTACTCTGCTTTCAGACTTTTCTTTTGTTTTTTTTTTTTTTGTTTTTTTTTTTTTTTGTTTTTTGGAAACCTGTATTGTTCTATCTGATTCATAACATGGCATAAGCATAAGCTTTTGTAGGCTAGGGCCAGGCAAAGATGCAGGTTTAAGGCCTTCTTTCTCTTCTTGTAAAGTCCCTGCCATCTTGGAGACCTTGTCTTTGTCACTTCACCTAATGCTACTTACCTTTCAGAGGCCACACCTTCAACTAAGTATCATTTGGACAGTACATACTAAACCAAAAGGCAATGTTCTGTGGTTTCTCTCTCTTCCCAGCCCCCCTCTCTCTGACTGTCTGTGTGTCTGTCTGTGTCTCTGTCACCCAAGGTCTAACTCTCTACTCCCCTGTACAACCACCACCACACTTCAGTCTCTCTCTCTCTATCTCTCTCTGTCTCTCTCTATCTCTTTCTGTCTTTCTCTCTGTCTCTCTGTCTCTATCTCTCTCTGTCTCTCTGTCTTTGTCTCTGCTCTGTCTGTCTGTCTCTCTCTCCCTCTCTCTTTGGTTTTTCAAGACAAGCTTTCTCTGTGTATTCCTGGTTTTCCTGGAACTCCCTCTGTAGAGCAGGCTGTCCCCAAACTCACTGAGATCTGTGTACCAATGCCACCAAAGTGAAGTGCTGGAAACAAAGGTGTGTGCCTCCACTGTCCAGCTGCTTTTCTCCATTTACATTCAGATATTTTGGTTTTCATTGTTCTTTCTGGGTTGTGTATTGACTACAAGATTTTACCGTCTGTTAGGAAATTGTACATCTCACTGGTTATTGTTCAATGTTAAATATTTATTTGGAAAATACAAATTAAGTATCTGTAAAGTGTGTGGTGGAATTGAATAGTCTGACCATTGCTGTTTGGGAATGGTAGAAATTCAGGGAGACTACTCTAGACAAGAAAATTCTATTTTTATTTTTATTTATTTTTTTCTCATTTTACATATTGATCCCAGTTTCCTCTCCCGGCCTCCCTGCCTCCCACCCTGCCTGCCCATCTCCCTCTCTCCCACCATCCCATGTACCTCGCCACCACCCGCCCTTCCCATTACATTCCCTCCCCCCCCAACCCACTCCACTTGTAGGGCAATGCCTTGCAGCCGGTTTCATGCAGATCTCTCAGGTCTCATGGAGAAGGGACTGGGCCCTCCTCCCACCCTTCCTCTAGGTTAAGGGAGTATCTCTCCATGGGAAATGTGCTCCCAAAGTTCTTTTGTGCACCAGGGACATACATCCCGGTTCCACTGCCAGGGGTCCCTTAGACTGCCCAGGCCTTCTAACTGAGACCCATGTTAAGAGGTTCTGAGTAGGTCCAATGCTGCTATCCCAGCGATCGGGTCTGGGTGGGGGGAGGGTCGATTAGCTCCCCCTGGTTCTATTCAGCTGTCTCTCTGTGTTCCTGTAGCCTGGTCTTGTCCCCAGTTTCTGATCACTCCTCCCTCTTTGCATCTGGTTGCCAGTTCGGCTCAGTGCTTAGCTGTGGGTGTCTGCTGCTGTTTCCCTCAGCTACTAGAGCAGGCCTCTGTGATGGTAGATAAGTTAGTCATCAATCTCCTTCTCAGGGAAGAGCATTTCAGGTAGCCTTTCCACTGTTGCTCAGATTGTTAGTTGGTGTCATCCTTGTAGGTCACTGGACATTCCTCTGGAGTCAGTTTTGTCTTCAAACCTAGGATGGCTCCCTCTTTTATGGAATGGCTACCCCTTTCTCTTTTTATGTCTCTCGTCAAAATCTTCATCTCTGTTCTTTTCTTCAGCCTTTCTCTTTCCTTTTCCTCCCTTGTTATCAAGTCGTGTGCTTTCCTTAGGCCGCTCGGCCTTTTCCTCCTCACCAGCAGGCTTCTTTTCTGACTTGATGTCTTTGGGACAGTCCCTTGGGGCCTTCTCTTTCTTGACTGGCTCTGTCTCAAGGAGTTCCTTTACAGATTTAGAGTGGGCTTTCCTGGGAGTTCCGGTGACCTTATCATCCTTCTGAAATGACGGTGACGCTTTTGCAGAGACGATCTTTGCACCACCTTCTCTGGCTTTTTTCAGTGGCGGTTCGGACCCATGAGCTTTTGCCCGCTCCCCGGTCTGCTTTGTCCCGGGGTCCTCTAGAAGGTCCTGACACGTTTTCTTTCTTGGCTTCAGCAGACCCATCGCTCCTCCGTTTGGTCTCGTCCCTTTTTACTTTCGGCTCACCTTTTCCTCTCTTGTCTTTTCCAGATACTGATTCGAAAGTGATAGCATCTGCGTCCATGGGTTCATCCCTAACAGGTGTAACATCCCCTCTACTTGGGAGGAAAAACAGTGTGTCCGCCTTAGTGTCGTCGACACTTGAGGACTCCCTGGATTTCTTCCTGGAAGGGTGTAACAGCTCGTGGGTCAGGAAGCTCTCACTCTGCTCCCGGTCTCTCCCTTTTCTGCGGTTCTCGTGCTTGTTGCCTCTACCGTCTCCTGGAATGTTCTCACTGTCCTTTGCTTTTGCGTGATCGTTCCCGCTGTGGCTATCTCTTGCTGAGAGCTTTTCTGGATAGCAGCCACCTGGATTTCCATTTCTGTGACTTTGTCCAGCGGGGTAGTGGTCGCTGTGCCCTCCTGTGAAGGGCGGATGTCGGATATTAAGAGGTGTATGTCTCCCTGGAGAGACATCCTCTCTGTTAGCTGAGGGGCTAGGCTGCGCCCCCACGGCATAGCCTTTGTAGTACTTCCGGTGCCACTCTCGGTATGCCCTCTCCCAATCTCGGTAGTAGCGTTCTTCCTCAGAAGGGTCTCTAAAGTCAGCACTCGGTCCACGGTAGGCTTCAGGGCCATAAGGGGGTGGCACTTCTCTGCATCGACTAAAATACGCATGCGCTGTTCCACCTTGAGGTCCATGACGCTTCCTGGGAGACTGACCCCCAAATGCTTGAGGAGATCTTGAATGACACTCTCTGTATGGAGGCGACCTCGACCTGGATCGGGGGACATCCACGAGATCTGGACCGCGGACCATAGCTGCAATTGCGGCTCTTGCCTCTGCCTCTCCTGGAGTGTGGGGGCGATGGTGACAAGGAGCGAGAGTGTGAGCGGCTGAAGGCTCCAGAGTAAGAGCAGTCAGAGCCACATCTCGATTTCGAGCAAGGGTAGGAACTTGTTGAATGCGATGAACCACTAGAGGGCGATGTGGGCTCTTCCTTTAGTCGTCCTTGCTCTCCATAGACTTCTTCTTCCCTGGTCCAAGGTGCTGCCTGCGAGGTAGGGACGGAGGCCTCTGAATGAGCAGTCTGAACTCCTGACCATGCCCAAGGTGTTGTCATGTCCGCGGGAGCTGCTGGAAACCCCGCAGTTGGGAACGGAGGAGCAAACTGTGGGGGCCACCACAAAGGAGGTGGTGGCACCGGTACAGAGGCTGGAGTTGCAGCTAGTGACGGGTCTTGAGTCCTCTGTGACCTTCTGCGGTGCTGTCGCCCGCGGTTTCCACTTCTGTAACAACTTCTTTCCCCTCTTCTAATTTGCTGTGGCGGAGACACCAGGTACCCAAGCTGGTTGGAACGTCCCCAACCCGGTCGCCCACCGCCTGGACCAGCGTTATTTACTCTTACTGGGCCAGTGGTGGGGATCAGCTGTCCACGTGATAAGGACCGTCCCAACGATGATGGCGTCCCAAGGGCAGGCGCTTGGCAACCCTCTGCTTGCGCGAGTGCAGTACTTGCCATGGGGCAGTGCAGTACTCCCTTGGAGGGTTCTGATGCGAGGGGCGGCAGCTGGCAACAATCCCTTATCAGAATCCCGGAGCCAGCGGCCGTCTGGCCTTTCTGAATGCACTGCTGCAGACCCGGTTGCAGTGCCATCGGGTACCGCAGCTGGGGCAGAAGGCCGATTTCCAGGCACAGGAGGAGCCGAGGAAGAAGGATTTGACGTTAAGGGAGCCACAGAGGGAGCTGGACGAGACGAGGAAGACGCCACTGGGATCATGGAAGGATCCCGAGCTCTTGATATTGGAGATCTCACCAGAGGCTGCGAGCTCCGCTGAACGAGTGGGCTTGCTGGTGGTAATGGGCGTGGGGCTGGACGTACCTGCTTTCGTAGACTTCCTGGATAGTCAGTTCCGTTTTGGAAATGATTAACAGCCTGCCTTAAGAACTTGTTGGCAGTCAAGGCATCGGGGGAAACGTCCTTTTGATGACACGTTGGACATGTATGGTCGTCCGACTCCAGGAGTGCTGTCCGAATGCATTCATCACAGTAACTGTTTCCACAGCAGGGGATGAGAGCAGCATCAGTCATAAGGTCCTTGCAGATGAGGCACAAGAGCTCGTCTGGGATAGGATCTTCTTCTGAAGAGGACGACCGCTCCTCTGGCAAGAAGGGTGGCTTCTCTTTCTTCCCAAGTGCATAGGCCTCTGCGTCTATAATCGGCACTGCATATTTTCCAGTGTTCGTAAGCATCGCACCTTTCGTGTTAGGATCTTTCACTTCCATCAGAAAACTTCTGGGAATCCCAGTGCACCTTTTGATTCGACGGCCAGATTCAAAGTTCTTATCCCCGTTTGTTGGGCAGTCCTTAATATAATGACCAGGCTTGCCGCAACGAAAACAGGTGTAGGATGGAGGTGGCGGACCCAGAGCGTTCTTCACGTAGTTGACAGGGTCGTATTCATGGCCAGATTGCCACATCGCTGCTTGAATTTTATCTTCCTCAGAAGCATTGGCCTCAGCCAGGTTGGCGGTCATTGTAAGCTGGGCCAGAGAAACACACGCAGAAGAGTCATCGATTGCTGTTGTGGTCCCCTTCCCTCGGTCAGTTCGACTTTTAACATATGTCTTGCTTGTGGACTTCACACCTCCAACAGGAATTCTTCGGACGATCACAGATGAATTTCTCGGAATTAGCGCATTATCCTCGGGATATTCTTCTTTCGTCTGCGCATTGGCGATCTGCAGATCGCTATGGGCAGCTTTCAGCTTTTCTTTCCGCATAATCTTCTGCTTTAAGTCGCAGACGGAGATATGGAGCCCATCAAAGGTGACGAGGTCGTAGTTGAGTTTAGAGGAAAATTTATAGTGCACACAGGACATTGTGGCAAAGGATTCCTTGTGCTAGGCACCCACCCGCACTGAAGGCTGACGATTGCAGCTCTGGGGCCCAGTGGTCTAGGCCTGGACTTTGGGCCTGATGGTGGCCCCGGGGCTCTGATGTACCTCTTGTCTGCAAAGACCAGGCTGGAAAGTCCAAGAATCCAGAAGTTGTTCAGTCCACGAGGCTCAGTGTCCCGCTTGATCTTCACTGGACGCTGGAGTCCCAAAGAAGTGGAAGATTTTCTAATGCCGGTGAAGGCACAGACTTGCTAGCGAGGCCAGAGCAAGCAGGCAGACAGCAAGAACATCCGTCCTTCTTGTCTCTTCTTATATAGGCTCCCAGCAGAAGGCCTTACGCAGATTAAAGGTGTGTCTTCCCACCTCAAGGCCAGGATTAGAAGCTTAACTTCCGCCATTTTGAATTTTAATTGACTCATGGTCAATTCAGTTGACAACCATGACTAGGCATTCCTCTGTAACACTCAGCTTTTTTTTTTTCTTCCCATTTTCTTTCTTTCTTTCTTTCTTCCTACCTTTCTTTCTTTCTCTTTCCTTCCTTCTCTCTTTCTCTCTCTCTGTCTTTGATTTTAATTCTTTCTTTCTCTGTATGTCTATCTTTTTTCCTTTCTTTCTTCCTGACCATCTTTCTCTCCTTCATTTGGGAGAGGGTTTATTTTGTTTGTTTGTCTTGTTTTTGTTTTCTTATTTTACATAGCCATCCCACTTCCCTCCCCCTCCCTCCCTCCCTCCCTTCCCCCTCCCTCCCTCCCTCCCTCTCCCCATCCCATCCCCCCACAAACCAGGGGGCCATCCTGGTTTCAACAGACTGGGTTCCTTTGTGTTGGCCTCGTCTGTCCTAGAACTGGCTGTGAAGAACAGCCTGACCTTGAACTCAGAGAGCTTGTGTTTTTTTGTCTTTTAACCCTTAAATTACTCTCATTCAGCAAGTGAACACAGGATTGCTTAACAAGTCAAAAATAGACTCTATTTGCTTACCATGGTTTGCAACTACCTTATTGGTCACACAAATTAACAAACTAAATCATTACAGTAAAATTTCTATTTGTTACTGTGAAGGTAGCCAACAGGTAGAACAGAGTACTCTTGACCTAGTGTGAAAGCTTCCCAAGCAAAGCCCTGCTTGGTACCCTTGGAGTGTATACAGATGATGAGTAAATTCCTTATCAGGAACCCTACATGAGGTATTATCAGTATCATCGATTTCTCACACTATCGATATAGTTTAAAGTTTCTACCGAAAGACTTTCTCACAGGAAGGCGAAGGCACCCTATCTCCATGCTCACTCTGCCTACTCTGCTTTCAGACTTTTCTTTTGTTTTTTTTTTTTTTGTTTTTTTTTTTTTTTTTTTTGGAAACCTGTATTCTTCTATCTGATTCATAACATGGCATAAGCATAAGCTTTTGTAGGCTAGGGCCAGGCAAAGATGCAGGTTTAAGGCCTTCTTTCTCTTCTTGTAAAGTCCCTGCCATCTTGGAGACCTTGTCTTTGTCACTTCACCTAATGCTACTTACCTTTCAGAGGCCACACCTTCAACTAAGTATCATTTGGACAGTACATACTAAACCAAAAGGCAATGTTCTGTGGTTTCTCTCTCTTCCCAGCCCCCCTCTCTCTGACTGTCTGTGTGTCTGTCTGTGTCTCTGTCACCCAAGGTCTAACTCTCTACTCCCCTGTACAACCACCACCACACTTCAGTCTCTCTCTCTCTATCTCTCTCTGTCTCTCTCTATCTCTTTCTGTCTTTCTCTCTGTCTCTCTGTCTCTATCTCTCTCTGTCTCTCTGTCTTTGTCTCTGCTCTGTCTGTCTGTCTCTCTCTCCCCCTCTCTCTCCCTCTCTCTTTGGTTTTTCAAGACAAGCTTTCTCTGTGTATTCCTGGTTTTCCTGGAACTCCCTCTGTAGAGCAGGCTGTCCCCAAACTCACTGAGATCTGTGTACCAATGCCACCAAAGTGAAGTGCTGGAAACAAAGGTGTGTGCCTCCACTGTCCAGCTGCTTTTCTCCATTTACATTCAGATATTTTGGTTTTCATTGTTCTTTCTGGGTTGTGTATTGACTACAAGATTTTACCGTCTGTTAGGAAATTGTACATCTCACTGGTTATTGTTCAATGTTAAATATTTATTTGGAAAATACAAATTAAGTATCTGTAAAGTGTGTGGTGGAATTGAATAGTCTGACCATTGCTGTTTGGGAATGGTAGAAATTCAGGGAGACTACTCTAGACAAGAAAATTCTATTTTTATTTTTATTTATTTTTTTCTCATTTTACATATTGATCCCAGTTTCCTCTCCCGGCCTCCCTGCCTCCCACCCTGCCTGCCCATCTCCCTCTCTCCCACCATCCCATGTACCCTCGCCACCACCCGCCCTTCCCATTACATTCCCTCCCCCCCCAACCCACTCCACTTGTAGGGCAATGCCTTGCAGCCGGTTTCATGCAGATCTCTCAGGTCTCATGGAGAAGGGACTGGGCCCTCCTCCCACCCTTCCTCTAGGTTAAGGGAGTATCTCTCCATGGGAAATGTGCTCCCAAAGTTCTTTTGTGCACCAGGGACATACATCCCGGTTCCACTGCCAGGGGTCCCTTAGACTGCCCAGGCCTTCTAACTGAGACCCATGTTAAGAGGTTCTGAGTAGGTCCAATGCTGCTATCCCAGCGATCGGGTCTGGGTGGGGGGAGGGTCGATTAGCTCCCCCTGGTTCTATTCAGCTGTCTCTCTGTGTTCCTGTAGCCTGGTCTTGTCCCCAGTTTCTGATCACTCCTCCCTCTTTGCATCTGGTTGCCAGTTCGGCTCAGTGCTTAGCTGTGGGTGTCTGCTGCTGTTTCCCTCAGCTACTAGAGCAGGCCTCTGTGATGGTAGATAAGTTAGTCATCAATCTCCTTCTCAGGGAAGAGCATTTCAGGTAGCCTTTCCACTGTTGCTCAGATTGTTAGTTGGTGTCATCCTTGTAGGTCACTGGACATTCCTCTGGAGTCAGTTTTGTCTTCAAACCTAGGATGGCTCCCTCTTTTATGGAATGGCTACCCCTTTCTCTTTTTATGTCTCTCGTCAAAATCTTCATCTCTGTTCTTTTCTTCAGCCTTTCTCTTTCCTTTTCCTCCCTTGTTATCAAGTCGTGTGCTTTCCTTAGGCCGCTCGGCCTTTTCCTCCTCACCAGCAGGCTTCTTTTCTGACTTGATGTCTTTGGGACAGTCCCTTGGGGCCTTCTCTTTCTTGACTGGCTCTGTCTCAAGGAGTTCCTTTACAGATTTAGAGTGGGCTTTCCTGGGAGTTCCGGTGACCTTATCATCCTTCTGAAATGACGGTGACGCTTTTGCAGAGACGATCTTTGCACCACCTTCTCTGGCTTTTTTCAGTGGCGGTTCGCCCCTTTTGCCCGCTCCCGGTCTGCTTTGTCCCGGGGTCCTCTAGAAGGTCCTGACACGTTTTCTTTCTTGGCTTCAGCAGACCCATCGCTCCTCCGTTTGGTCTCGTCCCTTTTTACTTTCGGCTCACCTTTTCCTCTCTTGTCTTTTCCAGATACTGATTCGAAAGTGATAGCATCTGCGTCCATGGGTTCATCCCTAACAGGTGTAACATCCCCTCTACTTGGGAGGAAAAACAGTGTGTCCGCCTTAGTGTCGTCGACACTTGAGGACTCCCTGGATTTCTTCCTGGAAGGGTGTAACAGCTCGTGGGTCAGGAAGCTCTCACTCTGCTCCCGGTCTCTCCCTTTTCTGCGGTTCTCGTGCTTGTTGCCTCTACCGTCTCCTGGAATGTTCTCACTGTCCTTTGCTTTTGCGTGATCGTTCCCGCTGTGGCTATCTCTTGCTGAGAGCTTTTCTGGATAGCAGCCACCTGGATTTCCATTTCTGTGACTTTGTCCAGCGGGGTAGTGGTCGCTGTGCCCTCCTGTGAAGGGCGGATGTCGGATATTAAGAGGTGTATGTCTCCCTGGAGAGACATCCTCTCTGTTAGCTGAGGGGCTAGGCTGCGCCCCCACGGCATAGCCTTTGTAGTACTTCCGGTGCCACTCTCGGTATGCCCTCTCCCAATCTCGGTAGTAGCGTTCTTCCTCAGAAGGGTCTCTAAAGTCAGCACTCGGTCCACGGTAGGCTTCAGGGCCATAAGGGGGTGGCACTTCTCTGCATCGACTAAAATACGCATGCGCTGTTCCACCTTGAGGTCCATGACGCTTCCTGGGAGACTGACCCCCAAATGCTTGAGGAGATCTTGAATGACACTCTCTGTATGGAGGCGACCTCGACCTGGATCGGGGACATCCACGAGATCTGGACCGCGGACCATAGCTGCAATTGCGGCTCTTGCCTCTGCCTCTCCTGGAGTGTGGGGGCGATGGTGACAAGGAGCGAGAGTGTGAGCGGCTGAAGGCTCCAGAGTAAGAGCAGTCAGAGCCACATCTCGATTTCGAGCAAGGGTAGGAACTTGTTGAATGCGATGAACCACTAGAGGGCGATGTGGGCTCTTCCTTTAGTCGTCCTTGCTCTCCATAGACTTCTTCTTCCCTGGTCCAAGGTGCTGCCTGCGAGGTAGGGACGGAGGCCTCTGAATGAGCAGTCTGAACTCCTGACCATGCCCAAGGTGTTGTCATGTCCGCGGGAGCTGCTGGAAACCCCGCAGTTGGGAACGGAGGAGCAAACTGTGGGGGCCACCACAAAGGAGGTGGTGGCACCGGTACAGAGGCTGGAGTTGCAGCTAGTGACGGGTCTTGAGTCCTCTGTGACCTTCTGCGGTGCTGTCGCCCGCGGTTTCCACTTCTGTAACAACTTCTTTCCCCTCTTCTAATTTGCTGTGGCGGAGACACCAGGTACCCAAGCTGGTTGGAACGTCCCCAACCCGGTCGCCCACCGCCTGGACCAGCGTTATTTACTCTTACTGGGCCAGTGGTGGGGATCAGCTGTCCACGTGATAAGGACCGTCCCAACAATGATGGCGTCCCAAGGGCAGGCGCTTGGCAACCCTCTGCTTGCGCGAGTGCAGTACTTGCCATGGGGCAGTGCAGTACTCCCTTGGAGGGTTCTGATGCGAGGGCGGCAGCTGGCAACAATCCCTTATCAGAATCCCGGAGCCAGCGGCCGTCTGGCCTTTCTGAATGCACTGCTGCAGACCCGGTTGCAGTGCCATCGGGTACCGCAGCTGGGGCAGAAGGCCGATTTCCAGGCACAGGAGGAGCCGAGGAAGAAGGATTTGACGTTAAGGGAGCCACAGAGGGAGCTGGACGAGACGAGGAAGACGCCACTGGGATCATGGAAGGATCCCGAGCTCTTGATATTGGAGATCTCACCAGAGGCTGCGAGCTCCGCTGAACGAGTGGGCTTGCTGGTGGTAATGGGCGTGGGGCTGGACGTACCTGCTTTCGTAGACTTCCTGGATAGTCAGTTCCGTTTTGGAAATGATTAACAGCCTGCCTTAAGAACTTGTTGGCAGTCAAGGCATCGGGGGAAACGTCCTTTTGATGACACGTTGGACATGTATGGTCGTCCGACTCCAGGAGTGCTGTCCGAATGCATTCATCACAGTAACTGTTTCCACAGCAGGGGATGAGAGCA
The DNA here is from genome assembly GCA_030556225.1 of Cricetiscus sungorus. Lineage (NCBI taxonomy): Eukaryota > Metazoa > Chordata > Mammalia > Rodentia > Cricetidae > Cricetiscus > Cricetiscus sungorus. Next base: position 10,234 of record JANBXA010000600.1, on the reverse strand, counting down.
GCATCAGTCATAAGGTCCTTGCAGATGAGGCACAAGAGCTCGTCTGGGATAGGATCTTCTTCTGAAGAGGACGACCGCTCCTCTGGCAAGAAGGGTGGCTTCTCTTTCTTCCCAAGTGCATAGGCCTCTGCGTCTATAATCGGCACTGCATATTTTCCAGTGTTCGTAAGCATCGCACCTTTCGTGTTAGGATCTTTCACTTCCATCAGAAAACTTCTGGGAATCCCAGTGCACCTTTTGATTCGACGGCCAGATTCAAAGTTCTTATCCCCGTTTGTTGGGCAGTCCTTAATATAATGACCAGGCTTGCCGCAACGAAAACAGGTGTAGGATGGAGGTGGCGGACCCAGAGCGTTCTTCACGTAGTTGACAGGGTCGTATTCATGGCCAGATTGCCACATCGCTGCTTGAATTTTATCTTCCTCAGAAGCATTGGCCTCAGCCAGGTTGGCGGTCATTGTAAGCTGGGCCAGAGAAACACACGCAGAAGAGTCATCGATTGCTGTTGTGGTCCCCTTCCCTCGGTCAGTTCGACTTTTAACATATGTCTTGCTTGTGGACTTCACACCTCCAACAGGAATTCTTCGGACGATCACAGATGAATTTCTCGGAATTAGCGCATTATCCTCGGGATATTCTTCTTTCGTCTGCGCATTGGCGATCTGCAGATCGCTATGGGCAGCTTTCAGCTTTTCTTTCCGCATAATCTTCTGCTTTAAGTCGCAGACGGAGATATGGAGCCCATCAAAGGTGACGAGGTCGTAGTTGAGTTTAGAGGAAAATTTATAGTGCACACAGGACATTGTGGCAAAGGATTCCTTGTGCTAGGCACCCACCCGCACTGAAGGCTGACGATTGCAGCTCTGGGGCCCAGTGGTCTAGGCCTGGACTTTGGGCCTGATGGTGGCCCCGGGGCTCTGATGTACCTCTTGTCTGCAAAGACCAGGCTGGAAAGTCCAAGAATCCAGAAGTTGTTCAGTCCACGAGGCTCAGTGTCCCGCTTGATCTTCACTGGACGCTGGAGTCCCAAAGAAGTGGAAGATTTTCTAATGCCGGTGAAGGCACAGACTTGCTAAGCGAGGCCAGAGCAAGCAGGCAGACAGCAAGAACATCCGTCCTTCTTGTCTCTTCTTATATAGGCTCCCAGCAGAAGGCCTTACGCAGATTAAAGGTGTGTCTTCCCACCTCAAGGCCAGGATTAGAAGCTTAACTTCCGCCATTTTGAATTTTAATTGACTCATGGTCAATTCAGTTGACAACCATGACTAGGCATTCCTCTGTAACACTCAGCTTTTTTTTTTTTCTTCCCATTTTCTTTCTTTCTTTCTTTCTTCCTACCTTTCTTTCTTTCTCTTTCCTTCCTTCTCTCTTTCTCTCTCTCTTGTCTTTGATTTTAATTCTTTCTTTCTCTGTATGTCTATCTTTTTTCCTTTCTTTCTTCCTGACCATCTTTCTCTCCTTCATTTGGGAGAGGGTTTATTTTGTTTGTTTGTCTTGTTTTTGTTTTCTTATTTTACATAGCCATCCCACTTCCCTCCCCCTCCCTCCCTCCCTCCCTCCCTCCCTCCCTCCCTCCCTCTCCCCATCCCATCCCCCCACAAACCAGGGGGCCATCCTGGTTTCAACAGACTGGGTTCCTTTGTGTTGGCCTCGTCTGTCCTAGAACTGGCTGTGAAGAACAGCCTGACCTTGAACTCAGAGAGCTTGTGTTTTTTTGTCTTTTAACCCTTAAATTACTCTCATTCAGCAAGTGAACACAGGATTGCTTAACAAGTCAAAAATAGACTCTATTTGCTTACCATGGTTTGCAACTACCTTATTGGTCACACAAATTAACAAACTAAATCATTACAGTAAAATTTCTATTTGTTACTGTGAAGGTAGCCAACAGGTAGAACAGAGTACTCTTGACCTAGTGTGAAAGCTTCCCAAGCAAAGCCCTGCTTGGTACCCTTGGAGTGTATACAGATGATGAGTAAATTCCTTATCAGGAACCCTACATGAGGTATTATCAGTATCATCGATTTCTCACACTATCGATATAGTTTAAAGTTTCTACCGAAAGACTTTCTCACAGGAAGGCGAAGGCACCCTATCTCCATGCTCACTCTGCCTACTCTGCTTTCAGACTTTTCTTTTGTTTTTTTTTTTTGTTTTTTTTTTTTTTTTTTTTGGAAACCTGTATTGTTCTATCTGATTCATAACATGGCATAAGCATAAGCTTTTGTAGGCTAGGGCCAGGCAAAGATGCAGGTTTAAGGCCTTCTTTCTCTTCTTGTAAAGTCCCTGCCATCTTGGAGACCTTGTCTTTGTCACTTCACCTAATGCTACTTACCTTTCAGAGGCCACACCTTCAACTAAGTATCATTTGGACAGTACATACTAAACCAAAAGGCAATGTTCTGTGGTTTCTCTCTCTTCCCAGCCCCCCTCTCTCTGACTGTCTGTGTGTCTGTCTGTGTCTCTGTCACCCAAGGTCTAACTCTCTACTCCCCTGTACTACCACCACCACACTTCAGTCTCTCTCTCTCTATCTCTCTCTGTCTCTCTCTATCTCTTTCTGTCTTTCTCTCTGTCTCTCTGTCTCTATCTCTCTCTGTCTCTCTGTCTTTGTCTCTGCTCTGTCTGTCTGTCTCTCTCTCTCTCCCCCACCCCCCTCTCTCCCTCTCTCTTGGTTTTTCAAGACAAGCTTTCTCTGTGTATTCCTGGTTTTCCTGGAACTCCCTCTGTAGAGCAGGCTGTCCCCAAACTCACTGAGATCTGTGTACCAATGCCACCAAAGTGAAGTGCTGGAAACAAAGGTGTGTGCCTCCACTGTCCAGCTGCTTTTCTCCATTTACATTCAGATATTTTGGTTTTCATTGTTCTTTCTGGGTTGTGTATTGACTACAAGATTTTACCGTCTGTTAGGAAATTGTACATCTCACTGGTTATTGTTCAATGTTAAATATTTATTTGGAAAATACAAATTAAGTATCTATAAAGTGTGTGGTGGAATTGAATAGTCTGACCATTGCTGTTTGGGAATGGTAGAAATTCAGGGAGACTACTCTAGACAAGAAAATTCTATTTTTATTTTTATTTATTTTTTTCTCATTTTACATATTGATCCCAGTTTCCTCTCCCGGCCTCCCTGCCTCCCACCCTGCCTGCCCATCTCCCTCTCTCCCACCATCCCATGTACCTCGCCACCACCCGCCCTTCCCATTACATTCCCTCCCCCCCCAACCCACTCCACTTGTAGGGCAATGCCTTGCAGCCGGTTTCATGCAGATCTCTCAGGTCTCATGGAGAAGGGACTGGGCCCTCCTCCCACCCTTCCTCTAGGTTAAGGGAGTATCTCTCCATGGGAAATGTGCTCCCAAAGTTCTTTTGTGCACCAGGGACATACATCCCGGTTCCACTGCCAGGGGTCCCTTAGACTGCCCAGGCCTTCTAACTGAGACCCATGTTAAGAGGTTCTGAGTAGGTCCAATGCTGCTATCCCAGCGATCGGGTCTGGGTGGGGGGAGGGTCGATTAGCTCCCCCTGGTTCTATTCAGCTGTCTCTCTGTGTTCCTGTAGCCTGGTCTTGTCCCCAGTTTCTGATCACTCCTCCCCTCTTTGCATCTGGTTGCCAGTTCGGCTCAGTGCTTAGCTGTGGGTGTCTGCTGCTGTTTCCCTCAGCTACTAGAGCAGGCCTCTGTGATGGTAGATAAGTTAGTCATCAATCTCCTTCTCAGGGAAGAGCATTTCAGGTAGCCTTTCCACTGTTGCTCAGATTGTTAGTTGGTGTCATCCTTGTAGGTCACTGGACATTCCTCTGGAGTCAGTTTTGTCTTCAAACCTAGGATGGCTCCCTCTTTTATGGAATGGCTACCCCTTTCTCTTTTTATGTCTCTCGTCAAAATCTTCATCTCTGTTCTTTTCTTCAGCCTTTCTCTTTCCTTTTCCTCCCTTGTTATCAAGTCGTGTGCTTTCCTTAGGCCGCTCGGCCTTTTCCTCCTCACCAGCAGGCTTCTTTTCTGACTTGATGTCTTTGGGACAGTCCCTTGGGGCCTTCTCTTTCTTGACTGGCTCTGTCTCAAGGAGTTCCTTTACAGATTTAGAGTGGGCTTTCCTGGGAGTTCCGGTGACCTTATCATCCTTCTGAAATGACGGTGACGCTTTTGCAGAGACGATCTTTGCACCACCTTCTCTGGCTTTTTTCAGTGGCGGTTTGCCCGCTCCCGGTCTGCTTTGTCCCGGGGTCCTCTAGAAGGTCCTGACACGTTTTCTTTCTTGGCTTCAGCAGACCCATCGCTCCTCCGTTTGGTCTCGTCCCTTTTTACTTTCGGCTCACCTTTTCCTCTCTTGTCTTTTCCAGATACTGATTCGAAAGTGATAGCATCTGCGTCCATGGGTTCATCCCTAACAGGTGTAACATCCCCTCTACTTGGGAGGAAAAACAGTGTGTCCGCCTTAGTGTCGTCGACACTTGAGGACTCCCTGGATTTCTTCCTGGAAGGGTGTAACAGCTCGTGGGTCAGGAAGCTCTCACTCTGCTCCCGGTCTCTCCCTTTTCTGCGGTTCTCGTGCTTGTTGCCTCTACCGTCTCCTGGAATGTTCTCACTGTCCTTTGCTTTTGCGTGATCGTTCCCCGCTGTGGCTATCTCTTGCTGAGAGCTTTTCTGGATAGCAGCCACCTGGATTTCCATTTCTGTGACTTTGTCCAGCGGGGTAGTGGTCGCTGTGCCCTCCTGTGAAGGGCGGATGTCGGATATTAAGAGGTGTATGTCTCCCTGGAGAGACATCCTCTCTGTTAGCTGAGGGGCTAGGCTGCGCCCCCACGGCATAGCCTTTGTAGTACTTCCGGTGCCACTCTCGGTATGCCCTCTCCCAATCTCGGTAGTAGCGTTCTTCCTCAGAAGGGTCTCTAAAGTCAGCACTCGGTCCACGGTAGGCTTCAGGGCCATAAGGGGGTGGCACTTCTCTGCATCGACTAAAATACGCATGCGCTGTTCCACCTTGAGGTCCATGACGCTTCCTGGGAGACTGACCCCCAAATGCTTGAGGAGATCTTGAATGACACTCTCTGTATGGAGGCGACCTCGACCTGGATCGGGGACATCCACGAGATCTGGACCGCGGACCATAGCTGCAATTGCGGCTCTTGCCTCTGCCTCTCCTGGAGTGTGGGGGCGATGGTGACAAGGAGCGAGAGTGTGAGCGGCTGAAGGCTCCAGAGTAAGAGCAGTCAGAGCCACATCTCGATTTCGAGCAAGGGTAGGAACTTGTTGAATGCGATGAACCACTAGAGGGCGATGTGGGCTCTTCCTTTAGTCGTCCTTGCTCTCCATAGACTTCTTCTTCCCTGGTCCAAGGTGCTGCCTGCGAGGTAGGGACGGAGGCCTCTGAATGAGCAGTCTGAACTCCTGACCATGCCCAAGGTGTTGTCATGTCCCGCGGGGAGCTGCTGGAAACCCCGCAGTTGGGAACGGAGGAGCAAACTGTGGGGGCCACCACAAAGGAGGTGGTGGCACCGGTACAGAGGCTGGAGTTGCAGCTAGTGACGGGTCTTGAGTCCTCTGTGACCTTCTGCGGTGCTGTCGCCCGCGGTTTCCACTTCTGTAACAACTTCTTTCCCCTCTTCTAATTTGCTGTGGCGGAGACACCAGGTACCCAAGCTGGTTGGAACGTCCCCAACCCGGTCGCCCACCGCCTGGACCAGCGTTATTTACTCTTACTGGGCCAGTGGTGGGGATCAGCTGTCCACGTGATAAGGACCGTCCCAACAATGATGGCGTCCCAAGGGCAGGCGCTTGGCAACCCTCTGCTTGCGCGAGTGCAGTACTTGCCATGGGGCAGTGCAGTACTCCCTTGGAGGGTTCTGATGCGAGGGCGGCAGCTGGCAACAATCCCTTATCAGAATCCCGGAGCCAGCGGCCGTCTGGCCTTTCTGAATGCACTGCTGCAGACCCGGTTGCAGTGCCATCGGGTACCGCAGCTGGGGCAGAAGGCCGATTTCCAGGCACAGGAGGAGCCGAGGAAGAAGGATTTGACGTTAAGGGAGCCACAGAGGGAGCTGGACGAGACGAGGGAAGACGCCACTGGGATCATGGAAGGATCCCGAGCTCTTGATATTGGAGATCTCACCAGAGGCTGCGAGCTCCGCTGAACGAGTGGGCTTGCTGGTGGTAATGGGCGTGGGGCTGGACGTACCTGCTTTCGTAGACTTCCTGGATAGTCAGTTCCGTTTTGGAAATGATTAACAGCCTGCCTTAAGAACTTGTTGGCAGTCAAGGCATCGGGGGAAACGTCCTTTTGATGACACGTTGGACATGTATGGTCGTCCGACTCCAGGAGTGCTGTCCGAATGCATTCATCACAGTAACTGTTTCCACAGCAGGGGATGAGAGCAGCATCAGTCATAAGGTCCTTGCAGATGAGGCACAAGAGCTCGTCTGGGATAGGATCTTCTTCTGAAGAGGACGACCGCTCCTCTGGCAAGAAGGGTGGCTTCTCTTTCTTCCCAAGTGCATAGGCCTCTGCGTCTATAATCGGCACTGCATATTTTCCAGTGTTCGTAAGCATCGCACCTTTCGTGTTAGGATCTTTCACTTCCATCAGAAAACTTCTGGGAATCCCAGTGCACCTTTTGATTCGACGGCCAGATTCAAAGTTCTTATCCCCGTTTGTTGGGCAGTCCTTAATATAATGACCAGGCTTGCCGCAACGAAAACAGGTGTAGGATGGAGGTGGCGGACCCAGAGCGTTCTTCACGTAGTTGACAGGGTCGTATTCATGGCCAGATTGCCACATCGCTGCTTGAATTTTATCTTCCTCAGAAGCATTGGCCTCAGCCAGGTTGGCGGTCATTGTAAGCTGGGCCAGAGAAACACACGCAGAAGAGTCATCGATTGCTGTTGTGGTCCCCTTCCCTCGGTCAGTTCGACTTTTAACATATGTCTTGCTTGTGGACTTCACACCTCCAACAGGAATTCTTCGGACGATCACAGATGAATTTCTCGGAATTAGCGCATTATCCTCGGGATATTCTTCTTTCGTCTGCGCATTGGCGATCTGCAGATCGCTATGGGCAGCTTTCAGCTTTTCTTTCCGCATAATCTTCTGCTTTAAGTCGCAGACGGAGATATGGAGCCCATCAAAGGTGACGAGGTCGTAGTTGAGTTTAGAGGAAAATTTATAGTGCACACAGGACATTGTGGCAAAGGATTCCTTGTGCTAGGCACCCACCCGCACTGAAGGCTGACGATTGCAGCTCTGGGGCCCAGTGGTCTAGGCCTGGACTTTGGGCCTGATGGTGGCCCCGGGGCTCTGATGTACCTCTTGTCTGCAAAGACCAGGCTGGAAAGTCCAAGAATCCAGAAGTTGTTCAGTCCACGAGGCTCAGTGTCCCGCTTGATCTTCACTGGACGCTGGAGTCCCAAAGAAGTGGAAGATTTTCTAATGCCGGTGAAGGCACAGACTTGCTAGCGAGGCCAGAGCAAGCAGGCAGACAGCAAGAACATCCGTCCTTCTTGTCTCTTCTTATATAGGCTCCCAGCAGAAGGCCTTACGCAGATTAAAGGTGTGTCTTCCCACCTCAAGGCCAGGATTAGAAGCTTAACTTCCGCCATTTTGAATTTTAATTGACTCATGGTCAATTCAGTTGACAACCATGACTAGGCATTCCTCTGTAACACTCAGCTTTTTTTTTTTTTTCTTCCCATTTTCTTTCTTTCTTTCTTTCTTCCTACCTTTCTTTCTTTCTCTTTCCTTCCTTCTCTCTTTCTCTCTCTCTGTCTTTGATTTTAATTCTTTCTTTCTCTGTATGTCTATCTTTTTTCCTTTCTTTCTTCCTGACCATCTTTCTCTCCTTCATTTGGGAGAGGGTTTATTTTGTTTGTTTGTCTTGTTTTTGTTTTCTTATTTTACATAGCCATCCCACTTCCCTCCCCCTCCCTCCCTCGCTCCCTCACTCCCTCCCTCCCTCTCCCCATCCCATCCCCCCACAACCAGGGGGCCATCCTGGTTTCAACAGACTGGGTTCCTTTGTGTTGGCCTTGTCTGTCCTAGAACTGGCTGTGAAGAACAGCCTGACCTTGAACTCAGAGAGCTTTTTTTTTTTGTCTTTTAACCCTTAAATTACTCTCATTCAGCAAGTGAACACAGGATTGCTTATTAAGTCAAAAATAGACTCTATTTGCTTACCATGGTTTGCAACTACCTTATTGGTCACACAAATTAACAAACTAAATCATTACAGTAAAATTTCTATTTGTTACTGTGAAGGTAGCCAACAGGTAGAACAGAGTACTCTTGACCTAGTGTGAAAGCTTCCCAAGCAAAGCCCTGCTTGGTACCCTTGAAATGTATACAGATGATGAGTAAATTCCTCATCAGGAACCCTACATGAGGTATTATCAGTATCATCGATTTCTCACACTATCGATATACTCTAAAGTTTCTACTGAAAGACTTTCTCACAGGAAGCCGAAGGCACCTTGTTTCCATGCTCACTCTGCCTACTTTGCTTTCAGTCTTTTGTTTGGAAACTTGGATTCTTCTTTCTGATTCATAACATGGCATAAGCATAAGCTTTTGTAGGCTAGGGCCAGGCAAAGAAGCAGGTTTAAGGCCTTCTTTCTCTTCTTGTAAAGTCCCTGCCATCGTGGAGACCTTGTCTTTGTCACTTCACCTAATGCTACTTACCTTTCACAGGCCATACCTTCAACTAAGTATCATTTGGACAGTACATACTAAACCAAAAGGCAAAGTTCTGTGGTTTCTCTCTCTTTCCAGCCCCCCTCTCTCTGACTGTCTGTGTGTCTGTCTGTGTCTCTGTCACCCAAGGTCTAACTCTCTACTCCCCTGCACCACCACCACCACCCTTCAGTCTCTCTCTTTATCTCTCTCTGTCTCTCTCTGTTTCTCTCTCTCTATCTCTCTGTCTTTCTCTCTGTCTCTCTGTCTCTATCTCTCTCTGTCTTTCTCTCTTTGTCTCTGCTATGTCTGTCTGTCTGTCTGTTTCTCTCTCTCTCTCTCTCCCACCCCCCCTCTCTCTCCCTCTCTCTTTGTTTTGTCAAGTCAAGCTTTCTCTATGTAGTCCTGGTTGTCCTGGAACTCACTCTGTAGAGCAGGCTGTCCCCAAACTCACTGAGATCTGTGTACCAATGCCTCTAAAGTGAAGTGCTGGAAACAAAGGTGTGTGCCTCCACTGTCCAGCTGCTTTTCTCCATTTACATTCAGATATTTTGGTTTTCATTGTTCTTTCTGGGTTGTGTATTGACTACAAGCTTTTCCTGTCTGTTAGGAAATTGTACATCTCACTGGTTATTGTTCAATGTTAAATATTTATTTGGAAAATACTAAGTAAGTATCTACAAAGTGTGTGATAGAATTCAATAGTCTGACCATTGCTGTTTGGGAATGGTAGAGAAATTCAGGGTAGACTACTTAGACAAGAAAATTCTGTTTTTATTTTTATTTATTTTTTTCTCATTTTACATATTGATCCCAGTTTCCTCTCCCGGCCTCTGCCTCCCACCCTGCCTGCCCATCTCCCTCTCTCCTGCCACCACATCCCATGTACCTCCCCACCACCCGCCCCCTTCCCATTACATTCCCTCCCCCCCCAACCCACTCCACTTGTAGGGCAATGCCTGGCAGCCGGTTTCATGCAGATCTCTCAGGTCTCAGGAGAAGGGACTGGGCCCTCCTCCCCACCCTTCCTCTAGGTTAAGGGAGTATCTCTCCATGGGAAATGTGTTCTCAAAGTTCTTTTGTGCACCAGGGACACATACAATCCGGTCTCCACTGCCAGGGGTCCCTTAGACTGCCCAGGCCTTCTAACTGAGACCCATGTTAAGAGGTTCTTCTAGGTCCAATGCTGCTATCCCAGCGATCGGGTCTGGGGTGGGGGAGGGTCGATTAGCTCCCTCTGGTTCTATTCAGCTGTCTCTCTGTGTTCCGGTAGCCTGGTCTTGTCCCCAGTTTCTGATCACTCCTCCCTCTTTTGCATCTGGCTGCCAGTTCGGCTCAGTGCTTAGCTGTGGGTGTCTGCTGCTGTTTCCCTCAGCTACCGGAGCAGGCCTCTGTGATGGTAGATAAGTTAGTCATCAATCTCCTTCTCAGGGAAGAGCATTTCAGGTAGCCTTTCCACTGTTGCTCAGATTGGTTAGCTGGTGTCATCCTTGTAGGTTACTGGACATTCCTCTGGAGTCAGTTTTGTCTTCACCTCAAACCTAGGGATGGCTTTTTATGGAATGGTTAC